>OU015494.1:103511568-103831271 GCA_907164885.2 Dolomedes plantarius | reverse complement strand
TTATCGATCTGAAGATGATAATTCGACAAAAAAGATAACGTTCACTAAACCAGATGGAGTTAGGAAAAGAGGTCGCCCTCCTACTCGATGGCTGGACAACGTCGAAAAAGACCTAAAAACTGTTGGCACCACAAACTGGAGAGCCATAGCGTCTAATAGACCAAGATGGCAGAAACTTCTTGGGACGGTCTTGGCCTGCCCTAGGCTGTAGAACCGAAGAAGTAGTAGTCATATTTAATCCTGAAATGATAAGAAAGTTTGATTCAAAAGATAAACTCTCAGATCCTGTTTACACAAAGTAGTCCAGTAGAGGCTCTTTTACATTATCTTTTTTAAGTCTGTCGGGATTTCCAAAGATAATTTGTGGACTTGCTTTTAGAATTTATGTAATTTACGCTTATAAATCATAAAATACTGTTCACAAAATTATGAAAAATCAGTACTTCTATAATCTGTATAGCTAAATGAAAATCACTAACGTTGATGAAGAAGCTGAAAATATGACACTTTTTTTTTCAAATATGATATAATATGCTCTAATGCAATAAGTTTCTTGTAAATAGAAACTAGTCTATTTGCTTTTCCTGTCTATGATCTATTTCTCATCTGAACAACATCAAAAAAGAAAAGACTTATTCAGTATTAGTTCAAGAGGGAACAGCTATCAAGATGTATTCAGTATTATTCAAAACAAATTTCACTAGATAGTTTTCTTGACTTTCTCTGCCATTGCTTCAAACTAACTCTTTAACTTCTTTACATAATTCATCTCGATAATGATTTTAATAATGGGAAAACTTTTTAAAGGGAGGCTTTCAAAATGTGCCCTGTTCCTTGACATTATCTCTTACCAAATTACATTCTTTTTTCTTTCTTTCTCGAAGTTACTTTTATTTATTTATATATATATTTTTTTGCTCTGGGTAATATCTATCAAAATATCAGAAATGGTACAAAAGAAAGTTCTTACAAGCCTTAAAGGCATTAATTTTGAAAATTGTTTTTTGGGCTTGTAAAAGGACTTTATTTTTTAAACTTAACTTTTTATTTTCCCTCTTTTTTTATGCATGGCACTGAAAAACTATCCATTTATACTTTCTTAATTTGCAGAATTTAGGAAATTGTCTCAATTGACCTCATTACATTTTACTGTTCATAGAACTGTTATATATGATTTGTTTGCTTTATAGATTTTTGTTTAGCATTAAAAAATTACAAAGCTTTAAATTTTATGCCCTGTTCAAGAGTTTTATACCTAAAGTCATAATTAGTTGCTTTGAATTTTAAATAGATAATTTTCAGTCTCAAAATATTATTTAGATCTAATTAATAAGAAAACTTTAAGCTTTAGCAGTGCATGTAACATAAGAACCAATCCAGAAGCATTATGTTAATTTGGACCGCTTCAATGTTTGTACCCTTAATGTTTTAAATTCTTATATTTGATTACTTATCAAATATATACAGAATATTCATGTAATTAGTAATTTTCATGGATATTTTGTAAAGAAATATTAATTTTTAACTAACAGTTAAATTAATTAGGAATATCACCATCATCTGTTTAGCTGTATTAAAAACTGGAAAGGTAATTTTAAAGAGGCCTTAACTTTAAATTTGAGATCTGAGTGGGAATCCTATAAAAATATGGGCCGTTTGTCCCTCAATTTTTTAAAAAAAATTCTGTTTATAACTGGGGGAATTTTTTTCAGAATTTCCTTTTTGTTTACATTAAATGTCTTAACTGTGAGATTACATAATCAGTTAGTCTATTTTAATGTCTTCGACTAGTTTTGCATTTTTTTCAGTTATACTTAAATTCATAAACATTCATAAGCTATTAAATTGTATTTTCTCTATGTGTCAGTTCTATATACATATGTCAGTTCTAATATACAATGCTTTTTGTGTTATCCTTCTGGGATTATTTCATCTTTATTGTCAAGAATGTTTTTATTTATATTTCTTTTCATAATATTGCTATTTTACTGATGGAGCAAGTATTTTTAGCTGTTAAAAATGTGATCTGTAATTTTTAAATCTTTTCCCCTATGAAGCTAAATGGAAGTTACTGATTTTTGTGGGTTTCTATGGCTATTACAGAAACACACCTTATTGATATTTTCTAATATTGTAAAATTATGACATTTGTGTATCTTGAATGAAATTTTTATGATTGTTTTGAGATTTAGTTATTTGTTTATCATTATTTTTTTCTTTTAGAGTATTTGTCAACCGTAGTCTGCATTTGGAAAAAATCCAATTTTTTGGATTTGATATGGATTATACATTAGCCCGTAAGTATTCATTCCAATTTTTAATAGTGGTATGTTTCTTTATAATTGCCACATGGATAGCTAAGTATATTTAATATTTCTATGATTATCTGATGCTCAATTTAGTACACTTTGCTTACTCAAATCTCTTTAATTTAATAATTATTAAAAATTAATTTATTGTATTGTAGAAGTATGGAAATTATATTAAACCACCTTATGAAAGTGGCTGTAAATATTAAATTGCACATTTTGACTTCATTCATTAGTAATTTATGAAGTATATTGAAACAAATAAATTCTCTCTTTTTATAAGTGTTTTTAGCATAGTATGTAATTGTTTTAAGCTCTTTTCTTCAATTTTAATGATCTAGTTTGTTTTAACTTGGCACAGATTACTGTATATTGTGCTGTCTATGGTGTTGTATGCATGTATGTTAGTCTAAATTATCTAATCTAATCCTTAAACTGTTATATCAGGTTTTGTGTTGAGTAATACTTTATTTTTTGTTCTTAAAAAAAAAATAGAAAAAAAAGATTTGTTGCATGTTGTGCCGTTTGTGTGCAAGTCAAAATAATTCAGTAAAACCTTTTACCTGTTTTATTAGTTATTGAGTTATAATACCACCCATCCTTTGATTTACGTGATTTCAGTTTAATGCGGTTTGAAAAAAAATTAATCTTTCTAATTTTCCATGCGGAAATTTCCTGTTAACACTACTTTACAATAATGCATACATAGTTTTATCTGTAGGATAAATGTATATGTATATACATGTATGCATATACATATATACGTACATGGGCACAGAGGCCCAGTTGGCAAGAGCAGTGGGTTAGTGATCTGAAAGTCACTGATTCAATGCTCATTGCTGACAAATCCATTACCCTGTACACTAATGCTGGCTGGTGCACGTAAAATCTGTTATGGCTGCAATGTCCTCTAAGTTCGCAAAGTTACCTCTGGAGGTGTGGAGTCAAGTGTTCTGGTCTTGTCACTTGACTCAGTTCAAAATTACGGAACTGGCCCTTTGGCCAAGTTGGACTCCAACCCTTGTGGAGCCAGTCAAAACAAGAGCTGCATCTTCATCGCCCATAGCCTTCAGAACTTGATATGATGTTGCTATCGGTCAAGTGGCATAAGCAACAACAAAAGTAACATATATACATGCATGCATTTCCTTAGTTTTAGTTGACGTTGGTTTCACTTTTACATGGAACGTATTTGTTGCTTAAATCGAGGGATGAGTGTACCTTATTTTTGCTTTTATTTTTTAAATAACTGAAATTTCTCAGCATTTGTAATTCTGTATTTATTCATGTATTATTTCACTCTTAGATAAAGCTTATTTTAAATTTAATTTTTTGAAATATGTCTATTATAAAGTATTCTTTATTACTCATTGATGTTTTTCTGCTTATGTAATTTCATAGAATACAGCAATCCTGAGTATGAAGCACTTCAATTTAATTTAATTGTTGATCGATTAGTATTCATTGGGTATCCTGCTCAAATAAAAGATTTTGAATATGATCCTGCTTTTCCTATCAGGTATGAATTAGTTTCTGTTATATTAAGATGCTATAAAGTGAAAATAAGATTATTTCCATTTCTTTTTGTCAGTAACTGTGAGAGAGTATTTTATGGCTTGGATGTATTTACTGTTGAAGTATAAAATTTGTTTTCACATTTAACTTAAATAAAGCTCTGCATTATATAAGTATTAATGTTGTATCAATGCTATTGCTGATGATGTCTTCCAAAAAACCAAAAATTTAACAGTGGTACTTTCTGTGTGAAGCATTGTGTGAATTAAAATGTCCTTTAGTTAAATGTGAACATTTCAGTTATTTTCATGACAGCTGCAAAATCATTGGATAGATGTCTGTCAATGAATCCCCATCAAAATAATAGTAATAATTATTATTTTTGACCCATGAAGTGTGTTAAAGCTAATCACGGTTTTTCACTCAACAGTTAATAAATATGGGTGTTGCTTTAATGAATATCATTTGTTGTAAGAAAAGTAAGCAGGAGTTCACTGCAGTTATTTATGTGTATGCCTTGAAATTTTTTTACTTTCCTATCTTGTGCATTTTTTTTTAACTTAAAAAATTTATTTCCTTGTGCATTTTTTTTTTCTCAGCAAGTTGGAAATGTATTTTATATTCCTTTGTGTTATTTTATTCTATTAATATCCTTTTCTACCAATAAAGTACACCTATCCCATTGATATATGCAATACTTGATTTATGCAGTTTTGTTTTAATGCTGTTAAAAAATTTTTTTTCTTTTACACATGAGAATTTCCCATTACACTACTTTACAATAATGCATGCATAAATTTTTGAAGGTGTGGGATAATTTTATCTCCATCAGCATTCTGTTTTCCCCATCCATGGTTTATTACCTTAGATTTAATTTATATGGTTTGGCTTTAATGCGGACCGTATCTGTTGCGTAAAGTGAGGGATGGGTGTATTGTCATACTATGGTTTTCATTACATGGAATGTAAATTTGTACACTTTCTCTTAAAAGTTCCCCCATAAAACAATTAATTTAAATAAAAGCTTCTCTCAGATTTATAATGCTAGTGAAAGTTACAATGAAATAAAATTGAAATTTTATTTCCTTAACTTGAAATAGCTTTTTTTTTTAAAAATCTCCTATTGTGATTTAAGCATGTTTATTTTTAGAAGTTTTTAAGGATTTTATGTTGTATGCAACTTGTATGTGAATAATAAAGATTGTCGAATTCTGTCTCTTATCTCCTTGTTCTTTTTTTTTTTTTCCAATTTCTTTAAGCATAATTGAAGTAATATATTAGCTGTCTTGATACTGTAATTAAATATTGAATGAATTATTTTGTTTTAGGGGACTTTGGTTTGATAAATTATATGGTAATCTTCTAAAAGTTGATGCCTATGGTAATATACTAGTGTGTTGTCATGGTTTCAAATTCTTAAAAACGTGAGTTTTTATTTATATCATCTATTTAATGAATAGCACTGGTTCTTAATTTTATAATGGCTTAAATATGTTTTGGAAGCTGTATATTAAACCATGTATAATATATTTAATATTATTTTTAGATCTGAAATTTACAATTTGTATCCAAACAAATTTATTCAGCATGATGAATCTCGAATCTTTATACTAAGTACTTTATTCAACTTACCTGGTAAGTTGTATGTTATCATGTTGTCCTATTTGAGTTTATTTAGCTAGATGTTTCCATCTGATTTTAAAAACAAATTCTTTTCATTTAGAGGCATATCTGTTAGCATGTTTGGTTGATTACTTTTCAAATTCAGCTGAATATATCCCGTAAGTAATTTCTTAATTCTGTTTTGTTTTGAAAATTTTTGAATGAAATTATATGCTGAAAGGTCCATGTTTATTGTATATTAATCAGAGATTTGTTAAAATTTACTGTTATTCTTTAACATTTAATGGAAGTTATGTCAACATAATTTCTTTATTTGCAGAAGTATTTATACACTTCTGAGATCAATTTAGCATACTACTTAGAATTATTTGTAAAAGTTTTGTGTTAATTGGATTTTTTGTGCTGAAATACATAAAGATAAATTAAAAGTTGATGCATATAACATTTTTATGTATATTATTTTATTTTTTAAATACATTTATAATTAAATCTCTTTTTTTTTTAATAGGTTACAATTATGTTCTTGTAAGGGCACTTAATATATATATATACTTTATATATTTTTATATATATTTTTAATATATATATATATAATCATATATATACAGTGGCTCCCAAAAGTGTCTGTACACTTAAGATTTTCAATGAAAAGGGGGTCTATCCATTAATTAAGATGAATATTTCAGAATGGATATTTAATAATAAGATCTATAATCTATTCTTAACAAAACTACATGAAATATTTTAAAAACATAGTAAAACTTTATTTTTAAGAAACCAATAATCAAAAAGTAACAAAAACTTTATCTCATAAAAGTCATCGTACACTTGTAAAAAATCTCTACATATTAGCAAATATTCTAATTTTTTGTTAAATTAATATTTAGTAGGATATCCTTTAGTGTTCACAACAGCTTTTAAATGTCTGGGAATAGATTGCACTAGTTCTTTTGTAATTTCTGCATCATTGTTCATCCATTCTTCCATCATAATTGTTTTCAGTTCACTTTTCGTGTGAATGTCATGTTTTCGTACTCGAACCTCCAGTTCTCTCCAAATATGTTCTATTGGGTTTAAATCTGGCGATTGAGGTGGTGTTTTCAAAACGTGTGGACAATTATAGAGACACCAGAGGTGAACGTTGAGAGCCGTGTGCTTAGGATTGTTATCTTGATAAAAAAACAAAGTTGTTTCAATACCCAAATTTTGGACTGACTATTTTAAATTGTCTCTTAAAATATTTATATAAACAGCATGATTCATTATGCCCTCAGTAAATACCAAATTACCTAGTCCTGATGCTGACATGCACCCCCACACAAGGACACATCCACTGTCATGCTTAACTGTTCCTATTAAGTTCTTGGGATTAAGTTCCTAATTTTTTCTTCTCCATACAATTATACGTCCATCGGAACCAAAAATGTTAAACTTGCTTTCATCGGCAAATAAGACATTATTCCAATACATTTGGGGGCTTATTTATCATTGATAGTGCGAAGGAAAACCTAAGTTTTCTGTTTTTCTCACTCACAAAATATTTTCTACAGGCAGAACGCCCATGTAATCCAGCTGCTCTGAGAACTTGTCGAACAGTTTCAGGTGAAATTGAAGTAGAAAATGTTTCATTAAATTCTGCAGAAACTTTTACATTATCCAAATGTGGATTTTTCACACATTTTTGAATTACAAATCTCTGATCACATTTTGTTAACTTTGCCGGACAACCTTTTCTTACCTTGTTTTCGATCTGATTTTCTTTAAAGCGTTTTATCACATGCTGCATAGTAGAATGGGATAAATTAAGTAATTTAGCAATATTTCAAACTGATTTACCACTATTATGACTACGAGCCATTTTTAAATAATAAATAGAATATTACAGAGTATGCAAGCAAAAATTAAATCGAAATGATAATTTAAATGCCACCACAATTCAAAAATAAAAATAAAGCGCCAGACAATAATTTTAATTATGAATTTATCTGAAAATATTTCAGTGTATGATGACTTTTTTGAGATAAAGTTTTTGTTACTTTTTGGTTACTGGTTTCTTAAAAATAAAGTTTTACTATGTTTTCAAAATATTTCATGTAGTTTTGTTAAGAATAGTTTATAGACCTTATTATTAAATACCCATTCTGAAATATTCATTTTAATTAATGGATAAACCCCTATTTCATTGAGAATTGTAAGTGTACGAGCACTTTTGGGAGCCACTGTATATGTGTGTGTGTGTGTTAGCATTAGAGATTATTTTTTTTAAAATTTTATGTAAAAATTTCAATGTAAACTGTCTGTATATCTTTTATTTCACTTTGATTTATTTTACTCGAGTGCATTAAGTACATCCATTACAACACATGGTATATTGAATTATGAAGATTCTAATAAGTCACAACCACGTCCATTTGTTATCAAGTGTGCACATGTGTTGTGACTGTACTCCGATTGGTCATTCGACAATAAGTCTGGCATCTATCTGGCTGATGATCTTAACTAGGGCTTATTTTTTGGATAGTGCTTATATTACACATATCAAAAAAAATCATGCTAGGGCTTATTTTCCAATTAGGTCTTAATTTTGGGGAAACACGGTAGGTGTCTTAAAATTTTATATGAAATACGTGCAGAAAACTTTTAACTATTTTTCAATTCTTCCAAAAAGTTGGAACTTCTTAATGAAATATTGCGGTTCTGTGAAATTTTAAATGTATTTGAAGTCATTGCTAAAAAGTTATGAATTAGTAGTACTGTAATAAATATTTTGAGATTTTATGATACTATGTATATGATTTTGTTATTTTTAACGAAAGCCTATTTTTTGATGTTATATATGTATTATTTAAATTGTTTAGTGATTTTTTTTCATAAGAGGCTATTTATCTTTATTCTAGTGGTAAGAATGGAATTAAAAATGGGAACATTTTCATGTCTTATAAATCTATATTTCAAGATGTGAGAGATGCCATTGACTGGGTTCATATGAGAGTATGTATAAGTTATATGTATTTAGAATATTATAACAATTTCCTTTTGCTTGTTGGATTAAATTTTTCTAGCTTTTTCGTTCAATCTATAAATTAATTATTTAGCACTGAAGGTGAAGAAACAAGTTAAGGTTGAAGAAACTTTAAGTTACTGATGTTATCAAAAGTTTTTGAAGTATCCCCATTTATACCTCTATTTACTTCTTAGTGCGAGGTTATGAAGATGATATATCATAAAATGCTTAATATTGTATTTCTAAGTAAATCTTTTTTCAGTAGAAAAAGTTGTTTATATTAAGTTATTAATTTTTCCGAGGAGTTAAAAATTTCATTTGATTACTAAATAGGATTTGAATACATTTGATTACCTTGTCATTTGATTTCTAACAGGGAATTTTAGTTTCTGATACATCATAATTATGTTCATTTAAAATTTTTTTGTCTGTTTAAAAAAATGTATATAATTATCAATGCAAAATTTATATATCCGATAAGGATCCAGATTAGTGTATATTTTTTTAGTCATATTTTTGCTCTTTTTAATTTATGATGATGAGAAGTAATAAAAATGAACCATTCTTTTTTCTGTTCCTTTATTTTATTTATTAGAATTTTTATGTGAGAGAAACTGATATCTTGTAATATATTACTTTATAAATTCTCTTAACATGGATGGCATTTTAAGAAGGGCAGCATTAATATAACCTGTTTTAAACAACTGTTGAACTCATTACCTCTGTCTGAAATTTCTGACAATTACAAGCTGTTGAAGTGAACATAAGAGTGCCAGTGCTTCTCCTGGTCTCATGAAATCTGGTAAAAATCAAAACAAAAAACAGGCATTTGCATTTATAAACAAAATGGTCTCTTTCTCTGTCGAATATTTCTGTACCTATTCATCATTTGTTATTAAAATATGTTTATAATCTGTATTACTTAATGTGCTTGGCCCAATTACTGACATGCGTTTAAGTTTTGAGCTTGAAATAAAAAGTTATTTTGAGGATTATATTTTGTTTTATGTTGTGATCATTATGTAAAGTTCACAGAGCACATTAAACTTAACAAATGTAGTTCATATAGACTTAAGGTTGAGGTGAGATGTATTGTGTGATTCCTTGGATTAAATCCTTGAAGTGTAGAGTTGGAGGTCACTGCTAAACCATGTCAGTCTTAAGAGCACTTTATTGCAGAAAGTTAATTTGAACTTATATAATGTCACATTGTACATCACCATAATAAAGGATTACATGTTCATTAACTATGAAAGCACATTCACCTCAACTACATTAGTTTAAAAAGTGTTACTCAGCTTTTGATATTTGGTTATAGTTTCTTTATGTATATTTGTAGTTTTATATCTGTATAATATATAATTTACATAATTTATAATTTCATATCCTGTTACTTTATATCATAGGGTACTTTAAAAGAGGAAACAGTCAATAATCTTTCAAAATATGTTAACCGTGATGAACGTCTTCCAATGCTCTTTAACCGGTGAGTTTACAGAAAATTATTATCATGATTTATACTAATCAGATTTGTTTCATGAAAATTTTGTACATTAAGTTCCTATGTTTTAATCACTGGGCAAGGATGATGAAACCTGTTTCAGTGAATGTAAAGTTTCGTCACATCATATTGAAGTTTAAATATGACAAAACCTTCCCTTCTTTTTTGTTTCTTTAAACAAATAATTTTGATTTGCTTTCTTTATGAAAAATGTTAAAGAATGAAACATCTAAGATTGGACATTTTAGTTATAAATTCAAAATATCTTTTATAAACTTCTATAAGTCCTCAATGGAAATGTAAATAAAATTTAAAACTTGTTATTAAAGGACTAACCTAGATATTATATTTGCATAACTGATTTATTAAATTCAAAAATTATTTTATTAAAGAATTCAATTTACTTTTACAATTATTTCTCCCAATTTTTTGAAAATAGAACCATTTCTTGATATTTAGAGGATAAAAAATTAATTCGCTAATTTTAATGATATACTTTGTATCTTGTGAAAATATTAATTCAAATTAATAAATAACTATTGAAACCTAAAGGACTGACAGTAAAATTTAACATTATGACTTCTGTGGAATGAAGTTTTATTTCCTTTTTTTCCCCTTTCCTATTATTTATTTATTTTTGAACAAGATTATATTCATTGTTAAAGAATTCATAGTAATGATAATTTTATTTGTTTTCAGACTATTGAATGATTTTCACTGTCAAAAGTCTCATACTGATAGACATAAGAATATGTTTGTGGGGGTTAGGTGATATATATAAATATATATATATATCTATATTTATTTATTTATTTTATAAGAATGGATTATACTCATGTTTTTATTTTAAATTTATTCAATAGTTGATTATGATATATATATAGATATTTATTTATTTTATATGAATGGATTATACTCATGTTTTTATTTTAAATTTATTCAATAGTTGATTATGAATATTGAAATTTCTTTTAAAATATTGTCTTTTTTCCCTAACAGCATGCATGAAGTTGGAAAGAAGACATTTCTGTTGACTAATAGTGATTATGCTTATACAGCTGTGAGTAAATTAAACATAGTTTTAGCTTGTATTAAGGATATTTCATGCCTTATTTTAAAGTTTAATTTGATTTCATAGACATCTTAAATTTACTAATATTGTGTGTAATGGTCATTGATACCAGAAATGGTTTTTAATTATAACTTTTCTGATGAAACATTGCAAGAAAAATTACTTCCTGAAGACTGGTGGCAGACCGGCCTAGATAAAAAATATGCTTTGTTAAGCATTTTTTTTAGGTCCCCTGAACAGTATCTCATTAAAAAGTGAAAAATAATAGAAAAGGTCCTCGGTGTCAAAGAACTGTCTGTGAATTCCGTTTGGGTGTTTAATAAAATTTAACTGATAAAATTGTACTAAAAGCACACTATTTTCTTTATGTAATCTTTATACAATGTTTTCAATTTTTTTTATTGTTTAGATAGATTTTGAACATTGTGAACCTAAAGTCTGACTTAATTTGCTTCTGATAATTAGAGATTAGCCTTTAACTGATAAACTCTTTTATTTAATTTTTGCATTAATGGATGGACCCTGCACCAAAAATATGTTAAATCCAATTCAATTTAATTTTCTCAAGGCTTAATAAGTATATCTATTCTACTGGCTAAAATTATTTCTTTAAAATTGTTCATTACAGTTGATTCTTATTAAAATAAGTTTATAAGTGAGATTTTTCTACATTTCTGTGCCCATATAGTTGTTTTCATCTATGAAAGTTACTATAGTTTGTAGAAGGATTAAATATTTATCATTTTAATGCATTTATATGCTTATATTTCAGAATGGATTCCAGTTAGATTTAGTTAATCATATAAAATTCTTTTTCATGTAAAGTTTTCTAATTCATGTGTTGGCTATGCTGTCAGAAAAAAAATTGTTAAATATGTTATACATTTTTCAGAAAATAATGTCCTATCTGTTTGATTTTCCATCTGAAAAAAAAGTAAGTTCTTTAGATATTGTATAATTTTTGAAATTATCTTGTAATATTAGCTCGTTTTTTCTCTTGGGTATATGAAATTTACTTGAGTTGTTTATGTATGATTTCCTAGTGATATGTTAAAGTAAATCACTGAACATAAGAATAAATTTTGAAACACATTTTATGCAATAAATTGTGAAAAAAACAAGCTCCTAGATAATATATTTAATTGTACACCTGTGTACAAAATAGGGTAACACTCTTAATATTGTATAAATATTACTTTTAATATTACAACATTATTTACCAAGTTTTTTTACATTTGGCTTGTGTGCATCAATATTTTCAATAGATCTTATTGATATAGAGAGGCATCCTGTTGACTAATAAATGCATAAAACCTTGCATTTTCAAAGTATGTTCATGTACCTGTGATTGTTATAGAGTATGCCTCCTTGTAAAAGTTTATATAAAGATTACAAGGAAAAATTTCAACAAGAGCTAATTGTATGCAGAGGTATTTAAATTTTAAAGGCAATGTTTATATTCTAGTTTCTATTATTATTTTAGAGTATTTGCATGCATCTAGCACTGATTGTCTTTGCTATAGATATTTTAAAAGATTTTTATTTGCTTTAATTTCTTTTATCCAAGAGATTAGGTAGGGTAGATAGTAATACTCTTTCTCAAAACATTGCTGTCATAGGAATTTAGATATGTAAAGATATGAAATTTGGTAAAAAAAAAAGTATAATACATACATTTACAAAAAAGAATGGAAGATAATTTGTTTTGTTTTTCAAATCTTGTAATGAAGTTATTAATCCACTAAAAAGTTGAAGATATATTGTGGTAAGGGCTAATACTTTGTTTCTTAAACATTAATAAATTATTCAATTTTGATTTTTACACCCTCAAAAAACGTTGTCATGTATTGATTTGAAATCAAATCTATGTCACATTTCAGTGAAATATTCTTTTATGTTTCCAAAATATATAAGGATGTGTGAATGATATACAGGTACAGGACAAAATAATAGGAACACCTGGGAAAGAATGCAAATTTTTTATTTGTAGGGGGTTGGGCCACCCTTGGCTTTAATTACAGCTTGCATTCGACATGGGATTGACAAATAAATGTCTTGCACAAAGTTAAGGGAATTCGTCCCCATTCCCCATGCAGAGCAGTCTCGAGCTCAGGTAGTGTGTGTAGAAGAGGAAACTGAGCATGGACTTTGTTCTCTAAAAAATCCACAAATGGTCAAAGATGTTAAGATCAGGGGAATGAGGACACCACATGAGATGTTCCACTTCATCATTATGCTGATCTAACCATGTCTGAATGCAGTCAGCCATGTGAACAGGGGCATTGTCATGTTGGAGCACAGAATGTTCTCCAGGAAACAAAGTCTAAAACATAGGATGGAAATGCTCTGTGAAAATACTGCAATAATGAATGCTTGTGATCTTCCCCCTCAGGTCTAAGAGTGGCCCTAAACCATGCCATGATATCATGCCCTATACCATCACAGAGCTCCTTCCATGCTTCATGATAGGAACCAGGCAGTGAACATGAAATGCTTCTGCTGGTGTTTATCAGACGAATACATGTCTTGTGGTCTGAAATAATGTAAATGAGGATTCGTCAGACCAGATGACATGTTCCCATTGCTGTTGTGTCCAGTTTTCGTGGTCTAGGCATCACTGTCATCGCTTAATACCATTCTGAGGCAACACTAATGGCTTTAGAATAGCCACTCTGCCATAAATGGTTGCAGCATGCAGCTCCCTTTTAAATAGTTTTGATGGATACAGAGTTCTGAAGATGGGTGTTCATCTTGGAGGTTATCTGCGACAGTGTAGTCTTGCATTTTTGGACTGCTATTCTTTTCAACGCTGGTCTATCTTGGTCGGTCAACTTCAACTTTCACCCACTGTTCTGCTTCGCAGACGACACCTTTCTCAGTTTGTGTAGGCTATCAAACCTTGACACAGTGGCTCTTGAAATGCCCACAAGGTTAGGTGTTCTCAACAGATGCTCCAGCTAGGCGAGATCCAATAATCATAGCTCTTCACACGTAGGACAGGTCGGACATAATGATGCTTTGCTGGGAACAGAATTTTTCTTATATAACTGTCACACTGGCAAATGTTCTATTAATACCTTCCCTTTTGCTGCCACTAGATGGCAGACTTTTGCGACATGTGGCAGGGTTGTATTGGACGGTCAAAGTACGACACATTTTGAAATGAGTGTTCCTATTATTTTGTCCTGTACCTGTATATCTATCTCTTGATATATACCCACATAATTTTTAATACCTTAATTAATGATCCACTCAAGATGTAATATTCTTTTGGGATATTTTTTCTTTTCACAGAAAGATTGGAGAGAATATTTTGATTATATTTTGGTTGATGCCAGGAAACCAGTATTCTTCAGTGGAGGAACTACTTTGCGTCAAGTTGACACAGTATGTACATTTTTTAGATAATTAATCTTGTGATACTTCTATTAATTTCACCTGGGAATGCATTAATATTTTGTGTCTTTTCTCTACAAAATAGTTTTTAAAAGGGGGTTGTATTTTTAAATTTTAAATAAATTATATATTTTAAAACATAGGAATTAAAATGGAATCAATACAAGTAAGATATGATTAATAATTATCTAAAAGCTCATTGTATTTTATCATTAATTTATTAGAATAGATAATGCTATGCTCAGATGTAAGAAATTCTTTAATAGTAAACTTTTAAAGCTTAGGTCATACATATTTATCTAAACATAAGAATCAGTTTGTCACTGAATCCTTTTGATAATGATTTATGGAGTGGTGGGGAATTCACCTTAGAAAAATTCACTGATGTGGTTGTTCCAAAGAGCTAATTTTCTAGAAATTAATTTGTTTGGAGTACATATCTGCTTAATCAAGAGTAGTTCATTATTTTTAAATGTTTATTCATTTTCTGATAATCCTATGGTATTTTTTTTCTTTTGTAGCTGTATTTATACATGAAAAATATTGTCTTAAATATATGATACATTTTTTTTACTGCTTTTCTGTATCATTGTAGTTGCTTTTAAGTTTATGTAATTAAAGAATTATCTTGAATTGACTTTAAAATGTAAATTTTTTTTTTTTAATAGGAAACTGGTGCTTTGAGGATTGGTATTCATGTTGGTCCTCTTGCTCCTGGTCAAGTTTATTCTGGAGGTATTAAAAATATTCTTAAAATATACAGTCTAAATTGAGGTTAAGACCATTTATCCTGAGATGTATCTTTGAATAAATTAATTTTATTACTGGACATCTTATATCAAAAACATCATAAAACATTTTGTCAATGAGATCTGTCATATATATTGTGCTTCATAAATCAACTTATTAGACTAGATCTTGGAGTATGCATTCCATAGACCCTTACCACACCCAGACATTTAAGGGGATGAGTTAGTAAATACACAATTGAAATGAAGTTAACACATGCACAGTAAAAGAAATCAATTATATATATATACTAGCATTATTGCCCGGCGTTGCCCGGGTAGATATATAGTTATAAAATTTTTCATGCATTCCATCAAAAAAAAAATACTGGACTGCACCCCCCACTCTTCATGTTTATCTGGCCAGACAGAATGCACTTAGCACGTTTCTACTGAAATGATATACCCAGTATTTTCTTGATGGAAAGCATGAAAAATTTTATATCTGTATATCTACCCGGGCAATCATTCTTTAAAAATAATTTTATTAATTTTCTTATGCCTGAATATAACTAATGGACTAACAGTTCGGAATGAAAGTTATGTGTCGTTATGTTTCTCTGTTTAAAGAGCTTTTCCTCCCACTGCTTAAAAAGCCCCAAAACTCTAAAAGATTTATCTTATATGATTTCACTGATTAAGTAATTCAAATACATATCGTATGTTAACTCTGTTTCGCGATCTTAGGGGGAAAAACTTGTAGAACTCTTAAACTTCTTCCCATTTTATGATCCTCAAACAATTAATATATTTAGATCAACAGAAGGCTTCCAAAAAACTGGCCATAGGACAAACTTTTTTCTTTTTTTTTCCAAATTTTATTAAGTTCTATTAGTTTGAACGCCATTGTCTAAAATTGTCTAAAGCAGCGGTTCTCAACCTTTTTAGACTCACGACTCCACTAAATGTAAGAAAAATAAAATAAACACTCCCCCCCCCCGTCACCCCCAGACCAACTTAAACCACCCCCAAATCACCCCTCGAAACAAATCTCTTTTCCCCTGTGTATCAAATTTCACTGGTTGTGGTGAAGGGGCTGTATCCACATTTAAGAGGTGCACTTAGGGGCACAAAAATCATTAAAAAATTAATTTAAAAAAACTAATTGAACCCTAAATTTAGTTTTTCCTGATTTAAGTTTCTCGGGTCCTAAACATTAACTGTGCCGAATTAGGTCCCGGTGGGTGAAACAGTGTATGATTCTATAGCGGACAAACAGACAAGCTCTTTTATATATATAGATATATATATATATATCAATTATGTATATATATATATATATATATATATATATATATATATATATATATATATATATATATATATATACACATACAGACCTTTTTTTCTGGGAGTACTTACAGATACGGCATATTCCCTCCTTTTTTTTAAAGTATTATTTTGGCATAACTTAACCAAAATTTTAAGAAACTTATGAATCAATTGTTAATATATAACAAAAGTATTTTTTTTTAAATTGCGAATTTTTTGTTCCCCTGTGATGTGATGTGTAAAAACACAGTATACCCACCTATTTTATTAGAAAAAGAGCACTGTATATCTATATATATATATGTGTGTGTGTGTATATATATATATATATATATATATATATATATATATATATATACATACATACATATACACAGGTATTCCTCGACGTACGACCAAAATAGGGACCAAGGTGTTGGTCATAAGTTGATTTTGGTCATAAGTCGAGTTTCTAACAAATTTTTTTAATATATATGTACATACATATATTTTTTACTTTCATACAAACATTCGTAATTTAAAATACATTGTACTTTATTTAGAAGACATAAATTATTCTTTGCCATCACTACTCATTACGTTAGTACAATCCATTGGTTCAGAATTTGCATGTTTTTTTAACAAAGTTATCCAAGGGAGTTTGAACAGATTGCATCTTCTTTTCCTTGTATATTGTCTGGTAGCAAGGCAAATTTTCCTGACACTTGTGAATCTTTCTTCATTTGGATCCATTGCTTCTAATTGTTGTAGTACTTTATTAATATATTGAAACACTGAAGCCATTTCTTTCAAAACAAATTTTTTTATTGTACTTCGGCTTGTTCGTTGGTTTCATTTCTAAGTCTATTCACTACTATTTTTTTGTGGCACTTTTACTATTCCAGCCATACTGGGAATAAAATTATGTATGCACTTAACTTCACAGATAAAAATTGAACCACTACATATTCAACAATACAAAATATTTAGTAATATTTTTTTGTAATAATAATGAGAAGTGATGACTGTGCAGTTGTTTTGTTAACTCTCGAATGAAGGTTTATTCAATATATCGTGTGGATATCAAAACATCATACATTTTGCATCATACATTTTTATTATTGTGTCATATTTTTGTACAGTATTGCAGAATATTGCATCATGTTTTTTTAATAATTATGTAATATATATAGCTATGTACTGTACATTCAAGAAACAATAATTTTGAGAAGAAAAATAAAATTAAAATTTGGTCGTAAGTGCAAGCTGCCATAAGTTGAGGAATACCTGTATGTATATATGAACAAATAAAATTTTCAGTTTCGTAATTATTAAGATATGAATAATACAGAAAGCATTATCTGAAGTATGAGAAAAACTGAAATATTTATAAAAAAAAAATAAAGAAATCATCACATTGCTTGTTAAATTGTTTAATTTAGATTTACTGGATTGTTACCAAATCAAGAATTTTTTGTCTTACTGCTGTTCATGTCATGTTGCTGACTTAGCACAAGATACACCTATATGTACAAACATGTATCTTTACTGGATTGGTTTTATTTAATTTTTTATGCATAATTAAAAAGTAGGGTTTTATAATTATACTTCAGAGTATAATGTTTCTGCTAGTGCAACTGAATGTGTAGTGATGTGGTGCTTTTATATATTTGAGATATTCAAATTCATTAATTGATGATATGAAAGGTATAAAGATTATCCTTTGCATAGCCATTTCTTTTTTTCAAATTTCTAATTTTTAAAACTGAATATCATCTAGTCTTGCAAATCTACAGCATATACTTTGATCTTTGAACTTAGAAATGTATTATAATTTTGCTCAAATTCTTTGAAGTTATTGACTTTAACACATGAATTTGCTTTGTCATTCTGTATGACTAAGAGGATTTTAGTCCTGTACCTGTTCAATGATTCATTGGAGTTTTCATTTCAAGGTAGAAAGATTAAAAAAATTATATTATTGATTGTTATAATTACTGTAATTTTTTAAATTATTTTCAATCAGAGTTTCTTTAACGAGCATTTGGTAATTCATCTTCAAGGTATTGGGATGACTGTCTTCTCTTTCAGGAAGTATGTTCTTTAATTAAATATGTAAACCATTACATTGCTGGAAAGCATTTGATATAAGTTCTAAAATATGTTTATCCAGAAAAAAAAAATCGGATGAATGAAGTTATAAACAGAGTGTAAGTGGTTTAGCTTGTAATATATATATTGTATAATAAAAGCTTTTAAAATATATGAATTATAGAAACATTTGGGATGTTGCATACTAAAAATGCTCATAGTATGAATATGATCTGCTAACTTGATTAGTTATAGAGATATGCAACAAAAAATTCGAATTGGGTGCAATAGACCAAAAACCTGATGTATACATTCACCCCCTCAGCAGCATATGAGTATACTTCCCGCAAATAGTTATTCACAGATAACATTCATATGGTAAGGCAGATTTGCTTTGTGTTTCATTGTCATTTTGTAATCTGTGCTTTGTTAGTTTTAATGCTTTACCATTTAAATCTTCATAGTTTTTTATAATCATACATGTAACTTTTGTTGTAGGTAACTCTGATGTCTTCACTACACTCATTGGAGCTAGTGGGAAAGATGTATTGTATATAGGTGACCATATTTATGGTGATATTTTAAAATCTAAGAAAACTCGAGGTTGGCGTACTTTTCTAATCGTTCCAGAGTTGCAGCGAGAAGTTCATGTGTGGACAAGTAAATGTCAACTTTTCCATCGTTTACAAGATTTAGATGTTCAGTTAGGAGACACTTATAGGTAATGTTTGTTTTCAAATATCTGTACAGAAAAATAATTTTCATGCCTTTTTATCTGGTATTCTTTATACAGTATTTATATTCTGGCTCTAGTTTGAGACTTTTTGTACAGAAGTTGATATAAAATTTATAAAATTATTCAGCAGTTAATTTATTATATATTTCAGATTTTTAGGAACAGAATAATATGGTGTGGTAATAAAGTGAGTCTCAGTTGGCTAAAAATGTTTGTTCACAAATAACCAGAAACTGATGAATATGTTATGTCCTTTTTTTTATGTTGGCATTTGACCACTCACCATTTTAAAAGCTTATTCCATTGTCTGTTGTGGTTATGTTGTGCCCCTCAAGCTTACTCTTATATTTTTTATTGTGTGAGAGAATATCACTATTTTCCCTAAAGTTATCATTTGTTTCTGCGTTGTCACAATTTCTTAAACATTAAAGATATTAACAGAGTGGTTTTTGAAAGTAGTGAAAGTATTGAGTCTTTTTATTTGCTTATTTTATTGCATTGTCAAGCCTAACATAAATCTGTTTTATCAATCTAAAAAATTGGCATCTTAATTATTTACAACAATAGTTATGAATTAAAAAATCTGTTATTGCACATGAAGCATCTGCAGTTAATTCCTGGGAATTGTATTTCTTTTCACTGATAAATAACTTCTTACCTTCAAATACAACCTTTAAATTATGTGTACTTTGGGATAAAAATGTATGGAAGGTCTTAAACCTAATATAAAAATATAATTTTTTCATGCATTTTTAGTGTACAATCTATGATTTACTCTCTTGAGAAAAGTCTAAACAAAGCTTCATTGTTGTGTGCATTTTGGTTAGTGATAGTTAGGGTTAAAATAAGAATTCCATGTAAGAATTGAAACTATTAAGTTTACAATAATTTTCAAGCTTCAGTATAAGAGAAAAAAAATTATCATGCTTGTAGCTAGTCTTAATCTATGTTTGCATGTGTAGGTATAAATGAGTCAGAGATATAGTTGCTTTCTAAACCTATGACATTGCTCTTAATTCTCTGATAAACTTTATAATTGGAAACTTGGAAATTTATGTGGTTAAAAAAAATCTTGTTTTTCTGTTGTAATATCTATCAGAATTGATTTTGCTTTTTTTTTTCTTCTTCAGGGAAATGGATAGTAGCTGTAAAGACGCACCTGATATTAGTCAACTTCGAACTGCAATAAGGGTATGACAAATTACTTCTTTACTTCTTAACAAAAGTAGTCGGCAACAGTTTACTGTTGTACAGGATTATAACAATATTTTGATCTGTATTTCATGACACTAAGCGAGGACAAATAGTTCTTTTCTCTAAGATTTAAGAAAAAATTGCTGGTAACCAGTTTTTTTTCTTAATAGATATACATTTTTCTGTTTTCCTCATAGTTAGCTTATAGATTAGTGAACTTAACATATCTGGAATATTCTGTTTCTTAGATGACTGTATGTGAAAGTTTGTGTAATAAAATGTATTAAAAATATTATAGTTCTTAATGTATCACCTGATATATTTGTTGTAGTAGCCAATCATTTCAATTATGTGTTTATTCTATGTTTTCCCCTCAAACCAAGTATTTTTAAATGAAGGGAATTTTGTGTTTCAGAGGATAGCTAGTAAAAGTGCCAATAAAAGATGTCAGTGCAAGTAAATATGTTACCTATTAAGATGGAGGTAGTATATATTTTAATGCATACCACTAGCTACTTGAGTCCAAAAGGGGGGGGGGGGCATAGTACTAAAATCACTCCATACATTTATACCATATCAAATATTACTATGTAGCTACAAGTCAAACATGATCATCAGTTTCTTAGTATAGTCCTTGTATGTATGATCATCCCCATTATTAGCTGTTAGTTCTATAGACCAGTATTGTTCTACTGGCTTTGATTAATCTACATTATTTTCTTCTTCTAATTGCATGAGTTTCATGTTAACTAAATATTCATCCAGGTAATTATGATTGCTTGTAACAACAACTCTATATTATTTTAAAGCAAAATAAAACACATTAAAAATAAAAACATGAATGTTCTGTCATGAAAAAATGTGAAATTTTTCTGAGAGGAACAATGTTTTTATTTACTCATATATTATTTATCATGTATGTATTTACTTTATAAGAGAAACTAGCTTTTTTTTTGCATTTACAAATATTTTTTCACTACAGGAAGTATCTCATGAACTTGACATGTCATATGGTATACTGGGCAGTACATTCAGAAGTGGTAAGTTTCCATATCAAAGTGGTAAGTTAACATTTTTACAGTGTATGTTTCATTGCAAACATGTACATTGATATGGGACTGATATTCAATACCTACTTACATTATTGAAGGCATGTTGCTATTTTTTTCTTTTTTAAAAGGGGAGAAAATATGATTAATTTATATAACCCTTTTTTACTTATAGGATCCAGACAAACATTTTTTGCAAATCAGATATGCCACTACGCTGATTTGTATGCCTGCACATTTCTGAATTTAATGTATTATCCCTTCAGTTATATGTTTAGAGCACCTCCCATGCTGGTAAAAATAATTTAAAGTTCTTCATTTTTGCATATTATAATTTCTGTCTCTACCTTTTAGAATCTTATGAATTTGTTAATTCTACTTATTTTTCTTTATACATTCTAGTTTTTGATTTAAATATAATCCTAATAAAATATTTGTGCTTAATTTTTGTTATTTTCTTACATAATTTTTTCCATTTTTATTTATCTGTTACTAGAAAATAAGTGTATCATCTGAAAATTAGCATATCAAATAACAACCTTCATATTAGTGATTATATTTGTTTTCAGACATTTTAGCAAATTATATGATTTATCTGTCATGTTATATTCAGTTATTTCAATATTTTACTATGTCACGTTTTGTAAAGAGTTTCAGGCTAAGAAAAATGACTTAAAAGAATCTATTGATATTTTTAATTCTGCAAAAAGGCTGAAATTTACTGCCTAACTACATGATAAATTGATGAAAAAAAGTGACTGCTTAACAGTGATTGAAAAATATCAAAGTGGTTTAAATAACCAACTTGCAAATCTCCAAATCCTGTTCAGTTGCTAAATATTATTCACAAATAATTTGTCACTTCCTTTTGAGTATTTATAGTTTTTTTCTCAAAATAAACTTTCTTACTAATTCTATGAAGTTGAATAAAATGAGATAAATAAAAGTAAAGTATACTAGCATTATAATGTTTAAATATATCATAGTTAATGTAGGTTGAGCCCTTTTTATACATAGAAAATGTAACCTATATAAATTAATATTACACCAGAAATTTTGTGTAGTTACTCTGTATACAGATGGAAGTATGCATAAGTTCAAGGAGTGGTTTTGCTGTACTATGGTTATGTATGAATCAGTGTGGGTGCACATAACAAATTTTAAATCTTTGTTCTTGAAAATGATAAGTTTATTCAGAAGTGGAGGGTTTTTTCAAGTCTGTACATACAGGTTTCAGAAGTCAAAGTGAATACTATTCATGGCATTTTAAATAATGGAAAAGATAATTGATTTTTTTTCCCGTTTTCAAATTTTTACCTTAACTAAGATCAAAATATAAAAAAACTGAATCCAGAAAGGGGACTTGCATTATTATTGGAATGTAGATGATGCTTGAAATAATAGACTTATAATTTAAAGCAATATATTTTCAGGGTTATTCTTAGTACAATAGATGTCAACTGTCAAATTTTTGAGAAATGTTCATCTTTATGTCACTAAAAGTATCATACTATGTATGCATCTGTAGGTCTCTTTGAATGATAACACATGATATTAGATTTCCCACTATTGCCATTTATATGCAATCTTATGTTTAATTATTTTTTGTTGCAATTCTTTTCTAAATGTTAATTAACTTATTTGTATTGCTCATTGTCCAGTCTGAATATTTCAAATTGAGCTGCTAAGAATAATATTATTCAAACAATTATCTGAAAATCATTTTATAATTTATCACTTAATAACTAATGTTACACATTCAATGTATGTTTATAGATGCCTCATGAATCAACTGTTGAGCATGAAGAAAAGTCTTTTATATCAAATGGTGAGGTAGAGGAATTAGAAGAGGATTTAATTCAAGAGCCATTAAGGAGGCGATCTAGATTAGAAAATAGTGAAAGTTCAGTTCCTCATTTATATGCAGAGCCTCCAAATGTTGTTACTCATCATCATGATACAGATGATGATGAAGATACAGATAAATCAGCTGAAAATTAATTTTCTTTTTGTTTTGATCAAAATCAATACTTTACTTTTATGGATGCATTTATAAATTAAATTTATTTAAATGCTTTTAGCTACAAGCTTTTGCATTTTGTTACATTGTTTTCAACACTAACTCTTTATAATTATAAATGATGTCAATTTATTATTCTTTTTACTTTAATGCTAATTTTTATTTACAATTATGTATTATAGATTGATTTAAAAAACCAAATTCTTAAATAATTAAAACACATAATTTTTTAATATTTTTTGTGAATTAATTTTCAGCATTTTAAAATTTTTTATTGGTGACTTGTTTAATCTAATTTTACTATTAAAGAATACATAAGTATCTCTTAAAACCCGCTGATTTAAGCATTTGTTAGAAAAAGTTGTTAGTTCTAAATTTTAATTTTACTACTTTATGTATGGATTCTGGATGAAAAAATGTCTGGCTTCTTCAAACGTTTGATAAAAATTTATTTTCAAATGCTTTTATTTTTCGGGGGCTGACAGTTATAATCTAATATATATACATTGTTATTTTCAAACATTTATCTTGAATCAAGAAATTTTAGTTGGTTTAGGTGGTATTATGTTGCTTGTATATGTCATTATTAGGACTTATAAATTTGTACATAATTTTAATCAATACATTATAGCAATCAGTGTTTAAATTGATCCTTTACTACATTTGGAAATATTCTTGTGTGTGCTTGTGTCAAAGACTATAGCAACTATATTAAAAGTACAACATATATTTCTATCAATGCTTTGTGATAAATTCTTAAGAAATTAATTCACAAAACCTGATAAACTCTTATGTAAAATTGTTTTAAAAATGAATATATGTTTGTGTTGATTCAAAATCTTTTTCAATGTATCATAAATTTCTAATGTGATATCTCAAATTAATTTTTGCTAACATCATTAATGAATGAATGTAATGTGTAAATTGCAATTTTTTTTCTTTTTTAGAAGCCTCTTGAATGATCTCCAATATTTTAAAATTTCTCATCACAGATTATGAAAATTTTTAAGATCTCTTAAAGTTTCTGTGATGCATTGCAATTAAGAGTATCAAATTCCATTATCCCTTTTTTTTTTTGAAAAAAAAAGTTAATTTCTGAACTTTTCCTCAGAATTATAACATGCTTTAAATGCTTTTTTAAAGAAATTTCAAGAAATTTATGCATTTTAAAAGAAAGCTTATCAGTTATAAATATTATGCATAATATCTAGTCTTGAAGTTTTTCAGCACAATTTTGTCAACACTATTGCTACAGTATTTAATATTAATATATATAATATCATTTAAAAAATGTTTTTAATTATTTAATTTTATGTTACAGTGTATTATTTATATTTATAAAATTTATTATTTCTGTTGTATTTTTTAAATTTTAATTATAGCTTTGGTTGTTTAAGTCTTCTTTTAATGCTCAGCCATATCTAATTTCTTAAATGTTTTACTGAAATTGTGACGTCTATATTATAAAAAAAATTAGAGGTATTTATTTTTTTAGAAAATGTAATGCTTGATTATGAAAAAATCCTTTTATACTGATTTTATTTTCATTATTAAATAGAGCTATTAAATTTTTTTCTGATATCTAAAAGCTTTTGTTTCAATTTTCCATATTTTCAGAGTTATAAAAACCTGAATATACTGATTTCTGGTCAAATGCTAATCCTGTTGTTTTACACATTAAAATGCTTATGCTTACACAGTTTCAAATAAAACTGTCTGAAGTTATTTCTTTTTTCAGACATTCTTAAGATTTAAAGCTAATACATTCTTCACTTTAAGTACATTTCAGCTTATTATAAAAAATTAATATTTACTAATACTAATAAATTGAGATTCTGTTTTAAGAAATAAAAATTTTGATAATCCAACATGATTGAATAAGAAAACTCATCTACTAAACAGGTAGTCACATTTTTTCATGAAACTTTAACTTTTAATTTTGTAACTTTAATTAAAAAAAACTATAAGTTTCTGTTCTCATTAGAGCCATCAGATAAATAGTTTTAATGCAGTTAAAACTCGCCTATGATCATTTGTTATTTTGGATTTAATTTGTGATTTTATGAAAATTAATTGCTACGTGATTACAAAATCACCATACCTTTATTATTTGTTCCAAAGGTGTATTAAAAAAATGTTTTCAGTTTTCAATGAATAAATTAAAAACCTTCACTAGAAGGCTTGTAACAATTATTCTATGCCTTATTCTTCCTGGGATTTCTGTCTTATTTGCTTGTTGTTAAGTAAAAGTAAACTAAAGTAAGGGTTACAGATTGAACATTTTTTCCGAGATTAACAAACTGGCAAACTTCTTTTGGCTGTTTCTCTATAACTGGAATTTTTAGCCAGAATTCCCTCATTTTTTGTTTAAACCTACTTTACATTTCTACTATTACAAGATATCAGTAGATATTGGGAAATTTTTTCACCACCATCTATGATCTGCACAAGGGCAGTATATTGAAATGTACATGATATATACATGTATATTGAAGTATACATGGATTAAAAACTTTTCTCTTTCCACATTATTCTCTTAAAATTTTGAATAATTTTGAATAATATGTTCAATCTCTTTAATGAGTATAAATTTTTAGCATGCTTCTGTAAAACTTGGGGATTTTTTAATTTGATTTCATTGAAAAGCTCTGTATATGTTAAGCTATCCAATTACGTTTGGAGCCGTTTTTTTTTTTTTTTCAGAAACGTTACTTTTTATAATTTTTGTTCTACACAGTCCAGTCATATTAATGTGACCACCGCCTACTTTTGATGTCAACGTTAAATAACCAATCGCAGAAGGCACGTGTCATCAGCAAATTTGGTGGATATATAAAGTGTGTTGTAGGCATTCGAAAAACATTTCAGTTCTTGCAGTCATGCAGAAACGGAGCGATTTATCCGACATCCAAAAGGTCATGATCATTGGCTTTCGGTTCAAGGGTGGAAGCATTTCCGAAACGGCTAATTTTGTAAACTGTTCGCGGGCCGCCGTGGTAAAAGTATACCGTGCATGGCAAAATGGCAGTATCCAAACTCAGCGACGTGGCAAATGTGGTGCACCACGGGCCATAGATGGCAGAGGTGAACGACGGCTGCGGATATGCGTTCGGTCGAATAGACGTGCAACCGTTGAGCAAGTGACCGTCCAGATGAACCAAGGGGCTACCAACAGTGTCTCCACATCGACGGTTCAGCGAACGTTGTTGCGTTTGGGCCTCCGCAGCAGACGCCTGGTTAATGCACTTATGCTGACTGCTGTTCATCGGCGACGAAGGCTGGAATTTTCACGCCAATACCGCAACTGGATTTCCACTGAGTGGAGACAGGTGGCTTTTTTCGATAAATCACGTTTTATGCTCCATCGGACAGATGCACGTTGGCGTATACAGTGTGACACGCCTGAAAGCAAACATCCTGCAACAATTGCCGGAAGTGTCCATGCTGGAGGAGGGAGCATTATGGTCTGGGGAATGTTTACGTGGTATTCTCTGGGTTCACTCATCATTGTGGAAGGCACGATGGATCAACACAAGTATACACCTATCCTTGCGGACCATGTTCACCCGTACATGTGAATTGTTTTTCCTCAGGATGATGGCATCTACCAGCAGGACAATGCGACGTGTCATAAAGCTCTCAGTGTACGTGCGTGGTTCGAAGAGCACCAGGATGAGTTTACCGTACTCCCTTGGCCAGCAAATTCCCCGGACTTGAACCCAATCGAGAATCTGTGGGACCACCCCGATCGGGTTGTTCGCACCATGGATCCTCACCCGTGTAACCTAGCGCAGCTGGCCACGGCACTGGAGTCGGCATGGCTCAACATCCCAGTGAACACCTTCAGGAACCTAATTGACTCTCTTCCTGCACGTCTCGCAGCGGTCTGCTCTGCGAAAGGTGGTTATTCTGGATTTTGACAGGTGGTCACATTAATATGACTGAACTGTGTATTTTTAAGGAATATAGCACCAAAATAGGAAAATGATAATAAACAGCCTGAAACTGTGCAACATTTTACAAAATTGAAGACTTTTAGCAGATTTTTACATAAAAGCCTCTGAAAATAAAAATTAATGAGGCATGTAACAATAATTACTCTCTTTTATGTGTACTTTAGGTCCTCCTGAGTGTAATGAACTAAAAACTAATTGATACCTCGAAATCTTAAAAAAAGTCATCATATGCTATTAGATGCAAAATTTCAGCAATTTCTCATGAGATTTTTTATAAATACAGCTATAAATCAACAAATAATATACCTAGATCTTAATCTGTAGTTCATGACATACTAGTTATAAAAAACATACCTGAAAAATTTCATAGACATATCAGGATTATATCTTGAGTTGTTATAGTAGTTGTATACATTTTTGGTGAAAGATAAGTTCTGAATGCACAATTTTTACTATAACACAAGTTTTCACTTCTATTGAAATGAATAGCTGCTTCTCTTTTTAAATCACTCTCATTTCATGTATAATGATTGTACAGAAAAAAATAAAAGGAGATTTGGAAACAAATCCCCATTCTGTAAGAATTTGGAATTAAAAAAAACTAATTCAGGATTTTCATTAAAATCGACATTTTAAACATAGTTGGATACCTTAAGGTGCCATATAATTATGGCGAAGCAAAATTATGGAAGCTTTATGTTTTATTTATATATTTAAGCAATTAAGAATACATTGTATAAATTTTTTTTTCTGTTTACTGACACAAACATAAAAATCTTAAGGAATTAGTTGCTAAGGTTTACTGAAATTTAAAAGCAACTTGAAATACATAGACTTTTTAAGAAATAAAAATCAGAGATACATGTTTGTATAAAATGATCTCCTGAGCATAGAATTTTCTAAGAAGTTTTTAAATAACCATTGTGTTGTGCTGAATTATCCAAAACACCACTGCAAAATTAATTAGTTTATTGCTTGTTATATTTAAGTATTTTTTTTAAACTGAAGTAGAATCACTGACTGGTATGCCAGGACAGTCATGTGTTAAACAACAAGTCTGTTCTGTAGAAATACAATAGACAAATTTAATGGTCTACTGATATATTTTGAATTTTACTTTTACAGCTACTTATTTAAAAATACTAACTTGGAGAAGAGAGAGCATAATGAAACACAATGTACCTAAAAAATGGCAGCTTTACAATTAGGTTTATTGTAGTTGGTGTGTTGGCTGGACTAGCAATTAAACACCATATCTGGTTAATTTCTTTTAACATACCGCTTAGCCAGTGATCGTATAGAATTAAACACAACACAATATTTACTACACACAGGGTTAGAGGCAACAAATAAATTTATTTTTATATTTCACAAATTCATACATTATTTCATGCTCCCTGGTAGATAATTCAAAAGAGAGTTACTCGTAATTAAATGCACTATACTGAATAAGTAAACACATTTGGTGGTTGGCGAAAACCAAAAAAAAACTTTAATTATGGAGCTCCTCTTAGCTATTACCTTTATTTAATTAAAATAATAAAAAAAAATAAAATAAACTTTTACCTTGCCGTCGGAGGCTCTATATAAAAAAGAAGAGAAATGTAAAGAAAGGCAAAGACAGGATAGCAAAAAAAGGAGGAGGACCGGTCCAGGCCTAAAGGAATTCTTTCATCACGTTGTCATCCTCAAATCTGGTTGTCCACATCGATGCCGGGAAGATAGCCAGGGCCTCGTCATAGCTGTACAGAGGGCGATGAATGAAGATGAGGATGAGGAAGAGGCTTCTGCATTACACGGTAGCCGGCACACCACTCTCTGACTCGGGAAAACTTTTTCTCTCCAAGAAGAGAAAAACCGCTTCACCCACCTCAGGGCTGTGCTTCCGCCACGCTGAGACCAGGGGGAAAATAGACCTGAGGCGCTCCTTTCATCTCGGCCTTGTAATTATTAAATACTTTTTGAAAAGTTAATCGGGGATGATGATTTTTTCCTCCTCTCTCAATTCATTTTTTTCGCCCGTTGGCGTTTACCAAAGTCTTTTTTGGTGGCGCAACTTTTCGTCTCTCTCGCCGCAACTTTTGGTGTTAATGTATTACTCCGCCGGCTCCTGCGCTTCCAGGCGCAGGAGCTGTAATAGGGCGAATTTGAGTTTAATGTCCCAGCCCGTGTGGCTGTTGTTTATCAAACGTGTTAAGGCCGAGGAGACTGTAGCATGCTGCCTTTCTACCTTGGCATTTGCGGCTGGATGGTAAGCCGACGTGGCAATGTGACGTATTTGTAATTGTTTATAAACGCTGGAGATGACCTCACCTATTAAATTTCGGCCTCTATCTGTTATTAACGACTTAGGGCACCCGTGACTTGAGATGAAATCGGCTAGAGTATCTGCTACTGTATCCGACGTTATGTTCGAAACAGGGTAAGCTTCGGGCCACTTAGAAAATGCACAAACATATGCAATTATGTATTTATTCCCCCTCTCAGTCTGTGGGTAGGGACCTGAAATATCGAGGTGAACGGTTTACATAGGGGCGCTCTGGATCTTTAGACGCTGCAATTCCGCCAACCCACCTGGCTTATGTGCACGCCTCTCCAAGCACTACATACATGAATCAATCAAGTTCTTAACATAGACGCTTAACCCTGGGCAAAAACAGAATTGCTTCAAGCGTTGGTACGTCTTAAAATGGCCCATGTGGCACGCTATTAATGAGTCGTGGGCTAAAGCAAATACTTTGGGTAACAAGCTAACGGGAAGAACCACCTTTTCCTGAGAATCCCTTCTGGATTTTCCCCTTAAATCAAAACATCTTAAAATATTATCCCCTGATATAAAAAAAATCTATGTACTCCGGTTTAACCTGTAGCCTCTTTTTCAATAAATTCATTACTTATACACGAAACGGGTCCTTCTCCTGGGCTGTTCTAACCTCCTTTAAAAAAATTTCCTCCTCAATACAGTCAATGCTATCCTCAATGCTATCTGTTCGTACGTTATGGCATGGCACTGGTCAGTGTTTTCAGGCTCCTGGACACAATTTACTTCATCCAAAATTTCAAAATTAACGTATCGAGATAAGAAATCAGCTGTTGATTTACATTTACCTTTAATATATTTAGTTTCAAAGTCAAAGTCTGCTAACGCACACAACCATCTGGCAATACGGGACGTGGGATTTTTTGAGTTTTAGCGCATGCGTAAGGGCTGCATGATCCGTAAATAAAATGAATTTTGAATTAAATAGGTAGCACTTGAAATAATTTACGGCCCAAACTACCGCTAAAAGTTCGCGCTCTGTCGCAGAATAACGAGTCTCTACCTCTTTTAATTTTCTGCTGGCGAAGGCCACAGGTCGTGGAAAATTTTCTTCGTCCAGCTGTGCTGAGACTGCGCCTGAGGCGAACCCTGAAGAGTCTGTGTATAAAATAAACTGCTTGTCAAGCTCTGGAAGTTTTAGAGTGGGAATAGCAGCAAGGCCGGCACTTAAGTCGTCGAATTCCGCCTGCGCTTCGTTTGTCCAAAAAAATTTACCTTCATCCTTTGTCAAATTATAGTTAGATTGAGGGCTCTTTTAGAAAAGTCGGGAAGAAATTTCCTGTAAAAATTTAATGTGCCAAGAAAGCTACGAACTTGCTTACGTGACGTAGGAATTTTGAATTGTTTGATTACCAAAACATTTTTATCAGTTGGAGAAATTTTACCATTTTCAACTTTAAATCCTAAAAAGGTGATAGCAGTTTTAAAAAATGAACATTTACTTGGTTTTAGCCTTAAGTTATGCAGCCTTAACCTATCAAAAACTAGTTGTAATATTTCAAAATGGGATGAAATGTCTTTTGAAGCTACCGCGATGTCGTCTATGTAAATTTGAATAGAAAAATCGTTTAAATCGCCCAATACAACATTCATGAGTCTTTGAAAGGCGTTGGGGCTTGTGGCAAGTCCGAAGGGGCTGCGCGTGAAATTAAATAGACCTCTATGGGTCGAAATCGCAAGTTTATGTTGATGCTCCTCATTTATCATCTGTTGAAAACACCCAGAGGTCAGATCTAACATAGAGAAAAATTTAGCACCAGATAACGAGTCAATTGTTTCGTTTATGTTTGGAATAGGGAAGGAATCTTTAATTAGCTTCTTGTTTAATTTTCGAAAATCTACCGCTAACCGATAACCTCCATCTGCCTTTTTTACGAACATTACAGGTGCTGAATATTCAGAGGTCGAGGGGACTAAAATTCCACTGTCTAAAAGTATATTTAATTGTTCATTCATCTCCTCTCTCAAGTGATATGGTACACGATATGGTTTTGACTTTACCGGCTCAATATCGATTAAATTAATGTTATGGGGTACCGTTGAACACCCTGGAAGATCTAGTACCGAAGCCGTGAAAACATCAGCATTTTTATTTAAGAAATTTTGAACTTTACATTTTAATGAAGGAGATAAGTGGTCAAGATTAAAATTCGTGTCCCACTTTAAGTCGGCATGGTATAAAGTCGCTATCTCCGCATGGTCTACAAAATTTACAATATTTACTTCCTTATTGCTGTACAGAGGTTCCAAAAATCCAAGCTCTGTACCCTTATTAATATGTACTTGAATCGTACCGAAATTAGCTAGACGAACAAAAAGTGTCTCCTCAGAATTTTGACAAATAGCGTTAGCTACTAAAATATCCGAAATAGCCGCACTGGACGTAATTAAGATTAAATCGGAATATGAAGGAAGGGGTGACTTAACTTTAGCCGGAATGATTACTTGCTCCCCAGGGGGTATGATAGTTTTAACATTAGCAAAACTTTTAACATTTTTAGAGACCTCAACCTTGGGCTCCTCTACTAGAATTGTATTAACCTCCCTCTCCTCCGTAACACAAAATGGGATAAAAGTCGAATCTGGACACAAAATTTGGTTATACTTAAAATCAATGCGTATATTATCTTTAGTTAAAAAGGGAATACCTAAAATAAGATTGAAATGTGTTGACAAAGAACCTTGTATAACTTTAAAAAACTCGCAACACCTAAAATTCCCAAAATCAAAAAATAACTCAGCCTGCGATGTAATTCTTAGTGTCTGCCCTGAAACAGTTCTAAGGGGTGTGTTACATTTACTCGTACTCACATTTTTAAATTGAATTACTTCGCTCTCTCCTATCAAATTTACAGAACTCTCCGAATCCAAAAGGGCAATAAAAGTTGTGTTCTGAGCAAAACTTTGTACAATGGGCCACTTAAAAAATTGTGAGCTACCCGTGTTTGTGTAAGTCTCAGCGAGCGGCCAGTCTGAAGGCCCCGTTCTACCATTACGCTGGCTACCTAATGAGGGCTGTAGTAGTTTAAATTATTGTAACTTTCTCTCCTATCGTTTCCTCGCACATTTCCTCTGCCCCGATAAAAATTGGACTGCTGGGAATTCTCCCCAAAGTGTACCCTTCTGTTGTGGCCTCTAAAATTCCCCTGCGATTGGCTATTTTGTCTCTCCCAGTTTCGATTTCCCTGGTAATGCGGTCTCTGCGGCCTATTTTCTCCTCCCCTCTCTCTAATCGGCGAGCGGTAAAAATTTTCTCCCCTATTAGGGGAGTGCTCCCAGTTTCGCCATCCTTGGTTCGGTGACCTGTCAAAATTTTGAGGCTGCTGCGGTCTCTGCCCTGGCTGACTTTGTGATATATAACTCCTCCCTGAACTGCGTTCTCGCTGTGGACACTGATTTTTCATGTGACCAACCTGATTACAATGGAAACAACGAGTCTGAGGTGGAACCTGCAGCGATGGGTTAAGTGATAAGTTTTCCAACTTTGTGGAAAGGAAACCGACTGACTCTTGCAGTTTTAAAACCATATTTTCAAGGTTTGCCTGTCTCTCTAAATTTACCTGGCTTTCACTGTTAAAGGCCTCTCTTTCCTGCCTAACGGCGTATACTACCGCTGGAGGCTTCAACTCCCTCATGTTTCCTACCTCCTTACTCGCCTTCTCCCCACTTTGCGCTATCTCGATGAGCTCCGCTAAGTTTTCCGGATTTCTCGCAATAACCGCCCTTCTGATCGGGACCAGCAAGTTTTTGATTAACATGGCCATGAGCCACTGCTCTTCCATGTCCTTTCTTGCCTCATCTGGCAAATTGTGCTTTTTTACTAAAACTTTAACTTTAGACCTAGCGATGGCCAAAAATTCGTTGACCGGAGTGTGGCTGTCTTGTTTGAATGCCCAAAACTCCACCAAAAGAGACGTCGTATCCTTTTCTGTCTTAAACCTTTCTCCCAAAACTTTAAATAAATCCCCTATATTTTTAATTTCTTCATGAAAGTTGGAGAAAACCGTCTGGGCTTGGCCCGCAAGGCGCTGTTGCACAGCAAAAAATTGGTCCTCTGTGGACCACTGCAAGAAGCTTGCTATTTCCTGAAATTTACTCTTGAATCTATCAAAACTCAAGTGAGGATCCGCACCCGTAAATGTGGGAATTAGATCCAAATGATTCAGCAAAAGGTCCCTTCTCTGAAAGGTCATGGTGTGTAAAACCTGCTGTGCTTCCTCCTCAATCATCGCCCCACTCTCGCTACAGTCCTCACAGGGATTAGAAGTAACTGAGTTAGGCATGATTTACTGTACTTCCAAAATTTCTTTACACTAACATAAACTGGGAACACAAAGCAAAACTTACTCCCTCATCAATACCTTAATACAACATTTTCTTTTTTTTCTTTTTCTCCCCCAAAATTTTCGCGTACACAATACATACATAAAACACTAATACTGAACATTTCCCAACATAATTATACACACTCCCCCAAAGTACATATAAATACACACTAACGTAAAACAAAATAATATACTTTTCACAATACTCAATTATACATTTTATCTTATTTTAAACTATTGCCTCATTTACATTTAAATTTGTTTTCGCGGGCCAACATCGCATTGTACCAAAACCCAGAAAGGGCACGGTACCATTTTATTGTAGTTACTTGGTGTGTTGGCTGGACTAGTAATTAAACACCATATCTGGTTAATTTCTTTTAACATACCGCTTAGCCAGTGATCGTATAGAATTAAACACAACACAATATTTACTACACACAGGGTTAGAGGCAACAAATAAATTTATTTTTATATTTCACAAATTCATACATTATTTCATGCTCCCTGGTAGATAATTCAAAAGGGAGTTACTCGTAATTAAATGCACTATACCGAATAAGTAAACACATTTGGTGGTTGGCGAAAACCAAAAAAAAACTTTAATTATGGAGCTCCTCTTAGCTATTACCTTTATTTAATTAAAATAATAAAAAAAATAAAATAAACTTTTACCTTGCCGTCGGAGGCTCTATATAAAAAAGAAGAGAAATGTAAAGAAAGGCAAAGACAGGATAGCAAAAAAAAGGAGGAGGACCGGTCCAGGCCTAAAGGAATTCTTTCATCACGTTGTCATCCTCAAATCTGGTTGTCCACATCGATGCCGGGAAGATAGCCAGGGCCTCGTCATAGCTGTACAGAGGGCGATGAATGAAGATGAGGATGAGGAAGAGGCTTCTGCATTACACGGTAGCCGGCACACCACTCTCTGACTTGGGAAAACTTTTTCTCTCCAAGAAGAGAAAAACCGCTTCACCCACCTCAGGGCTGTGCTTCCGCCACGCTGAGACCAGGGGGAAAATAGACCTGAGGCGCTCCTTGCATCTCGGCCTTGTAATTATTAAATACTTTTTGAAAAGTTAATCGGGGATGATGATTTTTTCCTCCTCTCTCAATTCATTTTTTTTCGCCCGTTGGCGTTTACCAAACGAAAATCTTTTTTGGTGGCGCAACTTTTCGTCTCTCTCGCCTCAACTTTTGGTGTTAATGTATTACTCCGCCGGCCCTTGCGCTTCCAGGCGGAAGTCTGGCAAAACGATCAGGAATTCCTTTGGGGTGATCTTCGCACTCAGCTTGGACACAGCTGCACTTTCCCGCATGAAAATGGTTAACCAGAAAGGATTGAGTTACTTAGGCTAGAACAAAGGGGAGAGAAGGAATTCAAGGGGAAATACACGATCCCTGTTGCTATGCATGCAAAACCTAACGGTATTTCGCCAACCAAGATTATTTCGCCACCATCTTACAAAGATAAATAAAATTAAGTACATTACACTTATAAACAATTTAAATCCTTCCCAGGGCTAATTTCACTTCTTAATAATTTATCTACCTCCTGAGATATTTAATTACAATAGGTTTACATTAGTATGAATTTAAAATTAAATAAGTCATATAACTTGAAACTTGACACGAAAGATTTGAAGAGTATTAGCGACATTCTCCTTTTAATTAAGTTCATTTTTAGTACAAAACTAAAACTAAGGGTTAGAGATAACATTAATTTTTTATCCTCATTTTATTCTCTGCAAAGTTTAGTTCAAACTTTAATTAAATCATTTCATTGTCTGCACACTTGATAAATTTGTTGAAATGATTAAATGTTAATGAGACAGATAACTTTTATCTCGTGAATTTCTTTATTTGATATATATACAGAGTTTGTATAAAAAGTATCGGAAAAATAAATTTATTTGAGATATTACTGCAATTCCTCAAAAATCTTCAAAATGCATCCCTTGCGCGTCGACACACTTTTGCCAGCGGTTTTTCCACTACTCGAAGGCTCCTTGGTAGGCGAATACCGGAACGTCCTTAAGGGTACGCGTGCAAGCTTCTTTGACGGCACTTAGGGTCCCATGGTGGTGTCCGTTGAGGGAGGATTTCACTTTTGTGAATAGGAAATAGTCTGCTGGTGACAAGTCGGGACTGTAAGGGGGTTGGAGAATCGTCAAGATGTCGTTTATCGTCAGATACTCGGTGACCTTGGAGCAGGCATGGCTGGGTGCACTGGGACGAGTTTTGTGCAGATCTTTCGCATCGCCAAATTTTCAGTGATAATGCTGGGCACTGTCATCTTATCAATGCCAATTTTATCTGTGACCATGCGCACACTTAACCGACGGTCTGAATTCAGAACTTCACGCACTCGTTGCACGTTGTCGTCGATTCTTGAGGTCGACGGCCGTCCAGAGCGGGGCTCGTTCTGCACACTCTCTCGGCCATCTTTGAAGAGCTTGTGCCACTTAAAATCTGAAGTTTGTGAAATGCTTTCATTCTTGAACACTTGGCGAATCATGCCCAACGTCTCCGTACCCGATTTCCCCAGTCCAACACAAAATTTGATGGCTTACCGCTGTTCAATCGTTCGCTGCATTTTGTGCTTGCACCGAGTCACCGATAGGGGTCCATTAAAAGCACGATCTAGCCTGAACGAACGCTCGCAGGCGACTGGTGCTTGTTGCGTCTTGTAGGTCACATCCCCCACCACCGAGAGTGCACGGTACGAGCGCGCTCCGAAGTGCAGTCACGTCAGGAAAACATTGTTACTGATACTTTTTATACAAACCCTGTATACACAGCAGCGTACGCAGAAATTTTCAAACGGGGGGGGAGGGGTTACTATGAAAGAGTAGTTTTGAGCAATCAGTGCAAAGCTTAAAGCTAATTAAATAATATATGTAATCAGAACCAATGGGGGGCGTTAACCCCCATCACCCCCCCCCCCCTGTGTACGCCACTGTATATACAACAATGGTTCCCAACCGGTGGTCCGCGAGAGCCTCGAGAGTGGTGCGGCACCACATATAAAAAGTTGCCAAACAAATGGGGATTTTGAAAGCAATTTCCATTGAACTAGATGGGCGGAATATATCCGACGACTATCGGGCGTTGAATTAAAATTTCTTGCAAGTTTAATATAATTATTTTATTATTAGAATATGATACATAAGAATGTGAATACGTTAATCCTGTATCCCTTTTGCTTGAGGGATATTCTATACCCCCCATACCCCCGGAAGGTTCCTCCCTCAAGTCGGTGTGGTTGGGGCAATACCTCCTAAACGAACGTCCTTTAGGAGGTGTTAGCTGGGGGACGGTGGGGGGGGGGGGGGCCGTGCATGGTTCAAATTCTGGCTTAGTGGTCCGCAAACTTCTACGGGTTGGGAACCGATGATATACAGTCATACCTCGGTACTCGTCGCAGTTCCGGCGCGAAAAAAAATATGCATCGGTACTTGACGCTGGCTTCGTACTCTTCATACTCGAGGAACATTCTTCAGGTCAGGAGGAGGGATGGGAGGAAGCCCTTACTGTATTGATAAAAGAAATGTGTTCTAATTGGGTTAAATTACAAAATTTTGTTCAAAAGTATCACCCTGACAAAGCTCTAGCAAGTCGAAATGGGGACTTATTTAATGATCAAACAATGTCTCACTTCAGAAACATTTTGAAACGTAGGCAGAAGCAAGTTTCTCTTGATATGTTTGTAGTGGAAATCCTTTAATCTGAGTCTACAACAGGGATCGGTGGTGTTAAGAGACAGAGAAGAAAAAGAATCCCTGTGCAAGCGCCTGTTGTTTTAAAGGAAGGAAACTCCCCTTCCAAGCAGTAACCCCTCTCCTCTGCTACTTCGCCACTATCCCATTAAGTCATCAACTCCTTACAGCACATTTATAAATTTAGATATTAAGATAAATTTTATTTTACTTTATCTATTGTTTTAAATTATGCCTGTCTAGTCTAAAGATTTTGTATAAAAAAAATCCCCATCAATTTATAAATTGTCCAGAAAAATGGAAATTTCTGTGTTGGTTTGTGAGTACATTTGTCTTTACCATGTTGGCAACACTCTGTCCATCACTGTGTGTTAGAAATGGTTGTTCGTTGTGTATGTACAATGTAGTGCACGTGTTGTTAAGTTTTAATAAAAAATAAGAAAAAGGATATGCATCTATAATTATTTCATCAAATAAGATGTTAACAGAGTTTATTTAACATGGTTGTAGAGTGTTGTTGAATGTTAGTGAAGATTTAGAGTGTTTGTAAGTTGCTAAAAAAAAGAAATGGCGTGTGCAAGAAACACTGAAATTAGTATACCGCTATTTGACGGTACGGACTATTTCAACTGGAAAATAAGAATGATGAAATTCTTAGAGTTTAAAAAGTGTAAAGAAGTGGTTCAAAGAAAAGTTCATGCAAACGATGATAAAGAAAAATGGGACGATAAAGATATACAAGCAACAAACTATATTTACGGTGCAATCACTAACAAGCAATTGGAATACATCCATGAATGTGAGTCTGCTTTTGATATAATAGCCAAATTTGATACGATGTATTTGAAAACTTCCACGTCATTGCAAATCACATGTTGAAACAACTTAGAAAATGTTAAGCTGAAAAATTACTCAGATTTAAGTTTATTTTTCGATGATTTTGAGAAGTCTGTGAACGAGCTTAAATAGGCCGGTGCAACCGTGACTGAACAAGAAAAACTTAATTACATGTTAAGAGCATTACCATCAAACTACAGTCATATTGGTGATTTAATTGATGTTTTGCCCGAGAAGGACAGAACAGTTGATTATTTGAAAAGCAAAATCAAGTCAAAATCGCTCGAAGAGAAAAATGATTGTGAAGACAGTGCACCAATAGAAAAATTGAATGCATTTAAAATTGAAACACAAAAATCGGGCCCACAAGGGAATATCTGTTTTAATTGTGGTAAATCTGGTCACATGAAACGGTACTGTTGGTATGGCCGTGGTCAAGTGAACTATCGTGGCAGTGGTTCTACTAATTATCGTGGTCGAAGCCTTCCAAATAATCAGGAGCGTAGTCGTGGTTTTGGTAAACATCGCGGACATGGAGCAAACTCCAACAACAGAGTAAACTGTAGTGATAACCTATTTTATTTAATTTATGAATGCATTTCATTTCATTTACTGTAATATAGATGGCACCACCATCCAATGTCATTTCATGTTGCACGTCACCGATAGGTGGAGGGACAGTATTGTCTCGAGAAATTCTCAATGCTTGCGAACATTTCGCTCGCTGATCTGTAACCGGTAGGTGATAAAGGAGATTGAATAAAGTTTATTGTTAAGTTTAATATCTGCTTCCATCCGTCTCAATCAGGCATCCAACCTTATAACAATGGTGACCCGTGAATACGCACAAGTAAAATAACGGACGCCTGGACTTATTTTTGCCTGTATCGAAGGACTTATTTTTCGCTGACCATGTGCTCACCAGTCTTCAAATATGACGCAAGAAGTCGGAGCAGTCAAAATACCGGCCTACAATTTCGGCGATCTTTCACTGTGGTTCCTGATGTGCGAAGCTACGTTCGAATTAGGCACCCCGAAAGCTATATCGGAAAGTAAGACCAAATTCAATTATATAGCATCTAACTTACCACCGGAAGCAGCTACCGTGGTACGGGACATTATCGTCAACCCTGACAAGACCGACCCTTACGGTGTGTTGAAAAGGGAGCTGATAAAAAGAAGCAGTGAGTCATCCCATCAAGAAATCCGGAAACTTCTCGTCGGCGAGCAGCCGGGAGATCGCAGACCTACCGATCTACTCCGCGTCATGCGGCGACGCGCCGAATCTTACAACGTGCCGGAGGAATTAATGATGGAACTTTTTCTACAACATTTTCCGACGCCCGTACAGTCAATCCTCGCAGCAGTAACGCCGTTAAGCCTAGAAAAGGCAGCGGACATCGCTGACAGAGTGATGGAAGTGACACCTATTCCGGTAAGTGCTTGTTCTGTTTCCTCAGTTCATTCCATTGAAGATCGATTGCTTGCGGAAATTTTAAAAATAAATACGCGGATAGATGAAATTTTGTTGCGTAGAGGTCGCAGTCCCCATCGCAACCGTGCGCCGCGTGCTCGTAGCAAATCCCGATCTAAAACTTTCACTAACTGTTGGTATCACCATAAGTTTGGCCAAAATGACAAGAAATGCGTTCCCCCATGCAATTATGAAAAAAACGGCGTGTAGAGGCGACTACCACCTTGCCATTAAACTCTTGTCGCCTGTTCGTGCGCGATCGGCGTACCAATGTTTATTTTTTGATTGACACAGGAAGTGATGTTTCCATCATTCCTGCTTCAAAGTTACAAAAAAGAAACACCTTACAAATGACACTTTCGGCAGCTAACACCTCGCCAATCCAGGTCTATACAACACAACCCCTTTCTTTAGATATTGGTCTTAGGAAAAATTTCAAATGGACATTTTTAGTAGGGAATGTATCCAACCCAATAATTGGTGCTGATTTTTTATATAATTTTAATCTAATGCCTAACTTAACCTCCAAAAATTTAATCGACTGCCAAACTAATATTACCCCTCCCTGCATACTAAAGAACAGTGCGATTCATTCGATTAAATCTGTATCAGGCGATAGTGCTTATCATAAATTATTATTGGATTTCCCCGAAATTACTACACCCCCTCGTCCAGACCAAGAAGTAAAACATTCGGTTGTTCATTATATACAAACAACTGGTCCTCCTGTGATAGCAAAAGCACGCCATCTCGCACCTGACCGTCTGCGCATTGCTAAGGACGAAATTCAAAACATGATTGAACTAGGTCACATGCGTCCTTCTAAAAGCAATTTCGCATCACCTTTGCACACAGTACCGAAGAAAGACAGCGCTGAATGGAGACCAGTTGGGGATTACCGAGCACTTAATGCTCAAACAATTAAAGACAACTATTCAGTCCCAAACATTTTGGATTTTACATCTAACGTACATGGTGCAAAAATATTTTCACATATAGATCTGATTAAGGCATATCACCAAATTCCAATAAACTCAGAAGATATCCATAAAAGTGCTATAATAACACCTTTTGGATTATTTGAGAGTACTCGAATGCAATTTGGCCTCTGCAATGCTTCAGCAACGTTTCAAAGGTTCATTGATGAGGTAACTCGTGGACTTCATTTTGTTTACGCCTTTGTTGACGGCATTTTAGTCGCTTCAAAATCTCCAGAGGAGCATATCGAGCATCTCCGCATTTTATTTAAGCGATTGCAAAAATATGGTCTTAGTTTAAAACCATCTAAATGTATTTTTGGCGTTTCATCAATTAAATTTTTAGGCTATAAAGTTTCTGAATTTGGCATTGAAACCTTAACAGATAGAGTGGATTGCATTTTAAAATTTCCGAAACCAAACACATTAACACAATTGAGACGATTTTTAGGGCTTCTAAATTTCTATCGACGGTTTATACAAAAAGCAGCACACATTTTAGCACCTTTAAACAAACTGTTAGAGGGAATTAAAAATAAAAAGAAATCTAAAAGACCCACTCGCAACAATCCCCAGGATACACTTCAATGGAATGAGGAGGCTGAACAAGCATTTAATGATGCAAAAAGTGCTTTAGCAGAAGCAACTCTACTTCACCATCCTATTCCAGGTGCAAAGTTAAGTGTATAGGTTGATGCCAGCGATTTTGCAGTTGGCGGTTCTCTTATTCAAGTGCATGAAAACAGATGGGAACCAATTGCATTTATGTCTGTAAAGCTTTCAAAAAGTCAGCAGAAATTCTCTACTTATGACCGAGAACTGTTGGCAATATACACAGCTGTAAAGCGATTTCAACATATGCTAGAAGGTCGCAGCTTCACAATATATACTGACCAAAAGCCTCTCATCTATGCATTTAAACAGAAACCTGACAAATGCAGCCCTCGTCTGTGACGGCATCTTGACTATATATCTCAATTCAGCACTGACATTCGCCACACCAGTGGAATCAACAATACTGTAGCTGATACTCTATCTAAAGTAGAAATCAGTCCTATCTCCAATTCCTTTTTTCTAGATTTCAATGCTTTCGCAGATGCCCAAAGAGTTGATCCTGAATTGAAAAAGTTGCAGACTGAAAATTGTACTTCTTTACAATTTAAATACATTCCCAGTCCAGTGACAAATACCAAACTTCTATGTGATGTCTCTACAGATGTACCTAGACCATTTGTACCAGAAAAGTTTCGCAGAACTCTTTTCGAACACTTTCATAACCTTGCTCATCCTGGTATAGCAGCAAACACACAACTAATTTCATCCAGGTATGTTTGGCCTCAGATGAAGAAACATCTTAAGGAATGGGTGAAAAGCTGCATTTCATGCCAGCGATCAAAAGTGATCAGGCACACGAAGACACCTCTAGGCACCTTCGCATCACCTGATGCCAGATTTTCGCACATCCATATCGATTTGATAGGTCCCTTACCTCCATCAGAAGGGCAGACCTACTGTCTGACAATCATCGATAGATTTACCAGATGGCCTGAGGTAGTGCCTATTGCTGATATTACTGCAGAAACTGTATGTCGTGCTCAGTTCAGTGGTTGGAACTGTCGTTTTGGATGTACTTCCACCATAACAACAGACCAAGGTCGACAATCCGAATCCCTTCTGTTTCGAGAGTTGACAAATATGCTTGTCACGACCAGAATCAGAACATCTGCCTTCCATCCCCAGTCCAATGGTTTAGTGGAACGTTTCCACCGTGTCCTAAAGAGTGCTCTAAAGGCTAATGAAAATCCTAGATGAACTGAATGTTTACCTGCCATCTTACTTGGACTTAGAGCTGCTGTGAAAACAGATATAAATGCATCCAGCGCTGACTTAGTGTATGGTGTTTCACTCAAACTTCCAGCAGACTTGTGTACAGAATCTTCACCGACTAAAATTTCACAAAACAATTTCATCCAACAATTGAGGGAAAGGATGAATCACATCAAACCCATCCCTACATCCCATCATGTGAAATCCAAGGTTTTTGTGCACCCAGAATTAAACACTTGCTCTCATGTATTTCTTAGAGTGGATAAAGTCAGTCCACCCTTGTCACAACCCTACACTGGTCCTCATGAAGTACTTTCACGAGAGATCAAAAGCATCACCATAGACTTAAATGGGAAGAAAAGTTGTGTTTCACTTGATAGAGTCAAGCCAGCTTTTCTATTTAATGACTTACCTGAGACTGATTACCCTGAAACTCAACCAAAAGAAAAGAAATCACCAGAAAATCCTGAGACTTTAAAAACTCAAGTAACTAAATCTGGTAGATGTGTAAAATTTAGTAAAAGGTTAATAACAGAAATTGGTTAAAACATTTTGTATAAATTCTTGAAATTGCATCATATATATAACATTTCAATTTTGACAGGTATATAATATTCATATTTTGTAAAGTAGATTATTTCTCTTTAACCTTTGCAGCATTTTGTATTCAAGGACGTATATTCATTATGGTATTAACAAGTGAAATGTGTATTGCATTCAGATATTACCTAGACTGTTTTCTTTATATATTAATTTAATATGTCAGATTTATATTCCATATAAATTATTTTTTTTCATTTTATTTGTCTAGTAAATTTGCATCAGGTATCTCTCAAAGAACAATGTGCATGTGAAAAAAATATATATATTTTTAATCATTGTATATTTAATATTTACTTTTAACATTTTGTCGTTCCTTCACGAAGTTCATCACTGGAGGGATACTCTTGTAGTGATAACCTATTTTATTTAATTTATAAATGCATTTCATTTCATTTACTGTAATATAGATGGCACCACCATCCAATGTCATTTCATGTTGCACGACACCGATAGGTGGCGTGGAAGTATTGTCTCGAGAAATTCTCAATGCTTGCGAACACTTCGCTCGCTGATCTGTAACCGGTAGGTGATGAAGGAGATTGAATAAAGTTCATTGTTAAGTTTAATATCTGCTTCAATCCGTCTCAATCAGGCATCCAACTTTATAACAAAACTATAGCCAGCCAGGAAAAAGTTTTCATACTACAATAATTGAAAGTAACACGTCAAAATCAAATGAAAATAGTCTGACAAATAAAAATCAAATTAATTGGTTGCTGGACAGCGGGTGTACAGACCATATAATTAATAGTGATGAATACTTTGGAGACCAAGTAACATCGAAGAACGCGATTAAAGTAAAAGTTGGTGATGAAAGGATGTTGGATGCGACAAAGGTTGGTAATATTATAGTCTCTTTTCCTGTTTGTCATACATCCAAACGCTGAACAATCACACCGCGTAGCAAATTATCACCTCCAATGTTCACACAACAACAAGTTTATTACAAGACGATTTTAACACTTGACATTGCTTGATTATACACATACATATATGACACGTAACACCCACCAAAAAAACATATATCACGCCATGAACGAAATTCTATAAAGCCAATTTAAATGGCTACTATCCTTCTTAAACAACTTCCGAGGCAGGCTCCACAAGACCTCCTCGCTTCCCCACTGCCTACGCAGGACTCTCTCTCTCTCTCTACCCTTCTTTGCACTTTTAACTCTATGTGCAGGCGCGTCAGCTAATCTGCTAAAAATTCGCCTTACGCATTACGAATGGCGTCGCCTGACATCACACTGTTTATGACACTGAATCCATAGTAACTTTGAAAAATGTATTTTACGTTAAACAAATGAAGGCAAATTTATAAGTTATTCGAAGATCACTGACAATCATAAAATTGTATCAAAAGGGCAGTTCTCAAGAATTTATGAATTAGATGGTACATTATTAGCAATAGCGAAGAAAGATGAAAGATTATATAAAGTAACAAGTTATGTTTCAAATTGTGAAGTACTTGCAAATATGACTAATAATACATTAACATTAAAAGAACAACTGCATCGTACACTTGGACATGTAAATTTTAAATATCTGGATATTATGTGTAAAATTCAGTTACTAGAAGGGATACCTAAAGAAATAGAATCAGATTATATGAAGTGTGCTATATGTATTGAGAACAAGATGCATAATATACCCTTTAAGAATAATAGAAGAAGAGCAGAAGATATACTGGAGATTGTTCATACAGATGTAAATGGACATCATAGAACAACTGGATGTAATGGTGAAAAATACTTTGTGAGTTTTATTGATGATTATAGCAAATTAGCAAAAGTTTGTTGTATTAAGTCGAAGGATCAAGTCTTTGATTGTTTTATGGAATATGTAAATGAAATTCAAAATTTAACTGGGAAGATGATAAAAGAGCTAAGCTGTGATAATGGTAAAGAATATATGAATAGCAAGATATATAAATTTGCAAGAGAAAAAGGTATAAAGATAAAGTCGTTTCCACCACATGTACATGAATTGAATGGTACTGCAGAGAGGTATAATAGAACAATAATGGATATGGCTAGATGTCTTCTAGCAGAAGCAAAAGTTGACAGACGTTATTGGCCTGAAGTGATTAAAGCAGCAGCTTATCTGAAAAACAGGACATTGGCAAATACTGTAGTGAGGAAGACAACTTATGAAATATTTTTTAATACGAAACCATCCGCAAATGAATTAAAATTGTATGGAAGTAGAGTTTATGTTAGAATACCAGAAGAAAAGAGAAGATCAAAGTGGGATAAAAAGGCTGAATTTGGGATTTTACTTGGATATACAGAAGTTGGATATAGAGTTTTGGTGAACAACAGAATAATAGTTGCCAGGCATGTTGACATTATTGAAGAAGACATTATGTGTGTAGGTTGTGATGATGAAGATGAAAAAAAATGATACAAATGAGAAGGAATCTGAAGAAGTGTCAAATAAGCCAAGTAATGATGAAAACTCCAAGGATGATGTGAAAGATGATGAAATGAAAAACGGAATGAGACCAAGAAGGCAAATCAAACCACCAGTTCGATTTGATGAAGAATTTGGATACTATTGTGTTAGTGCAAATTTTTGTGATGCTACGATTCCAGGTAACTTCGAGGAGGCGACAACATGTAATGAGGCTGAACGATGGAAAGATGCAATGGACTGTGAGATGAACAGTCTTGTCAAAAATAATACTTGGACACTAGTGAGTAAACCAGAGGATAAAGCAGTTCTAGATGTGAAATGGGTATACAAAAGAAAACCAGGTGATGTTTTTAAAGCCAGGTGGTGTTAGTGGTTCGAGGTTTTCAGCAGAATGACAGTATTGATGATACATACTCCCCCGTTGTTAAAATGCAAACTTTAAAGTTATTACTTTCTTATTCTTGTCAGTATAGTTTAAACATACATCAAATGGATGTTGAGACAGCTTTTTTAAACGGTAAAGTATTATCTGAAGTTTATGTAAAACAGCCACAAGGCTATAACGATGTTTCTAATAGAGTTTATAAATTAAACAAAGCATTGTATGGTTTAAAAGAGAGCCCACGTGCTTGGTATGAATGTTTTAATGATTATATTGAAAGTCTGGGTTTTCGTAGAAGTAAGTATGATTATTGTCTTTATGTTAAAGCTGAAAATAATGTAACTGTATATATCCTTTTATTTGTTGATGATTTGTTAATATGTTGCAAAGATATTGAAGTAATTAATGATATTAAAAATCAACTACATAATAAATTTAAAATGAAGGATTTGAATAAAGTGAAAAGCTATATTGGAATTAATATTGAATATGATTATGAGAAATGTAGTAATACCTTAACATTGAGCCAGGAAAATTATATAGAATCGCTAGCTAAACTATATAATATTGAAAACTCAAAACTGTATAATACACCAATGGAGATTAATCTTAAACTGAGTCAATCAAATTTAAATGAGAATGTTAAATATAGAAATTTAATAGGAGCACTCTTGTATATTAGTCATGGTACTAGACCAGACATATCTTTCAGTGTTAATTATTTAGTAGATTTTAAAATTGTTATGATAAGACACATTTCAAATATGCATTGCCACTTCTAAAGTACTTGTATTTAACCAAAGATCTCAAGTTAACATATAACAAAAGTCATAAAGCTGATATCATAAATTGTTATGTTGATGCTGACTGGGCAGGAAATATTGTTGATAGAAAGTCAACTATACTGGGTTTGTAATTGAATTATTTGGAAATCGAAAAACAAAATTGTGTTACTAAGTCATCTACCTTTGCAGAATAAGGAACGAAGGAACGAAGTAGTTCAATTTATATTATTTCTTATGGTAAATATTCGTTCGGTACTCGTGCTTTCTGGAACCAATTAACGACGAGTACCGAGGTACTACCATATATATATATATATATATATATATATATATATATATATGTATATATGTGTGTGTGTGTGTTTACACAGAATAAAACCTCGTTTATCCGGACTAACTGGGACCATAGGCGATCCGGATAATCCGGGTAGTACGGGTGATAAAGAAAGCAAAATCCTTAACTAAGCAGACTTGCTGTTTATTACGAAAGAAAACTATATGTTGTAATAAAATTACATAGTATTGTTACCAAGACATTAAAAAATACAAAAATAACTTTTCACATCATTTCTTAACAAAGAGTTGGTAAGTCTAGTATAACTTTCTTAAACTCAACAAAAAGCATTCTATTACCATAATTTATTGTGCAATCTATGCAGGAACTGCGCATTGATTCAAACTAAAAAGCGAATATTTGGTGCACTTGTAGTTATGTTTTCGCTATCATAGTTAGAAATTATTATCTAATGTCAACATTAAATAAAAATATTGTCTACAAATCTGATCCGGATTATCTGGAGATCCAGTAAACGAGATTTTACTGTATATACAGGGTGTTGCCGAATTCGACCGACAAATTCAGAGGGGTGATAGTAAATATAAAGACAAGCAATAATCGCACAGGAATGTATGACCGGAAACGCAAACCTGACGCTGGAGGACGTTGTTTACTTAATCGGACCTACCTCTTACCAACCCCACTGGATGGCTGAAATATAGAAGTGGATCAAGACAGCACGATTGCTCTTTAATTTTCGTGGCGTCATCTCTTGTTGAAATATGCAACTAGATTTCATAATAAATATAATATAATTTTAGCATTCAACCTTTATTTGAATACAGGTACTGCAAATATTCCAATAGTATATGTCTCTATTACATTTTTTCTGGGGGGGGGGGGAATATTTTAATTTTTCCAAGGAGGCCTTGATATCCATAAATTTGTAAAGCACTGCTTTAAGATAATTCAACAAATTTTTTATTTGGAGTGATAATATGAATACAGTTAGTTGTAATTTTAATTCTAAGCTTTAGCTTTGTGGCAAAGTTTTCACTCGTCATTTCAGTTTGAAAAGGCATTTGAAAGAAAATCGTAACCTGTGTGTAATAAAAGAGATTTTAAGGTAAGTGCTTATCTTTTGGGCACTTTTTTTTTAAATGTGAAATTTTTATTAAATACATGTTTTTAGTTAAAACAGGGAACAAAACTGTGAATTAAAATAAAAACTTATTTGAATTTTGATTAACTTTTTAAATTTAGACAATATTTAGTCAAATTTTAGTAAAAATTATCGCTTATGCCAAACCTTCTATAGCAAAATCTAACCAATATATTTCACTTTTTTTCAACAATATATTAGTAAATCACTTATCTGTATTATGAAGCAAACGATTACCAATACCTCTTAAATTTACTAAAATATACCAAATTTTGTATACACAACATAGTTTTCTTTAAAAAGAATTGATAAATTTTTCAATAAAAATAGATTTTAAATTAATAAATGCATAATTACAACCTATATTTTGCTTAATAACATACCAATAAATAAGCAAAACCTTGTAACATAATTTTATCTCAATATCTTAAAAACCTTTTAAGAAGTGAGATTTTTTGTAAACGTAAAAAATGAAAAATGCAGTTTTCCAGAAAACGCAAATTAAGATTTTAATGTAGCCCCCAAAATTATTTATAAACTTTACAACCTCAAAATTCCCTTTATTTGTAGGTCAAGCCTTCCTTGGCTTCTTTAATTAATTTTGATTTTCTTTTAGCTTTTAGTATTTTTCTGGATGTTTTTGTAGTTGGCAGTATTTGTCGCCTTGATTTCCTTATTCGCTCGATGTCAATTTCCTTGTAGTTTTTTAACATTTCTGATTCAGTTTTCATTCCTAAATAATTAAAAACAGGTATGAGACCAATAAAACCTGAATTAAATAGTATCACTGCAATAGAAGCCCCTAATAATGCCATGCAAACATTTTTTAGTAATTTCTGGTAACAAAGTTTTAAGCAAGATTAAAAGCAAAGAAACAGATGTTTAAATGCAAACTCATATTATCACTCCAAATAAAAAAAAAATTGTTGAATTATCCTAAAGCAGTGCTTTACAAATTTATGGATATCAAGGCCTCCTTGGAAAAATTAAAATATTTCGCCCTCCTCCCCCCCCCCACAGAAAAAATGTAATATAGATATATACTATTGGAATATTTACAGTACCTATATTCAAATAAAAGTCGAATGCTAATATTATATTATATTTATTATGAAATCTAGCTGCATATTTCAACAAGAGATGGCGCCACGAAAATTAAAGATCACTATCGTGCTGTCTTGATCCACTTCTATATTTTCAGCCATCCAGTGGGGTTGGTAAGAGGTATAGTCCGATTAAGTAAACAGCGCCCTCCAGCGTCAGGTTTGCGTTTCCGGTCATACATTCCTATACGATTATTACTCGTCTTGATGCTTACTATCACCCCTCTGAATTTGTCGGTCGAATTCGGTAACACCCTGTATATACAGTAAAACCTCGTTTATCCGGATCTCCAGATAATATTTATAATAAAAACTAGTTGCATATTTGAACAAGAGATGGCGCCATGAAAAATATAGAACAAACGTGCTGTCTTGATCCATTCCTCCTAAGAGTCCTTAAGAACTCATTTTTTTAAAAAGTTTTTAAGGGACCTTAAAAAATTTAGGAAAAATTACTCATTACTGTATTTTTCGTTTGCTGCCAGGTCCTTAAAACTTACTTATTTTCGAGTTGAAATTCAAGAATTTTCAGTTTATTTAACGATTGCCATTGGGAAAATGCAGATAATACTTTTTTGTATAAGTCTTTTTGTTTGTATTAGTGTTTTGCAGGTGGAGAATGCTTATATACAGGGTGGTTATCATTAAAGTTCCACTTTGAAATAGTCATAAAAGGAAAACTACTGGACCAAATGTTATCAAACTTGGTAATATTTAAAAGAGGTCATGGGAATTTCTTTTCCGCCAAAAAAAAAGGGTTCAAAACTCACTACTAGGGGGGGGGGGAGGGAAATGGCGCTGTATGCAATATTGTTAAAAGAAATAAGGGTCGGAATCTAACTTAACCTTTTGTTACACGGGTATACCCTTAAAAAACATTGACCTAAACAAAATTACCATTTAAAGTGTGCGCATTCCGGAAATCGTTTTCTTACAGATCGCTAATTTGTGAATCTTGAAGCCTGAATATGGCCCTAAGACATGAAGATATCGGTTTAAAACGTTTTTAATCGTTTCTAAAACGAAACTGTTTGTGGGGTTATGCAAAACCGCAATGGCTTATAATTGGCTTACGGCAGGAAGAAGCAAATGATTTATGCAGATGCGCTTTCGATTCACGTCATTCGATTCACGTCATTTGAATTTTCGGATAAAAGTGAGCCTGTTTGTCAAAGTTCTCATTGTTACGAATCGACAATGTCTCTAACCATGCAAGACCGTGCTTTTCTCGTTAAATGTTATTATGAATGCGATAGAATGAACGATGTTCTTTGCAAAGGTATCGTTCAGTAAGAGGAATACGCCGAGAGCCAATGACACCGCAGGGTTTGAGGAAAATGATGGCAAAGTTTGAAGCCCCGGGTTTGTTATCTGTTGCACCTGGGAGGGGAAGGAAACCTGCTTCTGTGGAAACCGAGGAAGCTGTTGCATTACCAGTGGAGGAAGCAACAATGGAAAGCACACACTATACGTGCAGCGTACGTGCTATCGCATGTCGAATGGACGTACCATGGAGTACGGTGTACAAAATTGTCCGTAAAGTGCTGCAGTTCTACCCATACAAAATCAAATATGTTCAAGAACTTAAACGTAACAATTCTGCTGCAAGAGGATCTTTTGCTTTGGAATTCCTTGCACGGATGGAAATGGACGAACATTGGCCATGGAACATTTTGTGGACAGATCAGGCCCATTTTTATACCTAAATGGCGATGTCAACACCCATAACTTCAGGATTTGGGCCAAAGAAACCCCTCATGTTATCTACCCAGTTCCATTGCATTCCCCTAAAGTCACCGTTTGGTGTGGTATGACAGCTAGTTTCATAATTGGACCATTTTTCTTTGAAGAGCAGTCGACAGCTGGACCTGTTACATGCACTATGACTGCAGCTCGCTTAGAGTCAATGTTAATATGTTTCGTGATACCTGAACTCCAGCAACGGGGCATTTTAGACACCACGATGTTTATGCAGGACGGGGCCCCACCGCACATTGTTACATGTGTCACACTGTTACTTAAGCAACATTTCCCGAATGAACGGATTATAAGCCAAAACTTCCCCACAAAATGGCCACCCCGGTCACCAGACCTCAATCCCTGTGACTTCTGACTATGGGGTTATCTCAAAAGCACTGTTTATGGTGATAATCTAAAGAATTTGGCGGAATTGAAAGATGCTATACACCGACATGTCCGTAACATTCCTCATGATATGCTAAGAGTTACTGTTGAGAATGGAGAGTAATGCGATTTAACTTGCTTTCGGAAAATGGTGGACGCCACATTGAACATGCTTTGTAACACGTTTCAGAAACGATTAAGCACATTTTAAACCGATGTCTTCATGTCTTATTTCGTTTAATAATATTGCGTACAGCGCCATTTTCCCCCTGGTGGTGAGTTTTTGAACATTTTTTTTAAAGAAATCCCCATGACCTTCTTTAAACTATTACCAAGTTTGATAACATTTGGTCCAGTAGTTTTCCTTTTATGACCATTTCAAAGTCGAAATTTAATTATAACCACCCTGTATTATCCTTATATTGCTACCACAAGTCCTTTAAAAGTTCTTAAGAGCTCCTTATTTTTGGTTTCTGGAAAAGTGTACGAACCCCTGACTCAGGAACTCCCTATTAAAATCACCCAACCAACATCCTAAAAAAGAACTCAATACAATTTTTCTGTATTTTATTGTTATTTAAGTGATTTGTTACTTTAGAGTTTACTGATAGAATACCTAAAATATTGAAGGTCCCCGAGAGTAGACTGTATCTAAATATTAAATTTAAAAATTAATATGTGATACACTCCTAGAAGTGACTTAGAATCATGTCTTAAACTGTGAGAAAAAAAAAAGCTTTATTTGTATCTCCTGAGTTTATTAAACGTTCCTTTGTGTGTTATTTTGCATGGGGAATACCTCTTTTTCCATTCACGGATACAAGTGGATACCTATTAGTTCGAATTAGTACGTTTACTCTTAGCACCAGTCTTTATAAATTCAAGGTTATAATATCAAGAATTTTCATATTTCAAGAGAAAAGGAACTAATCATCTTTAAGGGCGATAAAGAAAATGTCTCTGTCCTGATTCCCCAAGAGCATAGAATTGCATATAATTCATCAATTTTAAAGTCCTCTTACCTTACAAAATTCCCAAAAAAGGGGAAAAAAAAAAGAGTGGCTTACTCCGTGTAACATAAACAATTGTTACCATTCTCCCTGATTCTGTTATCAGAGAACTCCAAGAATTTATAAAATGTAATGAGTTCGTTTTTGTATCTTCCTAGATTGAGAAAATGATCTCTTGAGATAATTTCTTCTAATAATTGCCAGTTATCAGTGTACCAAAAAAAAAAAAAAAAGTCTTCTAAATAGCAAGTTATTAACTATTTGCTATAGTCTTAAAATATTGTTGAAAATCATGAAGCCATGTGAACTTTTGTCTTAAAAGTTTTTATTTATATTTATACGTTTTGCGCTACATCTAAAGAATCTCTAATCTCTACGATGGAATATAATAGTTGTAAAAAGCAGCTTAAAACTGTAACAGTTGATCGGCTGCGTGAGTGAAGAAAACTTGGGCACTTTCTGCAACTTTCTTAACACTGTGTTGAAGAACTTGCTCTGCCCTTGGGCCGAAATTCTTGACATCTTGTACAACGGTGTTGAACTTATCCACAAGACTCATAACTTTGAAAGCGGTTCCGAGGGAAGTTCCACCGCCCACATCTCCAGCAATATCGAGCAGACTGAAGCTTCCTATAGATAAATTTTATGCATGGTTAAAATTTCATCACGTTTACAAACACAGTGAACATTTGTATGTTATTTTAATAGCTTAGTAAAGTTTGCAAATACGCCTAAACGGTTTTTGAGTGGAACTGCAGTGAACGTACGAATTTGAAATCGTTTTTCTGGGCAGAATATCAACATACAATTAATTACACATTTTTCTTTCAAGAAACTGGCATACCGATCAGCTCATATAAAATGATTTTAAGGGGTCCAGGACAAAAAATTCTTCAAATTTTCGAAAACAATTTTATCGCATTAAACAATCCTGTGTTCTTTTTCTCTTAAAATGACGTTAAAATCATGTTTCTTTCTTAATTAGAAAAGGAAAATTTTTTTTTCTCAACATTCTAATAGTAAAGAACCGTTAAAGATAAATGGTTCAAACTTGGAACATGTCTTTTTCAATTATTTTACTTTAATTTTGATTCAGCAAATTTGAGAAAATATTTAATTTTGAAATTATGATTTCTTAAAAATAAGTTCCATCATTTTTTTGAAATTTTTACTCTAAATATTTTTAATTAAAAAAAAATTAATATTTTAAAAAACGCTGAATCGAAATTAAAACTTATATATTTCTGTTTAATTAAATGAAAACATTTTGAAATTCGATAAATAATATTTCGAGTTATAACGATTTTAAATTAACCCACTTTTAATTTAAAAATTTTTAATTTAAAAATTTTTAAATTAAAAATTTTTTTTAAAACTTTATGAGAAGTTATATGATGTGATTTTGTTTACAAATTATATGGTTAACCACCACAAAAAATTCAAAATTTTAACTCAATAAATATATTTTTTTTAAAATGTGTCCCGGACTCCCTCAACTCATGAAATTTCTAACTCGTCAAGCTGTTTTGAGATTTTCACTGACCATTGAGATTAAAGTTTATATTTATATATTATAAGATAGTTTTCCCCCTAGACCTAAATATAACAACTTTATATTCATTTTTTATAAAGAATTTTATGCTTTATAGTGTCTTATAGATGCTATGCTTTATAGACGCTTTATAGTGTCATTTTTAAAAGCTCTGTAAATTGTAGTTTTTCCAGCATTTACCTTGCATTGTAATTTAAAGCTTCGGCCCAACGAATCAGCATTGGGGATCATTTCTGGATGAATTTAGAATTATTTAGTGTGGTAAAAAAGTGGAAAGAGAGAATGTAGAATTATTTATGATGTGAAATATCGCCGAAAGGTTGCTATTACTTTTTTTGGAGAAAATAGTTTCATTCCCCCTCATACAGTATGGTGAAGTAGTATATAGTTAAGGGAAGTGTTGTCTAAGTCTTTTATTTGGGGCACCAGATTTTCTCCAGGGGAAGATGTGGGGGATAAAAGTTATTACATTTATAGTTAGAGAAACTAAGATTAGGTTGCTAATCGAGATAAATGATGAAGATCAGGATAGTTGCACCCATCTGCTTTACCGTGATCGTTTATGACAGAAGTGACGTCATTCTTTGTCTTATAAGTTGAAGTGCCCCTTTATCGTGGCTTAGTCCCAAGAATTTAAATCATGATATTTTTCTTAAGGTTCTAAGATCTTTATGTGATATTTTGTATAAATATGTTACCTGCATTGTATTTAGGGATGATTCCCCCCCCCCCCCGATGTAGTTTAAATTTTTGTTATATCACCCTGGGCCATCTTAAAGGCTTTTTGTTTCTACTATCCTCATAATTTTTTCGGTTCTGATCCCTGTGAGGCCCAGTAACAATATTTTAGAGGTAAGAGCAATTATTTAGGATTTTCTCTGATGATATTTTATGGTGATCAATGCTAATATGTCATAACTATGAATAGTAAAATTCTAATTAGAACTTACTCTACTGTTAGATCTTTATAACAAGGGGACGAAATCCCTTCTTTCACACTATGCTTCAGAATTTCAGAGTGAAAAGAAAAAATTGCCAGATGAAAACTGTTTTTCAGAAGACTTATTTTCAGTGGGAGATAGACATGTTTCGACAAAAGTATAACCTGTGTATTCCTGTTTTAGAATTGCATTCTGATTGATAAAGATATCACACTACGCATAAACTTAATACATCACATTTCAACACAGAACATCTAGTGAATGTATTTGGCCGGTATGTTGGGATTAAAAAAAAAGAGCAGTTCTATAACAGATAAGATTTAAAGAAATTATACACCAACTTACTTAGTACTAGAGACTTCTCGATTTGTACAACAAGGTCATGCAACTTGGCCCTGAGTTCTTCAACAGCGTTCTTAACCTTTTTATATTCTTCTGGCAATTTTTCTTGCAAGATCTCAAAAGTTTGCTCCATCTTGTGCAAAAGGTCGAGGATCTATAACAAAATACACATTTTACTATACATAGAAATCATACTAATGAAAAAGCGTGGGAGAAAGTAAATTTATTGCTTAATCAGTAATTACGTTTCTTCCTATTTATTAATGGAAATTAACAGATGAGCGGAAAATATTCATTTCAATATAAGCTCTTAAACACAAGAAGATAAGATTTTAATAAGAAGAATATGACACACTTCCAATAAATATTTTAGCATTGATTAAATTTGAAGAAACTAAAAATGGTTTAATTCTTACCAATATGTGTCCCTCTTCTTCAACTTTTTCAAACAGATCTTCGATTTTCTTCACGACACTCCTGGACAAAACATCTTGCATACCCAGTTCTTTCAAAACTTTCTTTGCGAAGTCAGTAACGTGGTTTTCTACTCGAGATTGCATTTTTTGAAGAGTGGTCTCCAAGTGGGGAACAAACTGAAACGATAGTTTAATTTCTTTATTTTCTTATGTAAAAATACTTTAAATAATATAGTGTACACAATTAATTATTAATTATTTTCACAAACCGAAGGAAGACACATTTTATTACTTGAAAGCAAATTCTTCTCATTTCCGTCCCTGCTTTTTAAAGCCTCAGTTTTATTGAAAAGTCAGAGATACATTACTACAAGTGGTTACATTTAAACTAAGTGTATGTAATTTCTGTGGTCCTAAGCCAGTATCCTATTTCTGGTGAAATATTTTATTAACTTAGTGGAGGTTTCGGTGAGGTATCTATGTGGATATACTTCCTTAGACAGATATGGCCTTCCTTAGACAGATAGCTGAATAATCAGGGCGCTGATATCCGGCACAGGAGTCTGTGGGTTCAGGTCCCATTGTTGGTAGAGATGTTTGTAACTCTTCGGAATAGAACTTAAACTGTAGTTTCCGACCAAATTAGATCTCATGGAGCAAAACGATGATAGTAGCTCTCTTAACCAACAAACCTTATGCGGACATGAAATTGATACGAATGATAAACGTCTATAGCACAATTTACTCAAGTTTTTACAGCAATTTGCAGGGAATTCTATTTTCTTACCTGTTTAGCATCTTCCATGACTGTGTGGGCTTTGTTTGCCAGGCTCAACAGCTCAAGAGCGGTTTTCAGCTTAGTACCTCCAGAAAGCTCAGTTAGACTGCCCAAGAGATCGAATCCGTAGAGGACGTCTAAAATGCAAAATGTGTGTCTTCATATTAAACATTATAACTCTTATTAAACAATCAAAACACTTTTAAAAAATGTGAAAATTAGGATATCTATTTTATAGTTTGCTATCGGAACGAAGCTTGAGATTTTAATGTTATGCAGAGTTATTCCTGGGGCTTCATAAACTATGGCTTGAAAGAGGTTTACTGAATTCTAGAAATGCTACGCAAAAGAAAGAGGATTTTGCACACACATACAAATTCTAAACGATTCTTAATGCAGTAAATCGAGTGCAAAATATCAGCAACTAATTTTTTCCTTACATAGTTCATATCCCCTTAACGTTAATCTTCATAATGATAATTTCGGTACTAGTCCGTTAGCGGGGCCCCAGTTGTTGCCAAGCTAAAATGTTGGCGCTATTCTGTTGGCAGACACCAGTTGTCGCCAATCATAAATGCTATCGCTAAATGGGACATTGAAAAAAATAAAAGACGTTCGTAAGCAATAATTTTATTAAATCCATACTAATATAACAAAATAAAATAAGAAAAGAAGAAGAAAATAATGAAATAAAAAAAGATAAATAAATAAAAGATCAATTTAAAAAGCAGGCAAGAAATTGTAAATATCTTTTAGTATTGCTGAAAACATGTCCGTTTTAGGATGCAAACGTCGCCACATAAACTCGATTTGGTATGAATCTAAATGTTGGCGAACAGTTCCCCGTTGGCGTTTATTGCGCCTTTTCGCATTGCCCCACAACCGCTCCATTCCTTGGGTGTGATAGCCAGTTACAGGGTCAACGAAATTATAACTGTGATTTACGGTGAAGTGTTCAAAGCCGGCAGCTTGCAATTCGTCAGTTTTGTAGCCTTTTCAACAATCTGACAATATAGTGCTTCCATCTGCGATGTTTTCTTCTCTCGCGGCCATTAATGTTTTAGCTGTATGATCGGGAGCGCCAACAAGAAAACACCCGTTCGTTTTCCGACATAAACCACCGAAAACCCACTAAGGTGGGAGAACACTCGCCGACGTTGTTTTTTAATCGAGTGAAAAGACTTTCGTCTATTTCAATGATTTTTTTTTGTTCCCTCTATTTTCTGTTTTTGTCGCGACAGCAAAGCATTGGCACAAATTTCCTTCATATAGTTATTCCAGTCCACAGTCATGTTGGGGTTTATTTGGAGCTGGAGTTTGCAAAATTCAATAGACGTCAACTCTTGGCACCACAAGCATATAAATCTTAAAGCTATAAGAAATGGGATACGGGATCCATCAAACCATGTTTATGTTCGCAATCCTTTGTTTTCTCGGCATGATTATAGTCTGCATCGCCATTTTGGTGTTGTATTAGAAGCCAAGTATAACTTCATAGGATGGTTATTGGAACGAAGTCTTTCTTTGTGGAAAATTCCATAGTCTTGGAACAATTTGAGAGACGTCTCTTCATCATTAGGTAATTGCCAAATTGTAAAGTCCATCTGAGACTTTGCGTTTAAAAAGTAAGCTCTTCTTCTTCTTCTTAGTTGACATTACAGCCCATGATGGGCCTTAGTCTGCCTCACAATCCCTTTCCAGACGACTCTGTCTCCAGTCTTCCCCTTCTTTGCACTTTATGAGTGCTTCTATTTCCTTATTAGTTCTTATTCTCCATAGATTACTATTTACCTGAATTGGTCCATATATCTTCCTCAAAATTTTACGTTCAAATATTCTTAAGTTATTAATATCTTTTAATGTCAGGGTCCAAGTCTTACAACAATATGTTACCACAGGCCGGATAATTGTTTTGTATATCTTTAATTTGATTACTTTAGGGATTAGTTTATTTCTTAAAAGATGTCGATATGAAAAATAGCATTTGTTCCCTTTTAGTATTCTGCAATTAATCTCTTCTGAAGTAGTATTTGAAACGTTAATGATAGACCCTAGATATGTAAAACTATTAACTGTTTCAAATTTATAATCATCAACAATCAGACAATCTCTGTAGTCACTGGCGAATTTGGTCTTCTCCATATATTTTGTCTTATTTAAAAAGTAAGCTAACAGTAAAAATATTTTACTAAATTAAATGAAACAATTTTCTATATATGGTTGTCATGAACGTGAAGAAGAAAAATCCTTAAATGTTGCAGTTAGAATGTGCTATCGCTCAGATTTGGCAGGTTTTTGCTTGGGGCCCCGCTAACGGAAAACTATCATAATGGTAGTCTCCTCCACCATTAAATTTTTATTACGTAATACCCTTAAGATTGTCCTATCTAAAACGAATAATTATTGCCATTCCCGGAGGAAAATCTATAGATTTAGTTCCTTATATCCCCAAAAACTTTTGTATATCTGTAGTAGCATCGTAACAAGCTAGTTTAATATTTATAACTCTGCCACAAGTAAATTATGCTTTTCGTACACCTTTCAATAACATTTTAAATGCAGCCTTTGGCTTATATAATAATATTTAAAACATGTGTTCTTTAACAATGTTAAAAACAGCTGTAATAACAGTTATATTGTGATTTTAGGAATAAGTGGAATTCTTTACTTTTTCGGTTCGAATTAATTCAGTTCAAAAGTTAAATTTGCTCTATTTTTATCTACTAATTATTCACCTTGCACACCTAACTTATCAAAATAATATGCTAAAAGAGCGAAGAGGGTGTGTGAAATTCAATTCTAAAAATAAGAATTCCTCACATTACTGGCATGGTTCAGTTAGTTGAACAGTGGCCTCAAGTTTTGGTGTTCGAACTCAGTCCCGATTTCAACAGATGATGTTGCAATGGTGCCTACACAGAGACTATAGAGGCCGTGAAAAAAAAATAATAATAAATCATGGTAGAAAAAATTAATCTTCTTTGAAAAGTACCTGAAAATATGAAAAACAAACAAAAACAATATTTTATATCGTTGAGTTCAACGACTTTCTCAAGGGGGAGATTTTGAACCAAGAGTAATCAAGAATGGGGACTTCTCCCTTGGTTGGATTAGTGCAGTTGGGAGAATACCAACTGCTCCTTGTTTTGGATTCTAGTTCCAATTGACGGTTTTTTTTTCAAAGAAATTTAATACATAGAGTAGAAAAATCCCTCACAATTTGAAGATGGTGTACTTGGAAAGACTGATTTGATTATAGGAGATCAGATGAAACAATAACACATTTTGTCTCATAGTGCTGCTTCTGATTAAAAGTACTAGAATCAGGAGTAAATAGATTTTGTCAACACGTTATTTGGTATCAAAACATTCAAAGGAAACCATCCTCTACACCAGAGGTCCGCAACCTTTTATCTTCCACGGCACAACAATGTTTTTTCGATAATTCCGCGGCACACCAGAAGAAAAATCTTGCAAATACATAAATTACAATAAATGCGTATATGTTTTTATTAGATAAAAAATACAATAAAACAGCTCTATGTATCAAGATAATTATAATCCTTTAAGTTTTATTTAAATCATTTTGAATTGTGCACCAACACAAGAACAAAAATATAAAGTTATAGTTTACAAGTAAAAAAAAATTCTCTTTAAATTTTTACATTAAAATTTGTTTTTTGGTCTTTATTTAAGCCTAATAAATCAAAGTTAATTTAAACATAACCAATTTATTAATGAGATAATTGATCTTGTTTTGATAAACATATGTACGTTTTATATTTGGCTCTATATTAGAAAGAGCTGCTCGAAGTTCATGGCCAAGACCCTTTAAACATGATCGTTTGTCATTTTTAATTAGAACCAGGGTCAAAAAGCTTTGTTCGCATACGTATGTCGTAGAAAAGGGAGCAAAATTGCAATGGCCTTGTCAGAAATTTGTGGATATTCTTTCTCTGAAATCCAGAAATATGGTGCTCGAGCATACATACAATGTATGATAACAACATGTTTTTGTTTTGTGTAAATTTCGACCCAGAGAAATTACGTATTAGCAAAAAGTTAGAGGAATATTTTACTTAGAAATATTTCTAACTAATGGCGGCGGTTAATTTTTTTTATTATTATAATCGATAAAATCACCGCGGCACAGTCAAGATCACCTCGCGGCACACTAGTGTGCCACGGCACGGCGGTTGCGGAGGACTGCTCTACACAATAGCTGTGTATCGAATTGTTAGATTAGAGAAAGGAAGGAATCGCAGTAAAAAGCAGTTTTAACTGGAAGGCAAATATTTTAGAACTGAAACTTTAGTATCACATATTCTTGGTTACGATGCATATGACTGGCCACTATTAATTCGATATTTAAGTACTATGCCTCCAAAAGCAACACTAAATCACTCTTTAAAAGTAGGATTTTTGCTAGACAATAGTATTATACTTTATAATAATAATAATAATAATAATAATAATAATAATAATAATGAGAGCTTACTTTTCTTTCCCAAAAGCTCTTGGATTTCATCAGTGACCTTCTTCAGACCAGCCAAAACCTCATCGGCTTCTTGATGTATTTTCTCGTAAACCGTGGGAACCATTTCTTTAACTCTGAGAACGGAGTCTTCCACGTAATGAACAACATTCACCATCTGCAGACATTATTATTATTTTTCTTTACAATTAAAGGAATGAAAATAAATAAATAAATAAAAAGTATTATATTATTTGCTAGGTAAAATTCATACCTTGAGGTTCATGGAGTATTTTAATTTTGAGGGAAAGAGACGTGTAAATCGTTTCAGAAAAATATAAAACGTATTAAAAAAAAAAGGGTACTTATAGATCATCTAAAATTCCAAATCTTTTTTAAGTACAAAATATGAGACTTTTGTCTCAGATCATTGGAATCCGTCGGTAGCAAAGTGATTGATTCTTATCTAAATTTCGATAAAATTGTGTTCACAGACACAGATAGATGTGTCTTCATTCTCGGCTCTATGTATCATGAGGATGTTTTTTTCCCCCATAGTGAAGCTTTCACTTATTCCTAGACATCTCTATCTTCACAATGGCTGGGCATACATTTGATGAATACACAAAATTGTAAAATCCGATTGTCTATGGTAGGCGGATTCTGCTGCGTACACAGCGCAATTCTGACGGTACACATCAAGGCCTTATGGAATAGTTCAAACTGCTGCAACAGCTGCAAATGAACATACTGACAAAAATGAGAGCTCTAAGTTGAATTAAAAATAACATAAGAAAATTAATTAAATCTGAAAAAAGTTCAAACTAGTCTTAAAATCAAAAGTAATTAAAAGCTGATTTTTGCATAAAAGTCACCTTGGCGTAAAGATACCAATTCAAAATATACTGATATCAAAATGCTACTGTAGGGACGATTTCTTCATTTATCAGGAGTTAAATAATGCCAGAGACGCATTCTTGTACGGTCTACATTGCAACAAGGACTATTTAGGAGAGTTCGTAATTATGCGAATGCATAATGTAGTTCAATAGGGGCGATAGTTAGATTCAGTCTTGAAACAGCACAGCGTTGATGCATTCCTAAAAAGGAAGTTAAAGTGATTCCTGTTAAACTCTTCAGGGGGGGGGGGGGCGCCTAAGCAAATTTGGGAGAAGAAAATTATGTATAGAGAAAATTTCTCGTTTATTCTTCCTGCAGATTCTAAGAATAGCAATAATTTAATAACAATGTTATAATGCAATAGTTGAAAATTGCTTTCGTTTTGTATTTTAGAAGAACAATACTCCTCTGAACACATCGAGGGTCAGTTGAGCAATTTTCATGGTATGAGTATGTTATACTGATAGATATGTTTCTGGAAACTCACAGCTATGAGAATACGCTTAGGATTTTTTTTCCTTCAAATAGTCTCGTATGAACTGTTTTAAATCTCTCAGACACCGCGCTTATGTTAATACTGTCTAAGGTATAGTATTTACTTGACAAGCTGCAGTATTTCTTCAACAGAACGCAGCCAGGTTAGAAAAAACAGTATGCTTTTAAATTTATTCATGTATAAAGACTCCTAAATTGGCGTTTAAAATAGGTATAAAAAGGGAACACTCCTTTCTGCAAAACTCCTTTTACAACACTTAATAAACGGGACAATCCTCTTTTGGTGAGCGTATGATAAGGTATGATATTCGTGACATGCAAAAAATTAAACTCTGGCTAATTGTGTTTAGAGTATATTATCTCACCTTTGAAAGAAGGTGCTTTCCATCTTCTTCAATGACATCCTCCAAATCCTTGAGCAAATCCAATACAGATGACTGAGCCGCTATTTTTTGGTATGAAAAAGAGATAATTAAGGAAAGTGCTCAAATATATCAGTAATATACAAAGAATTTATTTTAATAAATTACTTACGCTGTGCGGGCAAAGCTGCACAAAATCCGATTACACAGCAGAGAGTAAGTAACACGAACTTCATTTTCGAGCTTGAATTCGCTTCAGAGAAACTAAGCAAATAATTGTTTTGGTGTCAATGAACCTAGCACTTATAAATGGTTACATCACATAGCATTTCTTCACTTCAAGCAAATGTTAATGAAAACATATCAAGCAAAAATATTTATGAATTAATGAGAAAACAGCCAAACTGAAAAGAGAAAAAAACGCCTTTGGGATTAGGGAGAGAAAAGTTCCTATGAGTTATTTGTTGAGATATAATTATTTTTTAACCGACATTCATGATGTAAAAAAGAGAAACTATATTATATTTGTAGGTAAGATTATATCAGTTCAAATGCTTACAAAATTTATTTTAACAGATATTTAAAATAAAATGCTGTAAACAAGCACGTACTCTCAGTTCAAATTAATGTGTAAAATACGTAGACATTTCTCATTATCCATATATTTTTGATGGTTTTAAGTATGTATAACAAGACACGCATGAATATTTTTTGCTTTTAATTTAATATCTGTCATAAATACATATATAGTGATACATTAAACATAAGCTCTTAATGTTTAGTGAGATGACCTTACCAATTTCAGCTATTTTTTTTTTTCAAAACTCAAGCCGCGAAAAAGATCGGAGCAATAGAAAGAAACACTGATGAGAATAGCAACAGTGTGCAGAATTTGAAATTTGCTTTATACATTCATAATTTTTTATAATATTAACGAATATTACTTAATGATTTTTTCAGATTAGTAATTTTAAAAAAATTGGAAATGGGAAACAAACTACAAATTGTTTGAATTAGTGATTTATATTAAGGAATCATGATTAATAATAATTTTAGGGTACAAGCAATTTGATGAAACTTTTGATCTATGACTTTCCACAAAAACATCCTAAAATAGCAATTTCCTTCATCCTTATTATTGCTTTCACCAGTTATTATTGCTTTTATAAAAACACTTTCCTTGATGTAATACACTAGTTATCAAAAATTAAGGAAAAGTCCCCAAAAGAGGGATAACACATTCAAAACTAGGCCAATCTGTTTAAAATTTGAATATGTTGTTAAGTAAAAGGTTCTGAACAATACTACATTATGCAAAATAGTGGCACTGCAGTCGGAATACGTCATTTGCGAGGAGCATAAAAGTGCATGTCTCAGAGCAAGGCGGCAATTGTATCTGCGAGGCTAAGATTAGACATCGGCATAGCCAAATTGTAACAATGACCTCCAGGCATCATTTGACTGAAGAACTGCGATGGCGAGCTATTGGGAGACTAGAGGCAGGATAAAGTCAGACAGAAGTGGCCAGATGGCTAAATGTGAGTCCGTCTGTGGTTCATAGACATTGGCAACAATTTCTAGCCACGGATTCGACATACAGGAGGTTCAGCCAATGACGGCCATACGCTACGACGAGTGCCGATGAACGCACAGGGTTCGCATCGTGGATGCTTATCTTGAGCAGGAAGCAATTCAGCGCATGGAGTGGCCAGCTCGATCACCGGACCTGAATCCTATCGAGCCTGTTTGGGACGCTTTAGGACGACGTATAGCTGCTCTCAATCCTCCTCCTATGACCCTAGCCACGCTTTCAACTGCTTTGCAAGAGCAATGGCTCTCACTTCCTACCGAACTCATAGACCACATAACTGACAGCATCACACATCGCTGTATGTGCTGTATTGCTTCTCGGGGGGATCATACGCCATATTAAAGGTACTTTTCCTATACCAAACTGACACATCCGATTTGTTCATTGTATATATATGCTAGTTTCTATAACACCATAATTGTCTGGCGATTTACTTTTATGCCATTTTATACCTACCTACGTGTTGTATAATGTGTATAAGTTTCATTAAATTCTACGTGTAACTTTTTGTGTAATCGCTATTTTTGTGACTTTTCCTTAATTTTTGATAACCAGTGTACAAATTTAGACTCAGTAATCAATACAAAAATTCAAAACGTGGCGTTAAGTAACCTGTAATGTTATTACTCAGTTTTTTAAAAAACATTAACATAAAAACTGAAAAACAATAAATGTTTAAATAAAATAAGAAAATAATGAAGAATTATATCACAATTATCAAAATATTAAAAAAACTACATTCAGAGAAATTTTAATGCTTAGTTGCTGTATTTGTACAACAAGGAAGTTATTGAATAAAATATATTAAAGTGTAACAAATTACATGGATATTGTTCGTAAGATTAAACAACTGTTGCATTTAAGTAAATTTGTAATGATTTAATTAATGCATAAAATGCACCTCCGAACATGGATACAGAAAATTTTTGTCGATCCCGTGATAGTTCACATCATATATACTTAGAGATTGAAGCTGTAAATGACTGAAATACTCCAATTCGAATACTTACTGTACAATTTTACCTATCCTGCATACTAATGTGTAAAACATAAACAATAAACATTAAAAAATCATGTCTCTTAATTTAAGTTCAGATTTTTATGGGCAATTGTTCTGTGGAAATGTTGAATATGTATATAGTCAATGTGAGAAGAAAAATATTGTTTATCAAACATATGTTTTGATGCAAGGATAGCTAAAGCCCTTGCTCCAAATTTTAGAGAAAATGCATTATGATTGTTCATTAATGAGCAATATTAAGGGCAAGAGACTTATTGAAAGGCCCAAGTAAAACTTGGAGAAAGCCTTCAAAACTCTGTAATCGCGAGTTATCAAACTCTTTTGATGTTATATTATCTGAGCTGCAGTTTAGCTAGGATATTACAGGGGAATACATGTAAAAGAGCAGGTATTTAAAAGGGGAAAATATCCATTAACAAACCATACAAAGAAACTTTCCATGTAGCATCTTTTTCTTGTATACACGACAAGAAAAATTCATATGTAAGTTTATACCAAAAAAAGTCTAGCCATGTATCAACGTTGAAGCTGTTAACAAAAGGGTTTACGAGCATATTTAATATAAAAAAATATATCTCTGGGCATATCTTTTACGTGTGTGTTTGAAGTCAAATCCTAAATATGCCATCACAGTAATGCAATAAATGAGATCTACGATAAATAAGTACAGTAAGGAACGTAACGTATTTTGACATAATTTGGAGTTGTACTAATAAAAAAAGTTCTTACAAATTTTGAAACACGGATTTTTACACCATTCAAATTTTATAAAGCTGCGAAAAGGTCATACATAAACAAAAACGTCGAAATAATTTGCAAAGTTTGTGATCAATGAGAGGAGATCAATAATTTTGGAAGATCATCAAATTACTTACCTCTGCGCAAAGATTGATTACAAAGAGAATGAGGTAGCATTTGTACCGGCTTTTATTTCTTGAAAATCTTGACATATGGCATTATTCACGTAGAAAAGGAGTTATCGCTGAATTTTGCTGTATTGGACAAGTTGCGTATGTATGTGAGTGATAAGAAGCGTTCAAAAGTGCAATACACCTGCTGGTATTTGTTTAAGTACTTGAATGTCTTAAGATTTTGAGCACTTGTTTATTTATTTGTACTGAATGAAATGCCTTGCATCAGAAGTAAGATCACATTTAACAGATAATTTTTTTAAATGTCTCTAAAAATAAAATAATCCTAGTTCATGACATATTTCTGCAGACTAAAAATTATCTTAGACTCATTAACTCTCACTCTCACTTCGATTCAAGGTTGGTTCTATCCAACGGCGAAAAATTATTTTTTGAAAAATTGCCTTTTATGAGGAAAGGAAAGCAGATTTTTTATAATGCAATGTTATAGATGTATTATTTTGGAATAGTTTTGTATCGGAAAGCTACGCACGAAACTAAATTTCTTTCCGAATTAATTTCTAACTTTACTTCTGCCATTATCTCTCTCTCGTTTTTCCTACCACATTTGTGTCTGTTCCCACTTGAATTTATGGCATATTTTTATAATATACCTATGTACTACCAAAACCCAAGCATATACATGCACAGTAAAACCCCGATCTTCTGAGATAACGTGTACAAATGCTACCTCCGATAAACGAAAACTTTAATAGTATTGATACAAAATATTATGCCAATTCATATAGCCCAGTATCTCTTTTAAATTCATTTTCTCGCCTGAATGAATTCAACGATTCATAAAAATAAAGAAAATGGTCAATAGCATGTTTTTTTGTAATACGTTGCTTGTTATACAGCTAAAGGTCGATTTATATAGCGACGTGACGTGAACGTAACGGGAACGAGCCGAGCGCGCGACGAGTCGTCGTAATCATTTTCTCCCTGTTTTTCAATGGAACTGTTTATACTGCGCCGTGACACGTCCGATTCTCGGCAGATTCCCGGCAGATTCCCGGCCGAGAATCGGCGCCAACGATTCGAAGCAGGAAGTTGTTCACTGCTCGGCCGTCTCTCGTTCATGGCAGAAAGTAAAAAGTGGCTATTCAAGATATAATTTACATACTATTATTTATGTTTGATATTTAATATGGATGATGAAAACTCATTGAGCTGGTGAGAGGTTTTGTACGATTTGGCCCATCAAAATACATGAATCCAAAGTTCAAAATGACAATTCGGAAAGCAATAGGAGAAAATTATACTTGAAATTACAATTGGTTCACTAAAATATAAAATTTATCAATTTGTATGAATAATGAAACAATGGAAAAATTATTTACACGATTTAGAAAGTGTAAATTGTTAAAAACAAATACTTACATGTATGGATTTGTTGGTTATAAAGCAATTTTTCTTGCTTTCTGAGCAGCAAAATTGTATATTAAAAGTGAAAAGTCCAAAGATGATGAGAGATCATTTTCATTAGAAATAAGTGCCAAGGAGAACAGGCGTACAATCCGTATTCAAAGCATTCTGATTGTACCTGCTTTGTAATATTTTCAATTCTTGTGGGAAAAGTGGGAAATAAAATCCATTATAATGATAGAGAGAACAAGTAAAAGCCATTTTTTGTTTACCCCACTCCTTCAGCTTTTAAACCCCTTTCTTCCCAACAGGTTTGGAGCCAGGGCCGCCCAGAGGGGGGGGGGGGCAACTGGGGCACTTTGCCCCAGGCCCCCCAAAAATTAAAACAAAAATTATTTATTAGATTTCTTCCGAAAGAAAATTCTGAAACTTGTACCGTACTTCAAAATTCAAAATAATCTCCTGAAAAAAAGGCCCTCCCCCCCCAAAAAAAAAAGAAAAAAAAAAATTCGATTAATCAGATTTCTTGGGGCCCCCAACAGAAGTTTGCCTCAGGCCCCGTAAAGTCTCTGGGCGGCCCTGTTTGGAGTGCATTTACTTATTTGTCTTACACTCCCTGGAGAAATGTCTTGTCTATTGTTTGCTTTGAATAGAGCAAACAATTGACCAAATGGTATTAGTATTCGTTCACAAGGATATGTTCACGTTTTTCTCAGTTTGCAACTATTCCGTGAAAACGAACAAAGTCCGACAAAACGGTTTATAATTCTTCAAATGACTGTATGTAGTGACTGACAGATAGTAGAAACTGATATTGAAAAAAAGGATTGATAATCAAGGGTTTACTATAACTGAATTGAAGATAAATCATATTTTTTTAACCGAGAAATTTTTCGAACCAAAAGGGTAGTTTGTCAATTAAGATTCTTTCTGAGATTCTTTAGAAAAAATCGAAACCTATATATTTTTATAAGTTGAATTATAGAAACCGCGAAAAATGAGGGATTTCTTTAAAAACCCGTAACATTTAGAAAAGTGTTGCTATGAGAAATAAAAATGGTGGCCCTGGGCGGTTACCCAGTTTGACCACCCCTAAGCACGGCTCTGGCTCTCCTCTAACAAAAGTGTGATAATGGCTAAATCTTTATAACTGAAAAATGAAACCTCGCCATGACGTTACAAACCTTTCACAACTAATGAAACACGTTCCCGCCACTTTCTACTCCCGTCTCTGTATAAACACATGCATCCAGCGCTCGGGCTCGGCTCGTTCCCGTTACGTTCCCTTTACGTGCCTGTATAAATCAACCCTAAAGCGTACCATAGTTTTAAGAATAAAAACATTCGTCGTTGTAATTATACTTTAATATGAGTTTTTTATCCCTCATTTAACTTAATGCAAAATGATAAAGGGTACTTAAAAATAAATCCTAAAAATCCTGATAAATTCTTAATATGTGTTGTCATAAACTTTCTTGAAAATTTTTTTTTTAGAGTCTTCACTTTTATAGGGGCTTTTCGCTTCATTGGTGCTGTGGAGTCACCTCATTAGCTCTTCATATATATATATATATATATAGACACACACATATATATATATATACATACATACATATATATATATGTAGGAAGGAGTTAGTACTCCTTCCTTTAGAAGTGAATCATTAGACTTAATTATTTTGAACATTTAATTAAACTAGACGATGTTTACAAGACAAGACTAACACTTAGTATGAAGTTAAAAAAATAAACACAGAAGCATCAAAAGAGCTAAACATCGGGAGCTTGCAGAACAACACATCCGCTTAAAGTCCTTCGTGCCGCAGTAGTAGGAGTGGAAGTTGTAGTAATAGTTCAGTTGTGTTGCCAAACTCACTCTCACACGGCCGTTCTGACTTTCCAGACGTCCGCGGCTGGGTTGTCAACAATAATTCTGAAAAGATAAAAAAAAAAAAAAGCAGAAAAAGGAAAAATATTTCAAAAAATCAAGCAGTGTTCAACACAGTGGTATTGGTGTTCAGTTTCTGCACCACTGTTTCATTTTGTCCGCTGCAGTTGATGTTATGGTTGGACCATCGTGATGTCCTAACTTTCGAACTTCGTAACGATCGTTGGGGTTGATGTTCGTGATCTCATATGGTCCGAAGAACTTTGGTCGGAGCTTTAATCCGGTTCCAAATTGAGTTCGTTGTATTGCCACTTTGTCACCGATCTTGTATTTACAAGCCGGTTTACGCCGTTTGTTATATTGTCGTATGTTTTCTTCCTGTAAAAAGAGGATATTTCGTTTAGCTTCGATACGTAACGCTTCTTTGTCATCAAGAATTCTTTGGTGGTGTTCCTCGTCAAGAAGATCTTTAATCTGTAGATCCTCTTGTTGTTTCATTTTAACACCAATTAAAAGTTGAAAGGGTGTGAACTTTGTACTGCGTGTGGTGGTACTATTTAAGATACGTTGCAATCTTGGGACATATTTAAACCATTTGTCAGGTTCATCTAGAGCTAACTTAGTTAAAACGGGAATAATTGTGCCATGAACACGCTCAACCTGACCGTTGCCACGTGGCACACCTGTTGCTATTGAAATGTGTTCAATTGACTGTTCCTGGCAGTAACTTTGAAATTCTGAAGATGTGAATGCGCTACCTTTGTCAGTAATGATTTTTGAAGGGTTGCCAAATGTAGTTTGTTGCAAGGATAATTTGTCTAAGGCATCTTTCGTAGAGGTGGACTTCACGGGATAGATCCATACAAATTTGGAAAAGGCATCAACTACTGTAAAAAGATACTTATAACATTTTTTTGTCGATGGTAAAGGTCCTAAAAAGTCGCAATGGTAACATTCAAGGGGTGCATCACCTTTTGGAATGGGGTGAAGGTATCCTTCTTGTTTTCCAGATTTTCGCGAGGACAAAATGCAAGGAATACAGTTCGAAATAATTTCTTGAACTAATTTCTTAAGTTGAGGAATGAAAAATTCACGAGAAACAATTAATTCGGTTTTTTGTGAAGCAAAATGACCTTGTGAATGGGCGTTTAGCACTATTTCTTTCTGCATCATTTGTGGTACTACTAAAAGTTCGGCATCCTGATGAAGTTTATAAAGAATTCCGTTTTTAACAAAAAATTCATCAGAAGGTGTAGATTCAAGCATAGATTTAATTTGAGATATAAATTCATCCTGGTCTTGGGCATTTTTCACCTTTTGAGTGATATCATTTGAGGTAATTACAAGAATGGGGTTACGACTTAAAGCATCAACATGTTTCATCTGTCTACCGGGTCGATGACAAACTTCATAATCAAAGTCTTCTAACATCAATGCCCATCGAGCAATTTTAGCTGGTAGGTCTTTTTTGTGCATCGTTTTTTGGAAAGCATCACAATCGGTGATAATTTTAAATTTTGTTCCCAACAAGTAGTTTCGAAATTTTTTTAGCGCTTCAATAACGGCAAGAACTTCCAGTTCATAACTATGATATTTTTCTTGTTGAACTGTAGTTTTACGGCTAAAATAATGAATAGGATGAAACTGTCCATCATCGGATTGTTGCAAGAGCACAGCGCCAAAACCTAAGGAGCTGGCATCAGTGTGGAGTTCTAATGGGTATCCCTGTTGAAAAACACGAAGAACTGGGTTTTGTGAAAGAATGTTTTTCTGTTGTTGAAAAGCTGCTATTTGTTCAGGGGGTTTGGGAGCTTCAATAACTTGAAATTTTGGTTCAACCTTTTCACTTTTGACGGATTCATTCTCAAGGGCATCATCATCGGCATCAAATATTTTTGGTTCAAGAGTTGCTTTGATAGTTCCAATATCAAAAGCATTATCATCATCGTTATCATGAAGCAAATCTAAATCACTGGCATCAGCATCATCTAAATATTTTCCATCATCATTATCATGAAACAAATCTAAATCATTGGCATCATCATCATCATCATCACGTTCAAAATCAATTGGATTATCCATTTTCTCTACCCTAGAAATCTTATCTTGAGTAGATGTTAGAGGTTTTTCAGACATGCATATTTGTCTCTGATCTTGAATTTGTTTTTCTACAATTTTCTGTTCCGCAAAAGGGAGTCGTCGAGAACGTTGATTTACGGGGATTTCATCTTGTAATAAAATAGTCCTTTTAATTTCAGTGTCTTGAACTTTATGGGGTTTGTAGGAAGTAACGATATTTTGAACTTCCTCACGAATTTCAGAATTCAAAATGTGTGAAAGATCAAATGGGAAAGCTTCGTCATCAGGAATATTAGTAATATTAACGAAGATGTTGTTATCAGGAGTAAAACGAATACCGTCGTTATCAAATGCAAATTGGGTTTGCTGTAAAAAGTCGATTCCGATAATCACATCAAAAGGAATCAAGTCATCCTCTAGAACATGTATTTTAGCAGGTAAAGTAATGGTTTGAATTTCGATGGAATCCTGAAAGAATCCGATGATGTGAACTTGGTTTTTGCCAATTCCTGAAAAGGGAATGTTGGTGGGCTGCAATGGTGGCGAACCAATTCTTCGATAGGTTTTCTCATTGATGAGGGTTGCCTGTGACCCAGTGTCACAGAGTGCTGTCAATTGAATTCCTGCAAGTTGAATGTCAACATGCATGGGATTTTTCGATGAAGTTTCAGGAGAAAGTGCATTTACAGTTTTATCAGAAATAGGTTTTTGAGAATCAGGTTTTGGTTTAGAATTTCGATAACTTTTAGGGCAATTAGCATGAACATGACCAAAACTTTTACATCCGTAGCATTGTTTACCATGTGACTTATTCAAACATTGGTTGCTTTTGTGACCTCTCAAGCCACAGGAAAAACATACTGGCTGTGTATTTGGGCTACGTGTATTATCGACTTTCACATTGAGGTAGGAAGCATCAATTTTTTTCTGATTATTTTGTCTGAAATTTTGTGATCTGTTAAAGATTTGTTCATAAATTTTCAACTTTTCCTTAAATTCAGGGACGGATTTACAACCGTAAAGAATAACTTTATTGTTTGTTGAATCAGGAATTCCGTTTATGACATACTGAAACAGAGAGGAGTCATCGAGAGAACCTTTGTGTGCCAAATCTCTCATAGCTAAGAAATATTCTTGTAGGGTTTCAAACGGTTTCATACGTCGAGATTCCATTAATTTATGTAACTGAATACCGTTAATTTTGTCCGAAAATTCGTCTAATAAATGGTGCTTCAATTGTTCCCAATTTGTAATTCCACGAATAGACCTAATTAAAGTTTGAGCGGGACCAGTTAAACATTTTCTAACAAAAGTAATTTGGTGAATTGGATTGTTTATCTGATATAAACAAAAAAGTTCTTCAACGTCAGATATAAAATTCTCAACACTGTAATTATCACGAGACGAGAAAGGTGTTATTAAATCAACAACGTCTTTCAGACTAAACAACTGGAAAGAGAGATTCGCAGTTTCAACTGAAGGCAATGAATTTTGATCTGATTCACCAACGGAAATGTGTGTATTTTGCTTATTCGAAGATTCTTTTGCGTCAATGGTGGGGGAAAAGGGAGATCTATTTTCCTCTATAACGCTGTTAGTTTGGGATGAACGTGCATCCGGAAGTGAGTCATCATTCACTTCGCATTCCGAAAGATCAGAAAATTATGCTTTTAATAACGATAAATCACTAAGACTCATAAGAATGGTATTGGCACATTTGTCTGGGTCAGTTGAAAATTCTAAATGAAGTAGATTACAAATAGAAATCAAGTCTTTAAGTGAAAACTCTTTAAGTACTTTCTGTTTCGTTGCTTCCAACACGAATGGCTGTTTAAAACCTGTAAATTTACGTAATCTGGTACGATTTTGTCTGTCGCCGTCTGTACCAAAAATTAAACGATGTAGAACCTTTATTTGATTCGTGCTACCAATTTTTAATGATTTTGCAATATTGGGGTAATCGTTGAGAGTAGCCATAACTATATACTAGGTTCAAACAATTATAGTACACAAATATACAAATATTCAAAACCAAAATCAATAATTATAATACGTAGTTACTCAAATTCAAAAGTAGAAAATAATATTTCAAATCGAAATTTTTTCAAATACCAATTCAATAATAAAATATTGATTCTCAAAATATGCATCAAATAAGTAATCTTTAAAACAGGTTTTGTTCAAGAAAACAAAATTATGAACTAAAATAAGCATCAAATATCAAATAATAAGTTCTTCAAAATAATTTCTCTGGTTGAAGAAAACAGATGACGTAAATTTAGATATGTATCAAGTTAGATATTACTTCAGCAAAATATTCATCAAATTAATCTTCAAAATAAATCACTGTTGAAGAAAATAGAGGATGTAAATGCAGCATCAAAATAATAGTTAAAGTTCTAATGTTAAAAGCATCAAAATTGGGAAATCGAAAGTATCAAAATTGTGAAATCGAAAGCATCAAAGCATTCTGCAAAATAAAAATATTCTCGCAAGAAAACAGCAGAATTAAGTTCAACATCAAAGCGCATCAAATAAGCAAAGTTGTCATCAAATAAACATTCGCTTCGTCAAAATTATGCATCAAAATAATAATATAATAATCTTCAAAAGTATTCAATTCGCGATCTTTCAAATATATGTTATGTTGTGGTTTGTTCAAGGAAACAAGATTCTTCAAGTTAAATGTCGAAATTTTCATCAAATCATCAAATAATTTCATCGAAATAGAATTCTCTTCAAGAAAACAGAAGTGATAAATTCAACTTCAAAGACCATCAAAAGTGAATTTAGCATCAATTAAATTCCTGCATCAAAAGAACGTTGAAATATCTTTCAGTTTTCTTAAATCATCAATAAGTTGAGAATTCCCTTAATCATCAAAATTTTCTTGAACAAGCGTCAACGTATGCATCAAATAATTTTAATATGATCCAAGTTACTTACAATTCTGGTTTTGGTTCTCATCATCCCATCAGAGTATCATCAGAGTCCGTGGCACATCACTTTGGCTTTCGCTTTCGATATCCAAATCCAAAATGACAGACAACAGTAATCCAGTCGAAATCAAGTCGAAATCAAGTCGAAATCAAGTCGCATCATCGAAAGAAAATAAAGTTTTTTTTTTTTTTAAGTTCAGCATGCTAGGGGTATTTTTCGAGTCCGAGGGCCGAGCACCCATGTAGGAAGGAGTTAGTACTCCTTCCTTTAGAAGTGAATCATTAGACTTAATTATTTTGAACATTTAATTAAACTAGACGATGTTTACAAGACAAGACTAACACTTAGTATGAAGTTAAAAAAATAAACACAGAAGCATCAAAAGAGCTAAACATCGGGAGCTTGCAGAACAACACATCCGCTTAAAGTCCTTCGTGCCGCAGTAGTAGGAGTGGAAGTTGTAGTAATAGTTCAGTTGTGTTGCCAAACTCACTCTCACATATATATATATATATATATATATATATATATATATATATATATATATATAGAGAGAGAGAGAGAGAGAGACCACTGTAACTTAGTGCTCACGGGATCTTTAAATTTAAGCTGGATTTGAACATTTGAACTTTATTTCGTATTGCTTTCATGATTAGAAGTGCTTCATATTCGAATGTTAACTGTATTCAAATGTCAACCGAACTTTAGTTGAAAATTAGAGGAAAAATCTATACGTTACAATTAAAAACTGGCTGATATTATAATCCAAATTAATTCTAAAAGAACCACCTAATGCATTCCTCGACCTTTATCCCTTCCCTTTTTCTTAATCTCTGTCATGTTGAGGATGATGAATCATATCATCGCATCACGATCTTTGCCAAAAGTTGCTATGAAAAGCCAACCAGTAGCGCAACTAGTTTTCATAGTCTTGTTTAGTTTATTTTAGACTGAGTATACAGTAAGCGTTTTAAAATTTTGTCTCTAATGTATCTATGCAAAAAAAGGCATCTGCATTTGCAGATGTGAGTCTTAATGATCTTCAGCTCGAAACTAAGTATTTGATAAATTTAAAAAAAAAGAAGTGATAAAAACAAAAGTTACATGACATTCAAATTCATATTAAATCAATAAATTACAAAATTCGTATTTGTGGAACGTTTTGCGTTAGCTCTTGTGTATGACTGACTACGCTTGTCTTTACAAGTTATACTTAACGTATTTTTCGGACCATTAAACGCACCTTTTTTCATAAAAAAAAATCGACTTAAAATGGGGGTGCGTCTTATGGGCCTAAGGTAACATTAAAATAAAATTAATATTTTGTTATATATATATTATATATTTATAAACTAACTAATAGCGCAACAGTCCATTGTGGACCAAGGCCTCTGGTGCCTTGGTACTTTCTCCACTTTCTTGACCGTAGGCATGGGGTGCCATACAGCATATGCTTCGGGCAGGAGGTCAGCCTGCCGCGGGACCCCCAGTTTTAGTTCCCAAGCATGCTTGATCCTCATTTTATCGACCCTTTCAAGCGCTGAGTCGACAAACTCAGTCGCAGGGTCGAACCCTGGAAATGTGGTGTGCCAGCTTGAAGCTTTTAACCAATGCATTTTTTCTTCCGTTCTGCGCTTGCGCAAAGATGCGTGAATTTTATTTTTGTGTTGAAATAGTTAAATTAATATTTCACATATCTATCCACATATTTGTAATATATTAGATTGAAGCATTAATTTTAACAAAACAACGCGTGGTTCGACATATTGTTTCATACCCATGCAAACTGTAGTGGCGGTGCTAATAGGTAAAGGGTAACCCGAAGAGTGGCTGCATAGAGAGGAGTCTGCACTTTACAAGTCAGCTAGTAAGGGTCTGTGTTAAGGGTCTGTGTTGAGTCCGGGCTTGTACGGAACGATAAATGTCCGCAAAAGGGTTGATGTTGGACGTGATGCTCTAACGGTTAACTGACTCTCTGTTCACAGCTCTTTCAAGAACAACCACTGTCCATTTGGAGGTGACGAGTGCCCTATTGAACCGATTACTGCTAATGTAGTCCCACCATGACATTGATTCAACGTAGATATGAAAAGACACAGAAAACCTACCTATTGCCATTTTTCAGGCGTAGGAGGAAACCTCTCTAAAAATCGTTTAGCTGCTTATATGCTTTCCAAATCAAACACGAAGGCCTTTTCTTCCCCAATAAGGTAAAAGAAACCAAATGATTTTTCCTAATCTGGGAGTTTGTTACGCTCCTTTAAAATATGCTTCGTGTCGCATGTTTCTAGCTTTTTCTGGCACAACTCTATAACTTTACTACGGTGAAACTTGATTCTTTGAATCTTCAGAAGGAAGGCTTATTTTCAAAGAGTTTATATTATTCATCGTTGTGGTACCAAGTGACCCTTTTTGTATAGAAGTTATACAACAATAAGTAATTCATAAGTTGAAAAATATGACAACCTGTATAAAGTTTTCGCCATGACTTTACATCTTTGAATTTTTAATGGGGGTTATTAATTTATTTACATGTTACAATATTGGTAGTTAATTCATATTTTCTTGCAAGAGCAAAGAAATTTTATTCTACTTTCTATTTCATGATTCTATTGACATCATTTGCTATGCTTTTCTTACTTAAAATAATAAGGAAAATTCAAGATGGTCATTTCAATATAAACCTGCCTACTCTGCCTTCACTTTACCCATAACTCGACAACATTGTAATACTTGAGTAATGTGTAACGAACGGTCTTCACCTGATCTGAAAGCATTAATAAAGGGAAAAATAAATAATATCAGAAAAAAAATACCATGAATACTTTTCCCTCAAATTCCTTTGTTACCTATCAAGTCATGTAAGTTCAACCCAATATCTCTATTGATTTGAAAAACCTTTTTCTCGATTTCCAGAAAAATAACATCATATAAAATGCGGGAGGAGTTGGCTATCATTCCAAATACACAGCAAAAATTTTACATATATGGACGGGCGATGAAGATCTGTTTGAAATATGTATTTTCATCTATGTATATAGTGCTAAGAAGTTTTATCACAAGTTACTTTACATAAACAATTTGCAAAATTTTAGAAGATTTTTTAAAATTTCATTTTAAAAATCCTTTACATAAAATATTCACAAGTACTTAAATGTTGCTATCTTTTCACCCACATTCAGTGGCGCACCCAGGGGCGGGGACCCAGGGGAGCCTGCCCTCCCAAAAAAGTAGAAATATTGATTTTGCATTATAAATATTTTTATCCATTCATCTCGCCCCCCCCCCTAAGAAAAAATCCTGGGTGTGCCACTGCCCTCATTCATAAATGTATTAAAGAATACATACAGTGGCGCCTTGACTTACGAGTTTAATTCGTTCCGTGACGGAGCTCGTCAGAGCCTTTTCACATAGAAGTCCAGTAGCGGAAGCGTAAAAGTAAAGATGGCGATAAGACGGAAATAAACCAATCATAGGTGTTAAAAATTTTGTTGCTAATCGTTTGGAGGTTTGTCATTGGTTAAATATATTTCAATACTCTAACGCTTCCGCTGGACTCCTATGTGAACAGGCCCTAACACTGCAGTGCGGAAGGGTCGAATTCTCGCTCACAAACACGAAACAATGAAAGGTGCCTACGGAAGATTGGAAAAATGACCATTGTTACGTTGCGCAAAATTTCAAATTAATGCAATCATTCTGAAATTTTATGTATAACCTGATTTTGTAAGCTTTTGATCGCGTCTGGCACAACGCGCTAATTTATAAACTTATCAAACTTAAATTGCCCTCTGATATTCACTTAATCGATTCCTATCTTCTTAACAGAACATTTAAAGTCCGCTACACCAAATTAACGTCTTCTACACGTAACATCAACGCCGGCGTTCCACAAGGTTCGAAGTTCGGACCACTTTTGTTTAACAAAATGAAACATCTTTTATGAAAACATCTATTCAATTAATAATGAAAACCTTGCAAACCTCCCGGACCATGACCCTAGAGAGTTTCCTAGGTGTCCCAAGGCAACACCTTCTCTCCGCTGAGAGAAGGTGTCGCCTAAGACCACCATGGTTATTAATCCTGGCCTCATTCCTGTGCGCAATAGTTAATTTTTTTTCTCTTATTCTAAATTCCAAATTTCAATAACCCAGCTACCTCTGATTTCTGACCTGTCACTCCTGATTAATCGACCATAGGATCACCTCGCGATTCCCTCTCGTGCCAGCATTAGCTGACGAAAAGGGGGGGGGGGGTGATAACTCTTGCAATTGGTAAACCTTCCAATCTGGTAAACCTAGTAAGCTTCGCTACTCCTAGTAAACATCTTTACTCGCTCTTGTTGGATTTCTGTCTGAACGCCCTTCTCAGTACTTTGAAACTTATCTTGACCATCCTGATTCGTCATTTATTTTTCAACAATATTCTCCCCAAAACCCCTCTAACTATCTTAATATTTTCTCTATATCCCCCAAGTTTCCCGTCATTACCAACTAACTTAAAATTTGAAACTAGTATTACCAGCTCTTAACCTCTAATTTAATTTAATCTAACTTAATTTTTTTTGAAAATTAATTTATATATTTTTATTTTGTTATTATTATTATTATTATTATTATTTATTCACATTATCAAATCTGCTACAATCTTGCGAACGGTAACCATGAAATATCCCACTGTTGATACCGAGGATTAAGAACTCATGCTCCAAGGCGCCTCGCAAGCTTTTCCTACGACGACGGCTGCAATGTGAACAGGCCTTTAAACAGTGATGTGGTCACTGAGTCTTTACGTGTTTCATATTGTCGGTAGCCCAAGGAATGCACTGATTGTTGATAATGCTTTTATTGATGCAGTTATTGTATTTACCTTTTAAATAATTTAACATTTCAATACGTCTGATAAAAGAAAAAAAAGCCTATCAAGATCAGAAAATAGCAAACGAACATCGGAAAAAGAATGTGATATTCAGAAACAAATCGAGGCTTTGAATGAATATCTAAAAAGAGAAACAGCTAATGTAGTTCGCGAAATAATAAGTCAAAGGACCCAAACCAACATTTCTGACCTCATGGAAAGTAATTCTAATTGCAGTCTCTGTGATGTCGATGTAAGTAACAATAAGGCGAAACGTCGCAACTTCACTGGCTACGTCAGTTTTCGTCTGCTATAGATGACGTCATTATCAGGTGGCAGAAAACAGAAGCAGTTCCTATGCGTTTGCATGTGTTTTTGGACGACACCTTCATTTTGAGTTAAATAATTTAAGTTTATTTATAAAATTCCTCATATTAGTTGTATGTAACAGGTATTTTAACACTTTTTTTCAATATTTCGCAAGGTTTAAGAGAATATAATCATTCTTTCGTTGAGAATGATTATTATTATATTGAGATATGTATAGATATCAGGATAAGTTACTTCAGGCCAGCGTCTTGTATCGTAACTCCAGTCTTCCTCTGTCAATAAATAAGGGTCACATACTGAATAAACCTTTCCGGGCTGTACATGAATGTTTAATTTAGTGATATACCTTTGTTTAGATACCGTATCTAAAGACTTTCCATAATCTGAGAGCATTTTATTCAACAAGCTGTAAGAATGCTCATTGAGCGCCATGTTAAATTATGCAATGATTTGCCACTCCTCGCCAAACAAGAACTAAAATCTGCAAGAGTTGAGATGTGACATGCTGCGAGACACTGCCCTATGAGGGCGAAAACGAACTTGATTTAGCATGTTACAATCACAGCAGAACAGAAAGAAAATAATTATAAAGTTGGATTATGGCAAACGTTCTAATTTGATTAAATAATGACATCCGGCTGGCTGGATATGGACTTTATTACACAGGACATCTTGACATAAAATAAACATATACAACAGACGATCACATATTTTAAGAACACACACAGTTATCTCATAGTTACAGGAACACACACACTCGATTACATTGTTAACACCAACTACACTCATTGTCTCGTCCGGGACTCTCCTTTCTCCCTGTATTCCGATAAGTCCATTATCAGTACTTGGGGAGGGGGGGGGAGAAAGGTTAGGTTTAGTGGTAACAAAAATTATATTTGTTACAGGATTAAATAATATAAATTCCGTGAAAACAGAAATAGCCGGGGGTTTACGATAAACATGAGTTTACTCCATGTAATTTTCCCTTGTAGAGAAGCATATTTCGTAACGATTTCTGGTTATCCGGCTGTTTAAGAGTGTCGTGGGCAACAACTCCCATTCTTGGGGAAAAGAAGTCCAAATCCATCGGATTGGGTCCATGATGGAATTTGATAAATTATCTGAAATTCTATGAGGACGTGCATACCCCTCCTTCAATATAAACTCTAAATCTAAAGCACATTTGAAAACATGAGGCTCCTGTTCTTTTATTCCGTCTCTGTAACTCTGAGCCCGATCTCTTCATAGGGTACCTCTGCTGAATATGAGGAGGCTCTTTGCGCCTATTCAACATTACTCCACCTCAACTAATCACCTCAACCATGAACTGGATATTGGAAAATTTAATAATTTACCAAAATACAGATCAAATCATGGCATACCTATATTTAATAATACCTGCTATTATTAGGATTGTACCGCGTTCCCATTCTCTTCAGCAAATTATTCAAAGAGAATCAGTCAAAATTTGCATAGCAATGATTTAAATTTGGGTGCATTTTATGCAATTTTATCATTTTCTAACTATCTAATGTTTTTTCTACAAATCATGAAGATACTTGGCTCTTTTCGTCTTAGACTGGATTGAGTGGAATAAGTCACTACTAAAAATTGACGATAATTCCATGCTTCTAGCTGATTCAGTGAAACGCACAGCGATGCCACGATGACGGCTGTGCCCACATCAATCCAGATCATGTCATGGCACACCTATTTTTTTTAAAAATTAATTATACAATAAGAGATATATCAAAAGTGTAATGATCAACAGATTTTGTTGTAGCAAATTTGATTTCTACTGTCCGTGGTATCTTTCATTAAGTAGTGAACTATTATTACAGTATTTTTCTTTACTCTTTGATCAAATAACTGGAGAGTTTAGTAGTTTCTGTATGGTGACAACTTGTCATTACTAAATAATTTTGTTTTTGCGAGACGAAACTTCGGTAGCTCGCCTGTTGGTTGACAGAGCTTATTTTTTCTGTGAAATATAAATTTTTAGCTACTTTTTTCGTACCATATAAAACGATGAAAAGAAAAATATAAACTTGGCTGAAACACATGTATAAAAATTGAATAATTTACCGATATCAAGTATGAGTTTTATCAGTAATCTTATTAAACAGTGTATGTTGTACAGTCTTATATAAATTAATTTATTTGCCAGATAATTGATAGGTAGTTATAAACGAGCCTCGTTTCTTAAGTAAGAATAATTTTTTTCTCTTCAAAGCCAATGTATGTTTTTAATGTACCTTCTTGGTACCTTAGGCAGAACCTAATTTCTGGAGAGGAATTTTTTGGAGTGAGGGCTTTTCTTGTGAGTAGCCAGTCTGATTAGGTATATGTGGAAATAAAATCAGTCTAAGGGTATAAGTAGATATCGTAGCGTAATCTTTATTTTAGCTGAATAAAAGAAAAATGGGAAATTGGATAGTAATTTTAGTGATCCGTTAACTTAAAATTTCTCTATGTTTGTGTATTATACAAGTTTTCAAATTAACTATCTTCAAGAAAAGTAATTTGTTTATTTAGATCTTATTATGATGAAAATGAAATAAGTTATTTATCCCCTGAAGTAAAAATTTAATGAGGTAAATACAGTTAGTAATAATTTAACTTGATGTACCAGGGAAGTTGCATGAGGTTGGCTGCATTCCATAATTGATGTACCTCAGAACATTGTGAAGCTTTTTATTCTGTGGGGAGTTTTTCATTTTATGATACTTTTTTCATTTTATGATAAAATACTCTCTTTGGTCTTTTTTGTATATCCTTTATCAATCTTGTTGACTATTGGCTTTAAGAATAATTTTTTATTAATCTAGTTAGATATAAACATGTTTTATATGTTAAAGTATCAATTGATTGTAATTGTGTGCTTAATTGTTTATATCATCAACAAATGTCACTTTTGGGATTACAAGGTTTAAAAATAAGTTATTCCTTGTTTTTCCTAACAATAAAAATGTAAATTTTGAAAAGTAATATTTTTGTTGAATGTGGGGTATATAAACAATTGCAGTAATTTTTTAATGCAGGATGAATTGAAATATAGGTGTACGTGATGTTAAGCATGATAAAATTAATCTAAAATAGTGGTTGTTTCTTTATAATTATCTTGCATATTAAGGAGTACACACTTAACTGGTTTAAATGTACTTTTAAATATATACATGTGTAAGTGTGACATAAATTGTTTGAGAGAATAAATAGAACATAGAATACTTACTTTGACAATTATAATACATCTAATTTAAATAAGACTTGTATTTAAAGAGGTCTGTATTCTTTTTTAAATACTTCTAATTATACCATATTTGTATCGATTTGTTTTAAAAATCTTATGAAATATAGTGGGGTGGTTTGTTTTACTTTCTGAATGTAAATATGTTTTAAAGGCATTAGAATAAGAGTTCTAGTTTTTTAAATTTATTTTTTAAGTCTAAATACAGATATAGTATTTAGTACATTTCCATAATTTATTCAGGAGTATAATAGTTAGTTAAAAGGATGTGCTGACTAGAGTTGTATCATTCAAAAGGATGGTGTAAATTATTAGGGTAACATATATTCTTCTATTATATTAGATAATTAGGCATTAGGATTATCTGAATTTGTTTTTTATTTTTCTTATTCTTAGCAGTTATGAATACATCTTTATTTGTTGCAGAAATATGTGTGATTTGTTATCCTCAGAAGAGGGTCAGATCATTCAGACAGATGAGTCATATTCAAAGACCAAAATACTATGTCCAAGTTTAAATGAAGATGAAAATGCTAAAGATTCTGCCCCTGAAGTTGTAGGGAAAACTGATGCAGGTAGTGTATAATATTGTCTATACTTTTAACATAACATATTAAATTTATAACATGAAATAATTTTCCTTTTGTTGTTGTTGTTAAAACAATAACAAAAGTTCATATAATTTATAAACTTAACTTATTTTATGGTACTTTATGAAGGAAAAAATGTGATATTTTTCTTATGAATAAATAACAGTTAATTTTATTGAAAACTTTTAGACAGACAAATATAGCTGTATTGTTATGTTACTTTAGTGTAGTTTTTCTCCCTAGTTGCTTTCTTTTTTTATGGGTATGACATTGATCAAAGTTTTGAACTACTTTGTGTAAAATAGAATATTTACTTTTTAATTTGTAATTTTTCCAGTCTCGAAAGCTGTGTTAGAGAAGCTATCATCTGGATTACTTTCATTCTATATTGAAGACATAATGAAAACTTCATCTAGTTTGCAAGAATTAACGTATGTTAATAAATTATTGGTATTTGTTTTATGAATTAAGAATACATGTGATATTTTATGTACTTATAACAAATACATTGTCTCATAGTTTATCTTTGCTGTTGTATGATTATATACTGATAATATAGAAACAGTGCAAGTTTAAAATTTGCAATATAACGTCTAGGTGTCATTATGAATTGTGAAGATTATTTAATTTGAAATATTTTAGAGACATACTTAAAATAAATTGAAAACTACAAAAGAGTTCATAAATTTTGGGTATATATTTGCTTTTGAAAGAAAAATTGGGACAGACTTTTAACTGTTTTGCAGTTGGTAAACTACTTTAGTAGAATGTATTTGGGGGATGTAAAAATTAATGTTAAGATATTTAATTATGAAAGCTCAATAAACATTCTTAAACTTAGGAACTTAAAGAATATTAAAATTATGACCTGTTGGTATGAGGGAGGATTTGAAACTCATTAAAATGTATGCATAACTTTATTCTTTCATTGAATAGATCAATTTTTTAATACTGCACAGTATGATTATCTTTATATATATGAGTGGCTTTAATGTTAGGTGTGTATTTTGTATGTAATGACTTTTAATAATACATAGAAATTTAAAAATTTAAATGTATTATTCTAAGTATGATTTTTTTTTTCAAAATTTGCTTTTCCATATAGACAAAACCAGAATATTGTTATAGACACACTTCAACAAGAAAATGCTCGATTTGCTGCTGTTCTCAAAGTACATCAATTAGCTGATGTGGTAGTATATTTAACATTATAGTTTCTTTTAACTCTTTGGATTTTTTGCTGTTAGTATTTTGAAACAATGCTTTTTCAACACAGTAATGTTCAGTATCAATGTTGCATTTTTTGGATTTACATATGGTGTCTTTATAATGTAAATGCAACAATATGTGTCCATTCCTCCCCCTCCTGTTTAAATATAAAAAAAGTTTATAAGTTGTAAGTTTGTAACTTACTGATACCACAAGCATTTTTGAAGTTAGTTGCCAAGCAACTAACTTAGAAAAGAATAAAAGGATAAAATTAACTGTATTGTTAAACAGGCTGGAAACAGGGTATATTGTTTTAGATAGTATGTAAAGTGTATTTACATCTAAAAGAAGCCCAAATATTAGAAAGTTAAACAAAATGTAACTATTTAAGTGAAATAAGTTAAAATACTGAATTGACACTGATACACACCCATATATATAACATAATAAATCTGCTAAATGCATGAAAGCTTATGAAAACGAAGAGATTTTAAGTAACAGCATATATAATAAAGAAAAAAGGCCAAGAGCTGTTTTTATATTATAATCTTGCACACAGTACAACACAGCATATTTTCTAATTAAAATAAATTAGTGTGTTTTTAACTGTGCGGAAACATTTTGACACTCCACTAATTTTCTACCTGACTTTTTGTCACATGCAGATCTTCATTACCATTGAAACATTATAATCAAACAGGCATTTAAATCTACTGATTAAAATTCTTTGAAAAAGAGTGACTAAAATAATTCAAATAGATATTTAAAATGGTGAATCCTATCACTCTTGTCTCATTAAAGTCCATTTGTACTCAAAAAGTAGATCATGTATACTTGTTTACATTAGCTAATTCAAAGACATTTTCTATAAAACATTTGGATTAGAAACCAACATATTAAGGTCATTGATCTCAACAAACTTTAGACTGATAAAATCTTGTGCTCTGTAAAGATTAAAATAGAACATTCCATGGTATGGTTTCCAATTTTCATTAGGCTCTGAGAAGGGAATTGTGCGGTTGTTTTTATTTTACTGTAGTTCTGAATTGGTTTATGAACTCTTACAACTTTCATAAGACGAACTTAATGTTTTTTTGTTTTATTTTCTAATGCAGGACACTTATCCATTAAGACATTAGCACATAATCCATGAAAATATTGCTATTTTTTTATAGCTTTAGTAAATAAGATAAATTTTTGAAAATAAATAGTTGGATAAAGACACAATTAAATGTTTATTGATGACAGAAAATTTTATACAGCCTAAATTAAAAAAAGAAATAAATTCAGAACTTAAATGTTTCTTATTTTGGTGACACTTCTAAATGCTAAATGTAACATTAATGTAATTTTTTATTTGATTTATGTTTAATTTAACTTTAGTCAAAAAGTATTTTGAAATTTTAAGTGTAGTATTTTAACAGTTCCCTTTTTTTTATTATTGAAAAAATATTGTGTAAAATATTGTATATAAAAAAAAGTATACATAAGTACACAATGCTTGTGTGATTGTAATAATGATTGTACACAATGCTTGTGTGATTTCAGCGCTTTCTTAAAAATATTAGTAATTCTCTATTTTGTTAGTTTTCAAGACTAAAACTGTATTATACTAAAGTTCAAGTTTTGAAAAAAGATATGTTAACAATTCTTGATAGAACATCTAAATTAAAAGTAAGTATGCATTATCTGTATGTTTTCTTTTTAGTTAACTGTTGGTGTTTAGAAATCATGTAAGAAAATCTAATTTAAAGTTTCATGTTGAATATCTTACATATGTGTATAAAAAAATGCTAACGTCACTGTACTTATTATTTCTGGAATTTATAATAATGTATTTAATACAGATTAAGTGACTTGGAAAAATTAATCATTAGTTCAAGAATTTTGTTATGATTTGTCTTTAGAATATGAAATTATAAAATTTTTTTTATTTCCTTTATGTAGAATCTTTTGCTATCATGTGCTTATGATTAGTAAAACTGGAAAATTTATTTTCTATTATCAAAATGTATTATAATTTTTTATTGTTCTCATTTGGAAGAAAAGAAACAAATTGTAAATGTACTTATTTATATATGTTACGGTCAAAGTTCGAAGTCTGACCACTTCTAGCATTTGCCAAGTCACTTGCCCAAAGCCCGAAATAATCATGAATTTACGACTCCTGCAGGATCTGGTTGGCCAATTCGCAATGTACCTGGCGATTAATGGCCTGTTAATGAATTGTCCAATAAAAATTGGCCAAAGCTAGAAGTTTTGCGCAGCTGGATCATGGAATAATCATACCAGTTGGAAGTTGATCATACCAGTTCTAATTCATCCCTTTAATTTAGTCAAAATAGAAAAAAAATCACTTCAGAATCAAAGAGAAAAGGAAAATTTTTCATGGGTAATTTGTAAACTGATCACTGATTGTTGGGTGCATCGTGAATTGGTTGGCCAAAGCCCAAAGCAGTTGTAATTCTTGATTATTTCAGGCTTTGGTCAAGTAACTTGGCTAATACTAGAAGTGGCTAGCCATTTCGGGAATTGACCAGACTTCAGACTTTGATATACAGTGGCTCCCAAAAGTGTTTGTACACTTACGATTTTCAATGAAATAGAGGTCTATCCATTAATTAAAATGAATATTTCAGAATGGGTATTTAATAATAAGTTCTGTAATCTATTCTTAACAAAACTATATGAAATATTTTAAAAACATAGTAAAACTTTATTTTTAAGAAACCAATAAACAAAGAGGAACAAAAACTTTATCTCACAAAAGTCATCGTACACTTACAAAAATTTCTACATATTAGTAAATATTCTAATTTTTCATTAAATTAATATTTAGTAGGATATCCTTTAGCATCCACAGTAGCTTTTAAATGTCTGGGAATAGATAGCACTAGTTCTTTTGTAATTTCTGCATCAGTGTTCCTCCATTCTTCCATCCCAATTGTTTTTAGTTTGCTTTTTGTGTGAATTTCGTGTTTTCGTACTGGAACCTCCAGTTCTCTCCAAATAGGGTTTAAATCTGGTGATTGAAGTGGTGTTTTTCAAAACTTGTGGACAATTATAGAGAAACTAGGTGTGAATTTTGAGAGCCGTGTGCTTAGGATCATGATCTTGATAAAAAACAAAGTTGTTTCCAATACCCAAATTTTGGGCTGATAATTTTAAATTGTCTCTTAAAATATTTATATAAACAGCATGATTCATTATGCCATCAATACATACCAAATTACCTAGTCCTGATGCTGACTTCCCCCCTTTCACAAGGACACCTCCACCGCCATGTTTATTTGTTCCTACTAAGTTCTTGGGATTAAGTTCCTCATTTTTTCTTCTGCATACAATTATACGCCCATTGGAACCAAAAATGTTAAACTTGCTTTCATCGGCAAATAATACATTATTCCAATACGCTTGGGGTTTATTTAACATTGATAGTGCAAAGGAAAGCCTAAGCTTTCTGTTTTTCTCACTCACACAATATTTTCTACAGGCAGAACGCCCTTGTAATCCAGCTGCTCTAAGTACTCGCTAAACAGTTTCAGGTGAAATTGAAGTAGAAAATGTTTTGCTAAATTCTGTAGAAACTTTTACAGCACTCAAACGTAGATTTTTCACAAATTATAAATCTGTGATCTAATTATAAATCTGTGATCATGCTTTATTAACTTTACCATACGTCCTTTTCTTACCTGTTTTTGATCCGATTTTCTTCTTTTAAAGTGTTTTATCACATACTGCACAGTAGAATGGGATAAATTAAGTTATTTAGCAATATTCTGAACTAATTTACCACTACTATGTAGAAAAATAATCAATTTTCAAATGTTGTTTGTTGTTTCTTTACGACTACAAGCCATTTTTAAATAATAAATAGAATATTATGGAGTAGGCAAGCAAAAATTAAAGCCAATTGATATTTTAAATTCCACCACAATTAAAAAATAAAAATAAAGTGCCAGATGATAATTTTAATTATGAATTTATCCGAGAATATTTCAATGTACGATGACTTTTGTGAGATAAAGTTTTTGTTACTTTTTGATTTCTGGTTTCTTCAAAATAAAATTTTACTATGTTTTTAAAATATTTCATGTAGTTTTGTTAAGAATAGATTATAGATGTTATTATTAAATACCCATTCTGAAATATTAATTTTATTTAATGGATAGACCCCTATTTCATTGAAAATCGTAAGTGTACGAACACTTTTGGGAGCCACTGTATTTAAATGTATTATACTATTGAAGCTACTACTTTACACGGGATTATTAAGAAAATGAAAATCTTGAAATCTAATTTATTTTATCCTCCCCTCCTTCTAACAGTAACAAATACCTGAGAAATTTGTCTTTTTACCATTGAAACATTAAATTTGTATTTTTATATAAACATATAACATTCTTTTATGTTCTGACTTTGAAGTTAAAATTGTCATCTCCCATATTTTTTAATTTAATTTTTATATCTAAAATATTCTCAAATTATATATTTATATCCTTTTGTGTAGAAAAGGGCTATGAAACTGCAGCAACAGAAGCAAAAAGAAGCTCTACAAAAAGAGTTACAACGGGATCGGGAGATAGAAAGAGATAAACAGTTAGCCCCCAAAATTGTAACAAAATCACCTGCTGAAAAGTAATTGTTCATAATTTAATTATATTTTTTGTGATGGATTTATATTTTCTATTCTGTAAAAATAATTGTACATAAAATACATGGAAATTTCTGAAAACATTCCACAGTGAAGATGTGTGTTAAAAGAATTTCTTAATATATTATTTGCATCTATTTTGATAATGTTTTGAAATCTATATAAATGTAACACTGCCTGTTAGTATCATTGTAGTTAGATACAAAACATGTACAGTTTGTGTGTAAAGACAAATGTAGTATTATTGAGAATTATTTTGTAAATTATTTTGATTTATCTTTTTATATTGATAAACATTGTTCTGTTGGCATTAGTATTTGTACAATGAAAAGGAGTGTTATTAATATTTAAATTAAATTTCTAATATTAGATTTAAATTGTTTCATACATTTATGAAGATCTTTATTTATTTATTTATTGTACGTACATAAATATTGCATAGCTCATTGTTAACTATTGTATGGGGCTGCTGATTTTGACTAGCAGTTTAACACCCCCTCTTTTTTGATCCATAGCTATATAATATTTGCTTAGAATTTTTAAATCTAATTATGCTTATCAACCTTACGCTAGTCATATTCTAAGGCTTTCTGCTTTTCTGGTAGGAATGCATGACATTTTATTATTAGTACTGTGTTAAGTTGAATATAGGTATTCTTCTTTTCACTTAATGCTGTTATACTGCTCTTTGATATATTTTTTTAACTTTGCCTGTATTTTGACTATGAAATTTACTGTCTCTGTATTCATGATGGTTTGTCAGTATGAATAGCTGGTATATGCACCCTTGAAGCATTTTAACATCATTCTGAGATCAGTAACTCTGTAGTTTTTATGTATTTCATAGGGATTTGCCTAAATGAGAGGTACATTTAGTTATATCCTAGGATAATAGGATATTGGTATTTACTTTTTCATTTCAAGAAGCTGTGGGGAATATGATCGATTTTTATTAATGTTTGAAGTAAAGATATCAGTGTCACTATGTAAGTGAGTTTGGGGTGTCTTTCATCTCAGACACAGGAATCCTCTTGTTAAACTAAATGTACAGCTGTTTGATTTCTGTGTGTCTATTTTTTATGTACTGGCATTCGGTACAAGAGTCTGGGTTTGAGTCCCACTATTGGCATGGGTGTTTGTAGCCATTTGGAAATGGCTTTCAGTAGTAGGTCCCGGTGTTATTAGCCCCATGTAAAAAAAAAAATGTATGCAGCACTCTTAATCAACTAAACTATTATATATATACATTCGCACACAAATTTAATTTTGAAGATATATCTAGATATATCATCAAGAAGATATATCATCAAGTTTTGTTATGTATATATATATATATATATATATATATATATATATATATATATATATATAAAATTTTAATTTTGTTATTAAAAAATTGTTCTTTTCCTTAAACTACTTTTGGCTTTTAAACATTCTGTAATTTAAGGAAGTTAGAGTATTCACTAGGAAATTTCTATTTATCAGTATGAAAGTAGTGTTTATAATTAGGGTTTAAGCTTTTTCTGAATTTCTTCATAATATTAATGAAGCTGGAGTGAAATAGCACTATTTTAATATATCTTTTTAATATCTTTCAGAATTTTGTTTTCTCAGGATGCTAAATATTAGCTTATTAATCCTGCATGTCATTGTACTGTTTTGTTGCTAAAATAAGTAACTTCTATGGTCTGCATATCATAGTTCAAAGTAATTTTAGGGACCAAAGTTTACATGTACTAGGAGGTAAATATGCTTCTGAGACCAAGTGCTTTGTATTTCCTTGAAAATTTTTATGTCTCTAAAATGAAAAAACAAAATATCTGTTTATCATTCATTTTGATGACTTGTTATTACAATTGTTAATCTGTGTATATGAATTTTGAGAAACATTTTTAAAAGAATTTTTCTTCCTATTTTTACAGTTTTTTAAAATTATATTTTAAAAATTTTACTTTCTGCATCACATTTTATTTCATCTGATATTAAGTCTAAAATCGTTTAATATTTTTATGGTTATAACCAAGAGTCATGTTAAAAAATAGCTATAATTCCAATCTTTCAATGATAATCTGCATCTGCTGTGCAATGTATTTAAACAGCAGTCATGTATGAAGGTTTCTCTGGCATAACTAATTCCTCAGCATGACATAGCTGTTGAAATAAAATTGATGCAATGCAGTGCAGGAATTGAATTACTTTTGCATTTAATAGTTCCTTTTAAAAGGATGTGCCATTGGTTTTGGGTGAGAGGGCTCTTTTCCTTGCAAACTAGCTGAACAACTTGTACAGTTCCTCTAGAAAAGTAGAAAATCTTCCTGGCAACTTGTATTTAAAGAGTTGTTTTGTATGTTATGTACTTTAATGCATATTTGTAGGTAATGGTGGTTTGTTCTAAGACTTAAAGGTAAAAATTAGGGTGGTAAATGTTTGTAAGTAAGAAAAGAATAGGTATATTATTGCTGTGTTCTCACATTTCAATGTTACATATTTTGATTTTGTGGTTTTGATTGGAAAAAATTATTGTTTCCTTAAATTATCATAAAGCTAAAATGAAGTTAAACTTTGTTAACTATGAATCATATTGATTTTATAATTAAGAATTGTTTTACTGTATTAAGTAGACGAGAGTTTAACTGTAAAAGAGGGACAAAAAATGATATTGTGAAGTCACATTTGTTATATAAAGTATAACTTCAGTTAGATTTCTGCTTGTAACCAACATTTTCATTTTCGTTTTTACTGTTATTCTGTAGAGTGGGTTCTTGAAGTTCAATCTTATGTCATCTAAATCATTAAGCTTTAAATCCTGTTCTAGATTACTGTCTTAAGTAGGTGTAAAAATAAAATGTACAGGGCATTAAATGTTTCAGACTGAATTTACACTAAGTATGACATGAATATTCTGTAAGGCAGTTACATAAATAAGATTTATATATTAGTTATGAGCTGTTCCTCTTAACACATCTATTTTATGTATTAGAAACTATTCCAAGAACAATGTGTATATGCAGTATAAAAAGGCTCTCAAATAAGATGAGAAAATGGATTTGGACATAACTTAGTACTACAGATATACATTATTCATATAGCTTGTTTATCTTACACATCTCTTAACCATTTGACTACAGGATACTGTGTGCATTTCAGTTTTAAAATGAAATGTTAAAAAAAAAAGTTTCATGTTTGTAATCAGATTTTGGATACTATCATGCTGATACCATTATTACCTTATAAGACTTATATCGGAAAATAAATTTTGTCATCGCTTGAAGAGATGCCAAAAATTTTACTACCAAATTGAAACGTATTTTTATTGTTTTGATCTTTTTTTAAAGTATTTTTGTGTAGATTAACTGATCAACACACTGTTATAGGAAGCTTACTTTTCACTTTTTTTAGTATTTTTAATATGGAGCCCATTTTAAAAAATTCTTATATTGTAAAAACATGTGAAAACTAATATTCTACATCTTTGTGCACTCTGTTTACAAACGTCACTCTTAGATCTACATTTATTTATGTAGAGTTTTAAGAAAGTTATGGCATAAAGGTATATAAGTAATTAAAAAAATCTGATATAAATAAACTCAAGTATGACATTTTAAGAGCAGTGTTTTGTTTTGGTATTGACTATTTTAACCTGAGTATATGCTATGTTAAAGAATTGTATAAAAAATATTATGTAAAAGAATTGTATAAAAAATATTGTGTTAAAGAATTACATAAAACAATTAAAGTGTAAGACGGAAAGTATGAAAATTTATTTTGATGTGATGTTATTAATTTTAATAAAATAAATTTTGTGAATTACATATTTTGTGATGTTATTTTATTGACTACTTAACTGATTTGCTCGAACTCAGCTTGGGGAAACAATCTGGTAAAATTTTGCTTTAAGAATTGATTTATAGACAGATCTTGCTTTGAGCATTGATTAATTTTCACCATATTTAACATGACCAAAAAAAAAAAGCAATTTTAGGTAATTTTGTTTTTGAAAATGATTCCAAAATTTATAATATTTAGAGTAAACTGTAATTTAATTCTGACAAACAAAAGCAAAATTCTAATTTCTTTTCATTTTCTTATTTATCATTAAATATTTCAATTTTGGTTACATTATTTTACTTTTAAAATTGTCCTCAAATTTCTCTCAGGTGCAAAATATAAAACATCACAATTTTTTTTTATATTAAGTCTATAAGAAATGTCTTGGATAAATCACTGAAATTGTCTAAACTCCAATAACACAGGCCAACGATGAAAAAACTTTTTGAATAAATTTGCCTTATTCTTGTGGTTATTTTAGTGTGCTGAAACCGAATATGACAATAAAAAAGCCGTATTACCCACCATTTTTTCACATTTCAACACTCAATATTTAAAGAAATGACATTTTTAGCGAATTCAACGCCATAAGCTAACCACAACTTAACGGAGCTATTCCGCCACAGACATGCGCATTAGGGTGGAGCGAAAAATTTTTTTTTAACATTTTTTTCTTTCCTGTATCATCAATCATTGATCGATGGCCCAAGATGCAAAAGTGCAGAATTTCCACCTGTTTTGAAAATATCTTCAGGTGGTGCACTAGAATTGAAGTTTTGAAAAGTAGTATAAAAAGGTGGTAATAAAACTCAATTATACATTTTTATTTATTTTTATTTGTTACGCAAATTAAATATAATATTTTAAAAAGCATTTAAGCAATAGACTCCTCCTTAATGATGTTTAAGTATCATTTTCAGAAGTTTTTTGGACTTTGTTTTTCGTGAAAATATTGAGATTTTGTCTCAAAAAGTGGCAAGTCTTGCCTAGCTTTTATCTTCGTTCTTATATAACCGTCTCTTGCCTCTGAACCACAAACAGATAATGCAACCTCCGTTACTAGCTTTACACACCGTTCTACTGCCTATGTGTGATAAGGAAACTTCTTAAAATACAGGAAATTCTCTCCTGAAGAAATCCTAGTCTTTATTTCCGTATCACTGTATTTCATCGTCATTGGTGGTTCGGTAACATTTTCTTTCCACCAATTTATCAAATCGTAACACTGTGATGTTCTGGTCTGAAGTTCAGGAAGCTGAAACACGCGTACTTTTCTGCCTTTGGTCTGTTCTCTTGCTTTTAACATTCGAAGAGCTAGTTCTCTTATATGTAACTTCTTGTCTTGTAACATAGCTAGCAACAAATTTTTAAGGTGCGCAAAGAATAAATTTCGTTGAATAGTTTTTAATACAATTTTCTTCGGCTTGTCTTGCATATACGAAGACCTTCTAACCATATAAAAAAACGCGGATAGGCCCATATTTACAAGAAGGTTTAGTCTTGATGTCAAACAAGGTTTGTGCGTACACTTTCACAATAAAATCAACAAGTTCTTTCAGGTGGACCGATGGTTTCGTTGTTCCTACATAGAAACGAAGAATCCTGTTTGCACAAGTAAGCCATCAGGAATGTGCTAGTTTTTCTGGATCTCTGTTAGCTAAGCTAGGCGGGATTGTGCCACCAAGAAATAGCTGAGCACATTTCCTATAAATATTTTTGATTGGTGCTTAATAATTCAGCATTAACATCCCGCAATTCTGAACTTACAGCTTCAAAGGTCACCACTTTATATTTTAGGCACTTTTCAAGCCTTTTTCCAATGTTTCCTAAAAAACTATTTCGACCTGTCGTGGTACCATCGAGGCTGGCGAAAAGATGACGGAGTGGTAATTCATTAGCATGTAGTAGGCGCACAAACCACATTAATGGTCGAATAAGATATTTTTCCAAATTTATAATGACACCGTTTTTCTGTTCTGTATTTACAGCAGTACCGTCACATCCAATTGCCACCAACGATGTATGAAATTTGGAACTTTTTTCTAAGATACTCAGCTATAATTTTTTGAATCGTAATTGCATTACCCGAATAAAGTGAAAGATGTCCTATGTACACTGCTGGCCACCCAAATTACAACACCAAGAAAGACAAGAGATATCACAACAAAATTTATTTTGTAGATAACATGTTGACCAAGTATCAAATGATTAAATTTATAGACTTCTGTGAAGTGTGGTTCCTGCCAAAATCAGTAGCCAGAGTAGCCGCCATTGTTGGAGATCACCGCTGCCACACGCGTCGGCATTGATTCAGAGACTTTGGATGAGTTCTTGGGGTACAGCAGACCAAGCAGCTTCCACACGTTGCCAAAGTTGATCTGCTGTGGCAGCTGGGGATGGAATCTGGGTCAATCGTAGAGCAACCATGGACCACATGTTTTCTATCGGCGAAAGATCCGGAGAGCGAGGCGGCCAGGGAAGCAATTCAATCTGGCGATTGACGAAGAACCGTTGGACAATGCGTGCCACGTGTGGTCGCGCATTATCCTGTTGAAATATGGCTGTGGGCAAGCCCTGAAGGTAAGGAAGGACAACTGGCTCCAACACCTCGGAGATGTAGCGCTGGCTGTTTTAAAGTACCGGCAATGCGTACTAGAGGTGTGCGAGAGTGATATCAATACCGCCCCATACCATAATACCCGGTGCAGGACCAGTGTGGCGGTGCATAACGCAGCTGTTCAGCATCCTCTCTTCACGGTGTCTCCAGACTCGAATGCGACCATCGTGGTGTTGCAGACAGAAGCGTGACTCGTCAGTAAAGACAATTTCATTCCATTCTGCCGTCCACATCCTTCTGTCATCGCACCATTGGCGGCGGAGACGTCTGTGGTTCTGCGTCAAGGGTAGACAAAGCAATGGACGTCTTGCGGACAGACCACTCTGCTGTAAACGGCGTCGAATGGTACGCGCAGACACTGGATGATGCGTTACAGACTGCATGTGCTATGCTATGGTTCGTGATGTGACTGAGCGATCCGTCACTGCCATGCGCACAATTTGCCTGTCATCACGTGAAGTGGTGCGCTGAGGTGGATGCGATCGAACACGCCGGTCCGTCGTACCCTCCTGCATCCAACGATCACATATCCGCATTACAGTTGTTTGGTTTCGTCCAACACGACTACCGATTTCCCTGAAAGATAATCCACAATCTCGGTAGGCCACTATCCTTCCTCTGTCGAACTCGGATACTTGATCAAAAGATGATCGCTGTTTTCAACGAGGCATAATTGATCGTTTTTTTGAAAAAACCACAAGAAAAACACAATTGCCGAACTTGAAATCGTCGAAATCTCCAAGCCTTAAATAGCGCTCTGAAGTGGCGCCACAGGCGTGCGTGATGTGCGTCTGCGCTGAAATTCTAATCATTTGCATATCTCACCTCCGCTAATGCATGTTGTAAATTTCATGTTATTTGCATGTTTCCTTCAGGGTGTTGCATTTACAGTGGCCAGCAGTGTAAAAAAAATCAGAACTTTCCGACCTTTTGTAAGATAACCCCCTTTTTTCTTCCTCTATTTCCTGGACTAAATCGCAAATTCACTGTATTAGTTGTTAGATCCGCTGATTTAGAACATGGCAACACGACTACTTTTCAAGAGTAATTAACAGTTTGACGGGTGGAAAATGGACAGCATGAGGTGTTATTTTTGCTTAAATTCTCTTATTATTCGTGTGACAAATGTCGAAGTGACTGTTGCGTTAGAAAAATTTTAAGTGGGTAGAGAAATTATTTTGATTCATTGTTATTTTATAGTAAATTATTGAAAATCTGTTGAGCGGTAACTATTAAAATATTTTTATAACTTTTGTCCTAGACATACACTATAAAAGGCTATGATAGGTGCCTTTCGGCGATTACAGTGTTGAAATCTCACGTAGCCTTGCTAACCTTAAATACTAATAATGGTTACAACAATGGAAAATTGTGAAATTATGCAGAAATTTTTTGTTCATCTGAAGTACTTCATTACACCGTCTACAGATGGCGTGACGTCACTGGTGGCTGTTCGGCGCTGTACAAGTTTTCTCGTAAGACTATATACTGAAATGATGCTTTATTAACGGTAAAGCTTGACAGAAGTTTTCGTTCTTGCGAAACACCAGTCATGTCTAGTTTTATATAAAATAAGTTATTAAAAATAATTAATTCAACGAGTTTACATTTATATATTATTTAATTTTTTTAAGTGTTTATACACACACACACACATATATATATGAATGCCAAAGTAATTACATTTATAAACACGAGAACCAGGGCATAGACACAGTGGTATATTTATAAAAAAAAAAAGAAAATTAGGAGAATGAAATAATTTTACTTTATTGAATTAATTCCATTTTATAAACTCGACCTGAATTTCCCGCTCTAAACAGAAAACTGGCGATGCTATGGACACTCCACAATTATAGTTTTAACCATGAAGCTCCATGGTTCTGTAGCTTCATGGTTTTAACATGAAGCTATCTTTAGCTTCATGAGTTTCAATAACAATACCATGGTATGCGAGAATTGTCAAAAAGGAAACTAGAAATGTTTGAAGTTTCATACGCTAACAACTGATTTAAAAATTTTAGAAAACAATGGATCAGAAAAATAAATTTTGTAGCATTTCATAACAAAGATGAAGGCGATGATTTAAAAGAAATTATTTTCTTAAAGGAATTAATTTTTTAACGAAAGATACAATTTATGTGCAGGATGTATTACAATATAATATTGAATAATAATTACAAAAATTTTTTTCCAAGCGTATTAACTGTAATAAAGATGTCAAGAGCTGTGGTTATAGAAAATGCAGAACAAGTAAATTAAGGCTCATTAAAAAGTACCCTCGTTTGATAAAGTGTGCAGAGTGATTAAAAGCTCTCACTGTATTAACAATCGAGATATACAGTTAAAAATTGTGATTTTCCAATATTACTACTGTCATGAAAATAAAAAAAAGTGTCACAAATCAAATATGTTAATGTTTATTTGTTTATTTTCTTTATTATTGTTATTATTATAATTTTTTTCGTGAAAAGGTGTTATGCCTTTTTTACGATTGAGAACTTGTTTGGGGCCCCAAAATTTTTCTAACTTGCGAATCTCTTTATAGAGAAAGCCGGCCCTAATTCTAACATTCATGATGGAGTTACCTTTTCCCAGTGAATACCTTTCCTCAGAGTTGTGAAAGCATAGGTTAAAAAAACGACCAGGAGTATGTTATGGTAGCGCATTTTTCGTATTATTCAATTCTAAGAAAAGAAAAACAATCAATTTGTTTATTCGATAATTAGTTCATCTTATATAAAATTATAAAGCATTGTCATCATTAAGTTTTTAAACCTTATGTGACGTTATCCTCCAATTATGTTGCATTACCCGGAAGATTAAATTATCGTTCAAATACGATAATTATCATTCGGATGGTAATCCTATGTAATGAAAAATTAGAATACTCTTTTAAATTTTAGAGCACCAATGCCACCAGGTGACACATGAAATTTTATTTCCTAAATATCTTCCCATCGTGCTTGGTAGAATACATACAAATTAACGTTAAAATCCACTGGGTATGTCTTCTTCTATATCGTTCTTAATTTTGTCAGCTGTATCATTATAACCATCCCATATATTATAAGTTTCCATTTTAAGAATGAAAAAAAAAATGCATCACTTCAAATTTCCTGGAAACTGCCAGTGATAGACTGAAAGGGAACTGTCCGGAGAAAAAGAAAATTGCTGTGTACTAGGAAATTAATCTTTCTAACCTTTGTATTTATAATGCAGGAAAGTAAAAGAAGAAGCCTTTTGTTTGTCTTTTCCTTTTTATACTCAATCTCATTTAAAGCTATTCTTCCTTCTTTTCAAGGTATATTTTCACCTTCCGCTCCACCCTCCGTTGCATGTTCTAGGCAACTTTCGTTTAGTTTAAGATGACTTTACATAATTTCATTTATGAAGTCGGAAATAAATGTTTTCAATACGTGGGATATATATATATATATAAAACATTTTTATTTAATACCTACTTACAGATAAATACATAAGTAAAAAGTGAGATACATAACATACACTAAATAGTTTTATTTAAAACCTACATACATATAAATACAAAGTGAGATAAATAACATAGAACATACATTAAATAGTTTTATATAAAACATCATCTGACAAATATATACATATTAACATAACTACATGAACTTAAAAATGTTCATTTCTCAACAGAACGTCTGATGTCCCTCACATGGTCGAGCATTCCCATAGCAAGAGTTTGATCGACAAGTTTTTGAGGTAGCCAACCCTGAAAGAAATACATAAATTATGGTATGTCTATTCGCCCTATCTTAAAACTTTATTAATATTCTTAATGTGACCAAATGCGAAGGGTGACGGCCTTTATTTATTGGAGAGGAAGTTATAAGCCTAGATGAAGGAGCGCACACTTGATAAGTCTTCTTCTGTCACTTGGCAATAAAACGCATGATTGAATGCATGCGTCTTACTTAAAAACCATTTGACTAGTTTTCCTTTGATCATATCTTATATGTTATGCAAATTTTAAGCTAGCAATACATGCAAATATGATATATGAGATAATCACACTATGGAAATGTGATTTTAATTTTTAAATATATTTGGCCTCAGTGCATAAAATATCACATTTTAGAGAAGTCAAAATTTTACCTTCACGGGTTAATTTTTTTTGTATTTTCAACTATTTAAGACAGTTGAGCTTATTGAATAAACTGTTCGAGCTGATTGAAACAGTTAGAGAAAAGTAAAAAATTAGATAACGAGTGATTCAGCGCATGAATTATCATGTAAAGATACGTTATTAAGCAAACTATTGCTTTAAATCCTATTTTTTTCCCTCTCTCTTTTTCTGATCACCTCAGGTATACTTTTTAAATTAGTACTATCTTCCTGAGCATCTTTTTTTCTTAATCTTTAAAAATTCTTCTTCACTGTATTAAAGGATATTCATTTTATTAATAAAATAACCAACTATACCTTAACTGTAACTTCTAGTCTGTACCTTTATATATCAAAAGTTACAGCTGCGACCAACATTGTTGATGAAGAAAAATGTTGGTTTTTCGCAACTGCATAGAACACTAGTTGAACGACCAATATAGTGTAAGTTTAATAACGAATGAAAGCATAACGGTAGCATCGAAATTAGTAACACGCAGAAAAACATATAAAAAGGGAATTGAAAATATTTACCTTTAAGTTTAAACTCATTAACCAGATGAAGTGAGTTTTAGACGGCTCATTTGGAACAGCACGCAGAATATATGAAAATAGTCTATGCTCCGCCCTAGAAACACAGAAAACAAAGATTTAATACTAAATTATTTAGTTAAATACATATTTCCTTCTTATATAAGAACTTGAAAAAAATCGACTATACGAACATATTAGTAATTAAATGTAATATTAGAACTCGATCAGAGGGTGAAAAAAAAATCGGAAAGCTTTGTTTCTTTGCAAGCCACATCAAACAATAGAAAATGAGTTTTTTTTTAAATTGTCTTATCTTCAAGCTCTACATTTTATGGCACAGAACACACAAGAATACTTTTAGAAAACTGAAACAAAAAGCTGAATTAAAAAACTATGACTCTTCAAACACACTCTCGCACCTGATGTAGCATCTACTAAATAAACAAGATGGCTGATAAAGGAAAATGAAAAAAGAGAGATTAGTGTCTCTCAAAGTTCATCTTAGACCCAGAATTAAAGACCACACAAAATACAAGATTGTTTTACCAAAATGCAATGTGCAGATGGTTTCGGGTGCAACTAATACGTAAAAGTGGGATAAGGCATGCCGGAGAAAATCTTTATGGCCCAAACCTTAACTCTTTATACTGTTGGCCGTAATTAACTCACACCAAAAAGCCAAAAAATACACTATACTGCAAAAGTATTTTTCTTGTTTGCTTTTCCAAAGGGGGCAAGCACGTATCCTAAGAACCTTTCCTCATATCCACAGCAAGTATTATTGGCTTCTTTATTATGTGCAGTAAACTTAACTGTAATGAAGTGCATTAAAGTACTCCACCTTATATTATATAAAAAACTAAATAAAAATATAGGTAAGCATATAGTAAGTACTAGCTCAAAACGTAGTTTCATAAATGAAATTTATTATCAGCATAACATTCCATACTAATGTGGTTGAAAACCGCTTAGTGAACCTTCTAAAATTTTTTTCTGTTTAGTGCAAATGTCGTTGAGGGCAATTCCATGTGACTCACGTTACCGTTTGACACATTTTCGCAAAAGTAAATTCTATATATATCAAAGAAATATCACATTTGATTTAAAAAAAGTTCTTTATAGACATCTGGGGTACAGTAAGAAACTAGAGATATTAATATTTAAAAATTTAATATGAACAGATAGTATCCAGACCATAAATTAGCACTGTGACTCACGTTACAAAAAAAAGGAAGTCAAGTTTAGTGTGTTAATGAAGACCTAAAATTTCTCCTCTTTCAACACAGAAGAGTAAAAAAAAGTATTTGTGAAATAATAAACACTTCCACGTTGTGATATACCTCCCCAAAAAATTGTTCTGATAATAATTAATTATCTTAATCAATATTTTATGTGTGACTCATGTTACATAGTTTCGTGACTCACGTTACATCTCCTACTTAAGTCTTTGAAGTTAATGAAATATTGATTTTAAAATATTTTATTTTGGAGATAGCAATGAAACTTTACTAAATTTAATTACCAGGCATGTAGTTATATATTTTAGCGAAGTAATAAATTAACAATAAATTAATGAAAATTAAATAAAAATGTGTAAATCAAACCAATAAAAATTACGCATATATATATATATATATATATATATATATATATATATATGTATATATATATATATATATATATATATATATATATATATATATATATATATATATATATATATATATATATATATATATATATATTAGATTAAATGAAGTACAATGGTTTTATTGAAAGAATTACAATGCAAATGTAAAAAACCCTCTTGAATTAACAGAAATTGGAGGTTTTAATTTCCGAATCAATTTTGATCGAGGATAAAATATTTTATCTTCATTTTTAGGCCATTTCCAGTGTTTGCCTGTTGGGTGCATCGTAGTTATTTCAAATTCTCCATTGATGCAATTGGTAATTTTTCCTGGGTACAGTACACCATCATATTCAATTTCATACCAATCATCACATTTAATATCGGATAATGGTTGAGGAGTTATTTTATTATCAGAAGATATCAAAAATCCTTTAGGTTTCTTATTTTCAACTTTAATACAGTGATATTGTTTGATACCTTTTACTAATGGTGAATTGTCCCAAACCTGTTGAATATTAAGTGTTACATTTCTTTCTTTGATATTCTCTTCGGTAATTTCCTGGATATTAATGTTAGTTCCAGCCATTTGGGCAGCTTCAACAAAATCTGTCGCATTAACTACTAAGCATTTACGTTTTTTCACTTGATTAAATACTTGTCTTTTCAGACTTCCACCAATCCCATCAACAGGACCCTTTCCATGGGATGTTGCAAAATAGTTCCATATCATATTTATGGAGTATTTTTCCTCCAAAACATTTATTGATGCAGTAACAAATCTGTTCTTAAATTGTGATGAAGGACCATCTGACCATATTTCTACTTGTTTTACATTATTTGGGATAGTATCTAATAAATATGAAATGTAGCATGTTACTGCTTCTTTTGCATGGTTCAGGAAGTCTGATACAAATGCTAGCGGATGAATGGATCCAGAATAATAGAGAGCTGCAGTAAAAATACTTACTTGATTTTGCTGCCAATGGTGCACTTTGGATTCATCTTGAAAGGAACAAGTATAATTTCAGAGAAATCTATTTGCATCACACCATAAATCTTTGGGATATTCGTCTGACAGTACAAGTCGATGCATATTTTTATAGGAAGTGGCTTGTCGTTTAATGTAGCAGTGTTCCAAAAATTGTGGAACAAGATCTGCTACATAACAGTGTAAGTCGGAATATGATGCAATACGTTCTATTTTCAACAGTGGATTATGACTTAGATCTTTCTTCCAGTATTTCCATTTAACCTCAGCTTCAACATAATCTGGTATGGGATATACTTTCTGAAAACCTTGAGCATTATTACAAGTTTTACATTCATTAATCCAACAATTTCGAGAAGGAGGCTTGCAAATTATTTCTCCAGGAAAAGAATATGAGTAACTAGGAGCCTATTCATTATACTGATGCAATGCATTAACAGCATTGATAAAATTCTCATGTTACAGACATAAGCAAACATTGTGAGGTAGTTGGTTGCTTAAGAGAACATGTTTTGGACGCAATGATGAGAATTTACTTTCCCCACACTACTGATGAATTATCAGTTTGTGAACAGCTCAAATACTTCTCTTAAGGAGGTAACAAGATGTCGAGCTTGCTTTTTAATTTTTTTTTCCATTTTTCCCATATTGTAACATATCTTTTCTACCAGTGCTACTCTGCTAATATCATCCCTTCATAAAATTCTTGAATTTTATTTAGAGTATCTTGGGATAAGGATTTCCTTCTGATGCATTCTTTGGACACTGAAAACTTTCTATCCATATCCATATTGCAATCACTGCTAAACTAACTTTCTCACAACTACTTATTTACGACGAGGTGAATGGACACCACCCTCGCTTTTGCTTTGGCCAATGCTTGTTTCTAAGTGGCAGGCTTGCATTTTTATACTATTTGTTGAGGTGATTCTATAATTTTTCACTTGACTTGCTTTTCTTTTTAAGAAGTCGGAATTTCGCAATCCTTTTTCTAACAAAACCTCGTTCTTTCATTTTCAATTCATCTCGAATTGTTGAGACACTTTTTTACATTTACAGCTTTCCTTTTTCTATATTCCTTCATCTGGAGCACGATGTTTCTGTTATATTCAACGTACTTCCCTTCTTGCTTATTTTTGTCCTACACTTTTTCTGTCGCTCTGTGCTGATGTTGGTGACATAGTTTACAAACATCCTATAAAAAATTTAACTTTAGAATTATAAGTGGAAGTAATTTTTTAACCGTGTGTCTGTTTACTAGAAAACCTACAATAAAATTACATATTTAATTAAAGTTAGTGGCATTAATTAATCATATGGATGTTTATAGATATAAAATCCCCCCATTTACCCCCAAAATACATTAGGATACATCTAAATGCCATTAAGAACTCTGTTATCATGCACTACTAGCCGTGACTCACATTACATGTGACTCACGTTACAAAATAAAATGTTTTTATTTCCAAATAAACTATTTTTTTGAAATGAAATTGGCTCTATCATATTCTTTTAGGAATATAAATAAGTAGGAGAAAAAGCAAAAATTTTATAATTTACAACTATAAAAAGTATAAATATTAAACAAATGAACTTTTTGTGGACTCCCGTTACAAAGAATTTGATCTATATAAAAATTAACCTCTCTCATTTATTTTAAATACTAATTCTGAAAATAATGCTTTTTATATGTCTTATAGGATAAATCTTTAAAGAAATATAATTATTTGTGTAAAAACATTCTAAAACTTAGTAAAATACATACCTTTAATCTATTCAAAGCTGAGAAAAATTCACCAGAACATAATGCTCTTCAGAACATGTCTTCACATGACAGAAAATGGTTAACCAGTTATTGCCAGATTCCTAAATTTTGTGAACTTCAATAAATATACAGCACATAAAATCAAAGCTGAGTATTAGTTTAAAAAAAATTTTTTTTGATTGCTGCAGTTCCCATGTTATGTGGGGCGGACTAGAAAGCAACGGACAATTCATAGATAAGCGACAACAATTGATTTTTGATTTACACAGTGAAATGCTTTCTCCTTCAAAAACATGCGTGTTCTCATGGTGATTGTCGATTTTGACGACAGATGTCTAACTAATCGATGCGTTAACTAAAAAAAAAAAATAGTTGTACATCTCTCTTGCAGCGCCATTAAAAATTGCATTTTTCTAAGCATATGCTGTTGATTACTCACTGTGTACATTAATGTAATAGAAGTATTAGAATATTTTAGATAATTATATCATGGAGATAGACACCTATTTTTTTTTTTTAACCCAATGCGGAGGAACTTGTAGTATAACCTAATATTAAACATATGATTTTCTGTTGGTTCATCTTAAATTTCATCTAACTTATTTAGAGAGAGTACGTATTTTTTCTCTGTAAACAACATAACAGGAAATTACTCTTCATTGTATTTCGTAGATAAAATTTAAGTGATGCGTTGTAGTAGAAGAAAAGAAGCAGTTTTAAATTAGTAATATTTTACAACTATCTTTTGCTTCTGCCAAAATACCGTTTTGTAGGCTTGTTTTTTTGCGATTGCACGTAGTCAAGTTCCGCCTGTTTAGCACAACTGAATTTGCGAGGCAGAATATGTTCCCCTAAATTAAAACCGTACTAAATCATACCTTATAATGTTACCGCTTCAGGAACAGTACTGGATAGGTGATGGAGACACAGGTAAGAATTGACTGATCCTTCACTTGTCCTTTTGCTCGCAATGTACGAATTCTCTGAAATATTATTACTGTCATTAGAAATAATCGTAGTTAAATGTAAGACATAGTATATAAAATATTTTAATCGAATTGCTTTCGGAAAACATGTTTTGCAGACCATGTTCGTTCAAAAACCGATGAATGTGCTATAGGATTTAGAATGAACAAGTCAAGTATGGGCGATAAGATTACTAATATCGAGGACAAGATTACAAAGCTGTACTGTTACCGAAAAGCAATTTTTTGTTTTCTCGTATCTTATTAATTTAAATTTTTTACATTGCAGACATGGTTCCTCCGAATGTTTGGCATTAAGATCATGCCAAAATGAGACAGGTTTTTTATTATTAAATTCAAAAGTAATTATGATTTTACATTATAAAAAGCGGTGTATTTTATTGTCCTTTGTTAAGAACTGATACAAAGAAGAACCACCTGAAAAAAAGTTGACCGTCTCAGAATCCTTCTATAAGATGGGTCCTAAGGCAAATTTCGAATCTTCTACAGTGCTCGATAAATGCATCTTCATCACATTCCTCGTCAAGTTATGGACTTTGTTTGTACTGGTATATTAAGATGTTAGTTCTTTTTTTTTTAATCTGGACATAACTGCTAAACACATTAAAGAAAATGAAATGCCAGTGTGTTTTAGCATTGCTCTTACTTAAAAGTTATAATGGCCTTTCTATAATTAAAAAAATGTATTAAAAGATTTGTGTGGCAAAAAATTGTAATTATGATATTGTTTGTAAGCATATATCAAAACTGAAAGAGTTACAGACTGGCATCATTGTTGTAGAAACTGATACAGTAGAACATACCACCTACAGCTCTTCAACAGCCTCACTCAGAAATCAGTATTGATTGATGTATTTTATTAAATTTTGCATGCATAAATTTACAGGAAGTCAAAAGGTAGATGATTAAGGTATCTAAACTGCAGTCGTTAATGGAACAAAAGGCAGTCTCTGAAAAGATTAAATCAATATGCAGTGAGTTGAGAAAATGCATTAAACTACTTTTCGTCAGCAAACTGAAAGACTGTTTCGTACGTAAGGAGGAAAAAACGCAACGAAGATTCTTTTTAATAATACGATTCTTTTTTGAGTGAATTCAAGTGCCGAATTTTATTCTCTTATCACGTATACAAACTTTATTAATGGCATTTGTGAGGATCCCGCCCGCGACGAAGCTTTCGTGAAACGTCACGAGATGGCGTGGAGATCGCTCGGAGAAGGGGGTAGTGGCGGATTGCTACCTTTTTGTGTTGTGTGCGCAGTAAATATATAGATTATGTGTAAATAGTCATGAATTTGTATATGTTCGTCACTATGTGTAATAAATTGTTAGACTCTTCAATGATTGCAATCATTTTACAACCCAAATAAGAAAGAACCAGCCGTGTCCCGGAGGCATATTTTGAAAGACTAGCGATTTCGCCACTCGCTTGCCGGTTTGACGAAAGCATCAGTTTCGCCATCTGTTGACATATATAGGAATCTTTTTATTATTAGTTTTTTTTACTTCTACGTAATTTAGTATGTTTTAAAATCTGAATTACATATATAACACAGGATTTAAAGAGATTTTAACAAAATAAATAAATGAATAAATTGAAATAAGTATATTATTGAATTTTAAATTTACTTTCTTCAAATATCCACAATAATTTTTACTTATTTATTAATTAATAATTTGAAAATGCTAAATTTGTTACTTCATATTTTGCAAAACCAACGAAAAAAGGAAAGATGATTCAATTATAAACCTATGTTATTAGTTTATTTTTCCAGTAGATAGCGTCACTAAAATTAAGAAAATCAGATTAAAAATCATACAAATTACATCAAGTGCAAAAAATTTTTGCAGTCTATTTCAATAAATACAAATAAATTCAAATTAACAATCAAATTCAATCTATTTCAATTTAATATAAATATATTATATAGATCATGTATTACGCTATATACATGTATAAATATGCTATGTAATAAATATAGTACATCCAAATATAATCATTCATGACATTACGAAATGACATTACGAAATCAATACATTCAGAGGTGAAAGAATGTTTTTCACTTCTTCGTTACCGACACCTCTTGTGTTTTAATTCATTATCCAAAAAAATTTCAACAATAAGAGCTAGAGAGCTAAGATTGGTGGCATTTTAAAGCAATTTTCAAGACCTTTTTCAATGATATATAACACAATTTGGGCTTAGAAAAATTTATTTTATTTGAATTTAAAATTGAATTTTTCAAAATGCGCAGCTTGAAAATTTTCAAGTTTATTTTAATAATACTTTATATAGTACTGAAAATGATTGTATAAGTTTGAAAGTGGGATCTGTATGGGTTTCATGTTAAATATTGCATTGATACAGTATTCCTGATTTGAAAACACGAAATTACTTAATACCAATATGTTTTAAGCCTAGAAATTAGAAAAAACAATTTAAGATGTGTAAGTCATCGTACTGTGTTTTGTATAATTGAAAAGTAATCATATTTGTTTTGAAAAAGATTTAGAACCATTTTTATCAGATTGTATATAATTCAGCACATACAGTACTAGACTTTCCTCTCACTTTCTTGCTTTCAGGTGCAAGATTTCAAATGCTCTTATTTTCAATTAAATTCTGAAAATAAAACAAAAAAATCTACCAGCAAAGAAAGATCAAAACATCAAAAACACTAATACAAAGTTGGTGAGTAGGTGATGAATAAATTATGATAAAACACTGTATCCTGGAGAGATCCTATTAGTAGACATTGAAAATTTCACTATAAATGTAACTGGTTTCAACAGGAAAACTACAGAATGCATGACCCTCAACAAAGGACATTCATGCTTACAGCTTGCTAGGTATAAAATATGAACTTGCCCAGCCTACTCTTGTAATAGCAGAGAAAGCCAATATAAAATTTCTTGATAACTAATTTTACATGTGCCTATTTATGGACAAAATTTTTATCTATAATTAAATAAACCATTATTAAAATAATGTATTATCTTGCTAATCATAATTACATCACAACTAGTTGCTATATGAAAATAGTCACCTTACTAGTGATTTGTCATTCCTTCATACTCAGCATCATTCCCTCATTTATTCAATAATTAGCATAAAAATGTAACCAAATTAAAGTAAATTTTTATATTTTAAAAATTGATTAATTTAAAATTTGATTTTTTAAAATTTAGATATTAAATAAATTTATATTATTGGAATTTAAAACTTGTAAATTTTTAATTTATGCAACTAATTTTTTATTAATTAAGCTATTAAATACATTTATTTTCTAATTACCATTAACATTTAAAAATTAAAATATTGTGGATATTTGAAGAAAGTAACATTTAAAATTCAATAATTACTTATTTCAATTTATTCATTTATTTATTTTGTTTAAAAGCTCTTTAAAGCCGTGTTATATATGTAATTCAGATTTTAAAACATACTAAATTACGTAGAAGTAAAAAAAAACTTATAATAAAAGATTCCCATATAAGTACCCAGAGGGCCGAAACTGATGCTTTCGTCAAATCGGCAAGCGAGTGCCGAGATCGCTAGTCTTTCAAAATATGCGTCCCGGAGCGGGCAGATAATTTGGCGCAGTCGACAGGATAAATTATCGTGCCCGCTCCGGACACGGCTGGTTCTTTCTTATTTGGGTTGTAAATGATGCCATCATTGAAGATTCTAACATTTTATTACACATAGTGACGAACATATACAAATTCATGACTATTTACACATAATCTATATATTTACTGAGCACATAACACAAAAAGGTAGCGATCCGCCATTACCCCCTTCTCCGAGCAATCTCCACGCCCTCTCGTGACGTTTCACGAAAGCTTCGTCGCGGGCGGGATCCTCACAGCATTGTTCCGTAATAAATGGGAATTCTGTCATTGGCAACAGCTGGTATGAGCTTAAATTGGAAATGTTTTTACATATAAGAGTTTCATTTAGTTACGAAACATTATTGAGTGATATGTTTTAATGCCTAGATTTATTCAAATTCTTTGCTACTCATTAGCTTCATTTTGTTTATTAATTTTTCTTTAGCTGCTTTGTGGTCAAGACGAGGCAGAGCCTGTTTATAAATTATGATAATTTTTTCTATTGTTCTTGATTACTTTGGTGTCAGTTTTAGTTACAAACAATTATCAATCATATTTTTGATTCTAGAGAAGTTCTTTATTTATAAAGGTATATCACATAGTGTACATCTCTAAGAGGAAAGAGATCTGATGCAGACATGCAATTTATACACTTACGCAAGATGGTTAAACGAGCTGATAATTAATGTAAATGTAAGCTATAATGGCACCTATTTTGACGATTAAAACACATCTATTTATAAAGGAATTCTTTTTCAGTTATGGTCAAATGTTTGTAATTTATAACGAGTATAAAATACTACTACCATTTTTATCCAAACTGTTACTTCGATGGCACTAATCTTTTATCTTTCTTAATAGTTTAACTATTAGAATACTACCGGAGTAACAGTCTAAGGTCATGTGTACACATCTAATTCCATTGTGCACATATGTGGTATGATCGTTCATGATTTTTAGAACGCTGAATTTGAAAGTTAGATAATCAGTTATTCATAGTGGATACTTGAACCGCTAACTATCCGAATTTATCCCATGGTTTTCGATGTATGAAAACTTTCAAGCCAAATGGTTGATTGGTTGAGAGCCCCGAGGTTATCTCTCACTGCAAGATGGTTGATTAGAACAAGACCTACGTACAGTTGAAAGCTGATTCCGAACGCCTACAAATATCTATGCCAACAGCGGGAAAAATTTGCTTAGTTTTCCTTGGGTTATGGTTCCGTATATTTTTTGAAAGTTTTCCTTTTTATTATTTTCTTTAATTCTGAGAAAACAATATTGCCATCAGTTTTTGCGTTCATTTTATTACACTAACCAATAAGAGTACCTAAAAACATACTCCTACTACTCCGTTCAAAAACGTCATATCTCAAAATTGGCAATTTTTTAGTTATACTGTTGTTCAGAATGCCCTGAAAGAGTAGTATATTCCTGCAAGATCATCATACTTCACCGCTCCTATTTAGCCGCTAGAAGAGCAGAAATTAATTGATTTTTATCCATTTGATTTACTTTTAAACTTTAAAATCACACTCCTGAAAAATCACGTTTTTGAGTTATGACGTTGTTGAAAGGAGTGAGCGATATGTCACATTTGAATATAAAAAGGCCTCTAATTCCAAACGGGAATCGTATGTTATGCTATTCATAAGCTGTTCTTATTGTATTATTTATTTATTTTTATTTATTTATTGTTTGTGCATGAGTTTGAGAAGTATGGGTTTTTGTTATAGGAAACTTGAAACTTAATTTGTTGAATCTTTTATAAATGTGTCCAAGTACTTTGAAATTGCATCTCTTTAATCGAACACTTTATCTGTACAGTGCTAAAATGCTAAATATCAGCGAAAAGGTTTTTCTACTTAAAAAAAATCGACAAGTTCTACGAATTTGAGGCAGAAACGTAAAATTGTAATATTTTGTCTCATACCTCAGTAGACGAATACCCGTTAATTTCTAATGACTTCATTCAGTCGTCCGTCTGTTACTATAGTAAATTTTAACATCTAAAGGTTAACAAGAGGATTTTGTGTAATTGGTATCGTTTACTGAAAAATTAATGTAGCGAATTTAAAACTCTGAATATAACATCGTTACATTCTAGTAATTCTTTATTGACTTGAGACCAATTAGTCCAAATGATCCCCTCCAGTTCCAGATCCATAAAATTCACAAATCTCTGGTTATACTTTTAAAAAGAAATCACTAGTATGCTTCTCAGAAAGGATTTAAAAAACCCTCATGTTTTGAGCTACTTGTTTTATGCACTTTACGACGAATCCTCTAGCTAAATTGACATTATTATCATACCATTATTTATGCACGTGCATCGTGAAATCAAGCTATACAATTAATATGCGGTTCTTGGGTGTTAGGCTTTTAGGTTTTATGATTTGGCTTATTTAGATTGCAGAAAGTTTTTCACGACATGCATGTTAAAAAAATGGGTTTGATTAATTACCACACACTAATTTTTTTTTGTCATGTATCCCCGAACCCTTGAACTCGGTAATGAAATTCGAAAAGATTTGTTGTAGTATCATTGATATAATCGTTCCCACACAGTTTCTCGATTTGACTTTTTTTTTCAAAACAATAGAAATAATTTTTTATGTCAAAAACTTTGAATTTAGATAAATTAATAAAAATAAAAAGGGGAAAAAATCTTATCCGACTTGAAAACAGAGTGATACCTCTTGATGATTGCAATGTGTTATGCTCATCTTTTCATCAATTTTCCGTATTACCCTTGAAAGGAATTTTAACTTAATCTTTAAATAAACAGAGTATTTTAGCCAAAATAATCTAGATAGCATATTGAATAGTACTTACTTTTACTTCTTGAAGCGTTCTGTTCCAACTTGGACTGTCTTCAATGCTGTCGAACAATATTTTCTTGACGTTTTCGACATACAATTAATTATTCCCCTAAAAGAGAACATCACATTTTTTATAATTCTTTTTCCATGAAATAAATGCTTCAACCATTTTCTAATTCAAGAAAAATTTCAACCTCAAATTTAAATACTTTGCCGACACTTCCGATATTCATACTGCTAATAATATCGTGCCCCCTTGCTTTCTCTATTGACCAATCACCCCACAGTTCCAAAGCTTCAAAGATTCATTCATTTGTTGTCTAGAAATTGTCAGCCAATTTTCTTTTTTCTAGAAAAAATAAAAACCTATAATACGTCTGCATCATAAATTTTCTATAGTTATGAAATTACAGAAGTCTAAATTGAGGTGTTGTAGATATGCCAATTTATGAAGCAAGATTTAAACAGTTGGTTGTAGTATTGTAATATTCAGCTAAAGGAACTCACAAAGTTTTCACGATTTTAAATCTTAAAGCCCATTGCAAAGATAGAAGAACATTTTTCAACAATACTTGGAGGTATAACAGAAAAAGGTCTAACATCATCAGACAACTTTACTGATCAACATCATTGAAAGAGATTTCGTTGGAGTGCTACGGTCACCTTTTTGCTACACGAGAGTTAATGAGATCGGAACCTACAGTTTAAAGCCGATTCCGAATGGCCACAAACGTCAATGCCAACAGTGGGACTCGCAACCCATAGGATCTGAACCGAATGCCGGCGCCTTCGGCCTTCACCTGGCCATTGAAAGAGGATTTATTGGGCATACACTAGGGTTGCTTGGATGGCCTCTTGGTTCTCTTGACTTAAGGCTCTAAGTTTATCTAAATGAATTTCAGACTAAGTGAAAGTTCCTTTCGGACCGATCTTAGGCCACATAAGGTTTACTCTACTGAAATGTTGCGAATACCATGGATTGTATATATTAGGGCAAAACAATGACAAATAGGGAGTTGTATTGGCAAATATAGCTTACTTTGGACTTCTATAGTGGAAACGACCTCATCGGCTAATGCCAATCCTTTTCAAGGATAATTTTTTTTGGAAACAAAGACTCCTAAAGAAGATGCAAAGACAAATCACTTGCACTTACTTATTTGACTCCAACGTCGACGATGACAGTTTTTGAGAGTAATTTATTTAACTTATTCATTGAAGTTGAGTGGTTTATTTATAACTTTAACTTCTACTGAAGTCAACTGAATTGCAGAATAGAAAAAGAAACCTCGGATCGAACCGAGTTCGCTCTATATGCCGTTGCTTTATGCGTGAGTGCGTGCGTGTATATATATATATATATATATATATATATATATATATATATATATATATATATACAGGGCCGGCGACAGGGGGGGGGACAAAGGGGGCAAATGCCCAGGGGCCCGGTTAAATAAGTTTATCTAAATAAAACTGACTAAAAAAAGTTGACTAAAAAGTTGACTAAGAGTTGATTAAAAAAATGTATACAATGTTCAAATATTGAGTGGAGAGGGGGCCCGCTGTATTATTTTGCCCCGGGCCCTGGCTCAGTTCACGGCGGCCCTGTATATATATATGCCCTGTGTGTATATATATATATATATATATATATATATATATATATATATATTGCGTTAGCTGTATTTTGGGAAATCACCATAATGAATGTTAATAGACTCATGCCATACCATATACTGCGAGTTAAAGAAAAATGAGCACTGGTGATGAGGTTGCCGAAAAATTGTGAACAAAATAGTGTAAACCGAACTAGATTAAGTAATGAAAATCCAAAGTAAAAATGAATTATTGCATCCCAGTAAAACAAGTTCACCCAAGATAAGATATATTTACTCTGGTTTCCTTTTCAATATATAGAACATTTAACAGAAGTGATAAAATAAAATTTAAATTAATCTTGTTCTTCAGTTTAAAAACATATTCCCTTTATTGAACAATTTTAATAATTCCATTTTTAAAAATATTTTTAATTTTTATTATTTATATAGGGCGTTCATAAGACATCTCATAAAATCCTGGATGCGGTATTTGTCACAGAGCAGAAGTCCATGATGCGAGAATTATCTTTAAATGGAAAGATTATTTACTAGCAAGAATAATGTAAACGCCTTATGAACTCTGATACGATTGAAGGATTTGTTTACAAGATATTGTAGTCACATTTGCGTTTCACGTTTATTGCTATCTATAATCTTTTAAATTTAAATGACATGATCTTACTCACAGAATTTTTGAGATAAAATTTTTAAGGCACAAATCTTCTTATCCATTCTAAAAAGTTTTTCTTATCCATTTCACACACATATTGATAAATGTTGACGTGACAAAGATACTAATTCTTTCAAATCTAACCATATCTCCCATGATCTATGAGATAGATTATAAAATACACATTATTCAAACTTTCTATGAAATTATTCATTATGTGACTTAACTTTCCTCATAATATCTCTTCTTTTCATGACGCCAACGACCCGAGATTTTTCCATGTACATATTTAATTGACATTTTTTTACAGACATTGAAACACATTGAAATTTTTTTGACGCATTGAAATTTTTTAAAATTAACTATTCGACGATAAAGAATTTTTTCTACCATGAACATTTGTAATATGTTTACTTACTTCTCCATTTTGGTTATTTATCGAAAAATCGAATGCTAATTTTAACGATCGTATGCGGGGGAGGGGGTGAGCGGCTCTTAACTTCGCAACCGGTATTTTACCGACTGATGTATCGAGGTGATATAATAAAGGGTTTTTTTTTTCTTTTTAAAATACGGGTTTTCCTCACAATATTTATACTTTCCTAAAATAGGACTTTCACGGTTCTTCGTCAGATTAATGCCCCAACACCAAATACTGGGAAGTTTAATTATCATTATCAATATCAGGAAACTGTTCCTAATTTTACCCCTTTAAAAATATTACAATAAAGAAAGCATTAGAAGTTGAGAATTGAAATATCAATATTAACTATTATTCGGGGACTTAAAATAATAAATTATGTTAAAGAGAAATGACATTTAGGGTAAAAGTCAAGTAAAAAGTAATATTTGCATTGATGATATTGATAGCGTTGTGCACATATGTGGCATGATCGTTATTCATGATTTTTAGAACGCTGAATTTGAAAGTTAGATAATCAGTTATTCATAGTGGATACTTGAACTGCTAACTATCCGTATTTATCCCATGGTTTGGACGTAAAAATATTATACATTAGCTAGACACGTTTAAATGATAAGTAATATTTGCATTTAAGTAATATTTGCATTGATAATATTGATAGCGTTGTGCACATATGTGGTATGATCGTTATTCATGATTTTTAGAACGCTGAATTTGAAAGTTAGATAATCAGTTATTCATAGTGGATACTTGAACTGCTAACTATCCGTATTTATCCCCTGGTTTGGATGTAAAATTATTATACATTAGCTAGACACATTTAAGAGACTTCCGAAAATAGAATGGAAATGAAGACAGCTCATGTGTTCCACTGACATTGCTCAAACATTATGTGTCAGTGGCACACATAATGTTTGAGCACAAAGTCATCAATGAAATTCCCGCCTACTTGTAACAAATATTTCCGGAATAAAAACATGTAATGTTACAATAAGAATAAAACTTAGAACAGAGAGAAGAAATATTTTGAATGATATCATTTAGTTTTAAAGCATAAATTTTCTGGAAGTACACTACTTAAAACACGTAATGTTCTTTTATGAATAAGAACAAAAATCAGTCTAAATACTCATTTAGAATAAGAAATCGAAACACAAGGTTAAAAAAAGGGGGAAAAATAAGCACATCTGTAGCGTAACTGATAACCTGAAGTCATGATAATGCACGCAAGAAAGTTTATCTAACTTTATTACAAGAGTACTACAAATAAATAAAAAATTTGCATAAATAAAAATTGTATGGATAAAAATTAAATTTCATTGTTTAGAATACCAATAAATGTTTTTCACTGGGTAAATCAGTATTTAAATTGTTAAAAATAACTGAATTTTTCAAATCCGTGAGTTTATAAAAAATAATAACAATTAATACAGGGAAATATATACGCTTGCATAGCGAGACAGAGAGCAAGAAAATACCTTTCACTGATTGAGAAAAAATTATAGGGACTTTGGTTTTTGGCCAGGCTTAAGTATAAAAGCAAAAGATTTGTGCAAGTTTACACGAGTTTCACAATAGTCAAGTAGTATAAACCGAATATTTTGCATGTCAGCATTAGGCCGGCTGATGATGATCGAAAGAGTAGGGGGCTGGCATTTGGTGGATCCGAGTGCCACTGTTGGCATGGATGTTTGTAGCCGTACGGAATGGGCTTTACACTGAAGATTCCGGTCTAATTAGCCCTCGTGTAGCAAAAGTTGACTGCAGCGCTCTAAACCAATCAACCAAACAACCATAAGTGCATTAGGTGAAAAGATGATTAAACCGAAGTGCTAAAGATGTTTCCGTGATAAATGATACAGTTCTCTTTCCATAATTCCAGAGAAAGAAGAGATGATATAGAATTAATCATGTGCTGCATTTAGTGTCATAATAAATCTTGACACCTTGCACCGACAATTCAACTACGGAGAAATCTAGCAAATAAATATTTGAAACTAAAAGAAAACTATATTCAAGATTTTTTTTGGCAATAAAGTTTGATTTTAACTCGTCATAAATGATTTTAAATATTAGCATTTTTGTGTCTCTCAAACTTTTTATTTCGCATTAAAAAAATCTCTTTAGCCATTAAAAAAAAAGCTTCCTGGGATTTCTAAATTTTCTTCTTTAAATTTAAGGAGATAAAAGACATTAAAATTAATAGAAAAACAATCTTTCATATAATTTCATTTCTTCATGAAAATGTTTCAAAATTTCTGAATGATTAGTTTGAATGATTAGTTAAGAGAGTAGTAGAATTGACCAGAGTTTAATATTCGTTTCTTATATTGATACTAGGTTAATTATAACTGCCAAAGCCTTGCTTGACACAGAAAAATAGATGATAGAAACAATCTCCACGGATAGCTAAAAAATAAAATTTTAAAGTATTTTTTTCCTTTCAAGTTTCTAATATTTATACATACATATGTACATACACTTAAAAACACTTCTTACTTTCATTGGAGGTCGATGTACAGCGAAATTAACTAACCAATGATGAAGAGAATCATCAGTTGTTAGTAAAGAGATGCAATCGTACAGTTTGAGAAGCAGCATTGTTGTTTGTTTTAGATGAAACTCCGGAGGACTCACATTTTATAATCTTTAAATGCAGGTTTCAGATCTCCCGATTTGGTGCTTTATCGCTCTTTGGTGATAAAATCCTGTTTTTAAAGTCAGGAAAAGTTTCTAGGTTGGCGTAGAATACGAGGAAAATCTTTGATAACGATTAATTTTGATATTTCTTTTGCATAAAAGTGCATATATATAATTAAGAATTTGATTATTGTATTTCCTTTTTATGTATACATGTAAACTCCCAGTTATAAATGCCAAAATATTTTGTAAGAAATATTGGCTATCACGCTTGTCAAAGTTTACGCATTATAATTTACAAAATTGAAGACCCTCGAGGGAGCCTGTAAACCCTAGAGGACGCGTCTCCAGGTTATGGATCGGGGAATGCCTCCACTGGAACTTCCAATGGGTGGTAGAAGGGAAGTAAAATACCTTCCGCGGACCAACAGGTAGAAGACCAAGCTCTTTAGAAGCAATGGCACCCCTCTTCTATGGAAACTGAATTCTTTTTTATTTTTTCTTCTTCTATTTTTCTTTTTTCTTCTGCACTATTCCTGCACACGACAGCAACAAAAACAAAATTGAAGAAGTATATTTTATTGCTATTCATACAGCAGTAGAATGCAGTAAAGAACAATATAAATTTCGTAAAGGAAAAGAGATTAGATATTGATCTAAAAGATAAAAAGGCAATTTTCAATGCAAAATAATAATAATAATGTTATATATATATATATATATAATATATATATATACTATATATATATATATATATATATATATAATATATATATATATATACATACAGTGCCGTAACGAGCAATTCCTGTGCCCTGGGCAAGAATTTGTATTTGGGCCCTTTAATTAGGTTTGCCTAGTTATGGCCTAGTTATGGCCTGCCTAGTTATGGCACTGTATATATATATATATATATATATATATATATATATATATATATATATTGATTGATTGTAGCGTAATGAAAGTATGGGGTTATTTTTTCCCAAGACCTCACAGGAACACAGCTGCATGTTTCGGAATGCCATTTTTCAATTCCCATCGAACGAACACGTGTGCGGATTAAAAAAACGATACCAGCGAATACCACCAGAATTTTTAGCCTGAAAGTTAATCCCATGCATATCGGGCTCTCAAAGCGTCTCCCACTATAGTCGTAAAGCTGTCTTTCTTAGCAATAGCTTCATGCGAGTTGACATCGGCGGGCCATAAAGATGGCTTAACTATGCATCGATACGAAGAACTATTACCAACAAAGTTGCCGGCCCCCTCTCTGAAAAACAGACGCATTTTCGAGGAATTGGGAGAGTCGCCGATAAAGAAAACACCACGAGAGATAGTCAAAGAGTTGGAGAATTTTAGGGAGATGGTCATTGGTCATGTAACGTCGTTTTGAGCAGACGTGTTTTTTGGTAGCTCCTATTGAGACCATGGGTCTGGGAACGTACGATGTGAAACCTGCACTTCAGTTAACTAAATATATTGTACCCTTTTAATGTTAATTTTTTTGTAAATGAATTTCCCGGTTAAGTTTTTGTTTTAAAATTGGCCTTATAATTATAATTAGGACTCTGTCTTTCTTGGTCATGAATACAATAGTAGTAATTTTAAATAAAGCCTCAGAGATTAGTCTTAACCACCTATCGTGATGCCATAATATATATATATATACAGTATAAATTACAAATTTCAGGAAATAAAATTGAACTTCCTCGATATCTCGATATCTCAAATTCTATGGGAACAGAATAAACAGTTCGAGATAAACTGTTTCGAGATATTGAAGTTCAGTTTTTCTGAAGGTATGCATTGTTTATGAATATGTAAAATATACGTAAAGAGGATCAGCGACCTTGCTCGCAATTCAGAGATTAGAAGTTCGGCCCAGAATGCCGAACAAGACGATGGATTCGATTATTTCCCTGTCAGTAGTTTGCTTTAAACGGGAACAGAAAATGTTTGAGAACGGTGAAATTGATGCAGTTATTTCAAAGGCGCAAAATGGAAATTAAGTGATTTTTGAGTAAGGTATTTTGACTCTCCGGTCTCATAATGAGTCAAGAGAGAAGAATGTAATATTGATAAAGAATCATCACGATAGTTAAGTGATTTGAATATCAGCCCGAAATGTCGCATATATTGAGCTTGATTCCTGCACTGGCTATCGTTCGTTTTTTAAAAGGTGATAAAAAACGTATGGTTTTAGGGAGAGAGGGGAGGTCGTAATGCATATGTTAAGAGGAAATAATTTGTCAATAAAGTTGCATGCGTGTTTAATATTTTGATATTGAACAAATTTCTAGAACTAGTTTTCTAACCAACTTCTACACGTCTCCGACTTCAGACTTTCGGTTGATTCCTTCCTCTGGAGGTTCAAAAATCGATGTCGTGTTTTAGGTGGAAAAAATTTTACACGCACTGTGACTAAGACTCAGGGTTTGTAACCAATCATTCATAGAATATTTTTTCACGGGAGATTTAATTTTCTGTTAAGGTGACAACTCCGCGTAAATTGGCTACTTTATCACCAAGGCAAAACTTTCCCTTTTATATAGTATTTTCGTCGGGGAAATGCTGGTAAAACAACCCCATTTGGTCAACATTAAGCACATCATATGATTTCTAAGTTGATAAAAGAGAGGTAAGCTTTCTGAACCACTCTTTACAAACAACTGAGTTCAATCTATGGCCTTTCACCCCAGGTTTCTTATGGGCAATTTCACCCGTGTTTGAAAATTTTCTTTATCAGTTTTGTATGTACTGCTATAGCGAAACATCCTCTCCAAATCTCTCGCTTTCTGATGAAATAATATTCCATTGACAGGGGAGGAAATGGTTTGTGTAGTGCTGTTATTAACGTAGTACCAAAAAAAAAAAAAAAAAAAAAAAAAACATTTCAGCACACATTCCTCCACTTGGGGGAATGCAGATTTTTGAATTTTCTCCACTTTCTTTCTGTTACCATAGTTTCTGTGTCGATAGTTTCTCAGTTCTTAACGATAACTGAAAGCACATTCAACGGCATAGAAGACGTTGCCATTCTTTTTTCTTCTTTAGAGTCTATTTATCCAAACATTTAAAACTTACTCTTTGTTCAAAAGGAAGCCCATGTCAATTTTGAGAAAACCGACAGTAAAAATAAACGGAGAAAACATAAAATATAAACCTAAAATAAAATACCTAGGAGTAATAATCGACAAAGACCTAAACTTCTACAGCCACCTACAAATGGTGAAAGAAAAATCAATAGCAATAATGTACAAAATACTGAGATTTTCAAGGAAAACCTGGGGTCTAAAGCCAGAAATAGACAAAGAAATATACAAAATAACAATAGAGAAAATATTACTACATGGAGCACAAGCATGGTATTACAATACCAAAAAATTCAACAAAAAACTACAACAAATTCAACGCCCATTGCTACTAATGATAACAAAATGCTACAAAACAGTGGCTACAGACACGCTAGCAATCCTAGCGGGCTGCATACCATTAGACATTAGAGCTAAACAAGAACAAGACTGGTACCTACTTTTCAAAGAGGGAATAGAATTCGAAATAGACGGTAAGAAGTTTAACCCAGAAAACACAGAAATAAAAGTTAATAATATTAGAAAATTAAAAGACATCACAACAGACAATTGGGACAGAAAAAGCACGCAACAAAATGATGACTATTATTACACAGATGGCTCAAAAATAAACAATCAAGTGGGAGCAGGAGTAATAAGATACAACAAACAAAACAAAATAAAGGAATTAAAAGAAAGAATCTCAGATAACTCGACCTTCTACCTTGCTGAAATACATGCAATAAAAATGGCAGTAATAGACGCGTCAGAAAGCGTACTAACAAACATAGACCTCTTCACTGATTCACGTAGCACACTTCAAGCACTACAGTCACACAAAACCGACGACGAAGAAAGCATCATCAAAAACAAACAAATAGAAATAAAATTCCACTGGGTCAAGGCTCATGCCGGACATACAGAAAATGAAGAAGTCGACAAATTAGCGAAAGAAGCAACAGATCTGGAAATGGTCACAACCATTTACAAGAACAGAAAAGAAAACATAAAAAACAAATTACAAACAGAAGCTATAAAAACCTGGCAAGCAAGATGGGACATCTCTGACAAAGGTAGGAGAGTCCACGAGATATTCCCAAAAGTATCAACCACAAGATTAAAAGGAAACTTTTGGATCAACCAAGCTTTAACAGAACATGGCAGCATCGGAACCTATCAAAACAGATTCTTCAATAAACCAGACACCTGTACATGTGGAGTGCCTCAAACAATAGATCACTGTATCTTCGATTGCCCGGATTTTCAAGATGAACGCAGAGATCTACCTTCAGGAGCAAACACCTGGCTCCCGTCCAAATTCTTCACAGATTACTACTGCTCGAAAATATTAATCAAAATATTCACCAAATTAATGGCTCAACATTACCCATCTCTTGCATCCTAACAGGCATTATGTTTAAGTTTACATATTCTGTAAACTTAAAATTATACCTACTTATTCTACGTATCCAGCAAATTCTTCATAACTGTACCGTACTACTAGCATATTGTATTTGTATAAATATATTGTAAACTAATAATGTAACCATTTTATACTATGTATCCAACAAATTGTTATTTACAATACGGTACTTTTTGTAATCATTGCAATACATCTACTGTAATCATTATTAATTAATTAAAAAAAAGGACACTTAGTTGCTGGAGCACATACGCAGGACATTCAACCTACCTAATGAGTCACTTAACTTAACATATGCTATTAACTAATAGCACTAAGGTTGGTCATCCTGAAAAAAAAATAAAAAAAAATAGTTTGTTGGCACACAAAATACCAACACATTTGGCATTAAACAAACTTCCCTTGCTCGAAATGGCTCACACTATGGCGGTTGCAACCAGGTGCATGCCCACAAGTACTCAAGCTAAAATATTATCAAATTTTAAAAGATTTTCTGGGGCTCGTCCTCCTGGATGCTCTGCATTTTAATTTGCCTCGGCGTCGACTGGCATTGACTAGATAACATGCGGCCTGTTATGCCGGGCGGGTTGGCGTCGAGCGACCAGTAATCAGTTTTTTAGTATGCCTTACGGCAGGGCTGTTTTGCTTTGTGATTACTCTATCCATTATCACGTTTTAAAGGTACACTTTCTTAGAGCGGCCACTGGCATCATGTGCCTCATGCACAACACTGAAGAAAACGCAGGAACGTGTACAGTTCTTATGAACTTTTGACGTGAAACGTACCATGCGCCAAAGAAAAGTATAAACTGACGATCTTGACTCTAGCCTCACGTGATCTTGTATCAGTCCCCTAGTCTAGTGTATTCGAGAAGGAAAAAAATAGTTTAATGTACATAAATTTTCTTGGGTCGAGAGCAGTCATTAATATCACTGATGGCATCACGCCTAGCTAAGATACCAAATTTTCTTCTTATTGCTTCATTGTCTCCCTCTTCGTACGGCTTAATGGATATTCAGTAAGTGGAATTCCATATCCTTTGGCGGGTCCAAGTAGTAGTTCTCACCCCGGTCCACAGGGATTCTCCTCCTGCCTACCAGTGCGTCTGTGTCGTTTGTATAATTTTAGTAAAGTGGCGCTTTGGTATTTGAACACCTCTTGATAAACTCTTTGTATTTCTCTGGCATAGGAGTTTATTTGAGATAGAAATAAATTTGTCGCGATAGCTATGAAACGTACACAGACTTAATACCGAAGGTGCCGGGAAACATATTTTTCACGATATCGTTGGATTTCAGATGAAGAGATACGAGATATTCAGGGTATGTTGATCTATAAATCGCAGTTTAAAAAAATACAAGGACTCTTTAATTGTGCACATTTTATTGAAGAATTATCAACTGTTGGTGCTTAACTAGAATGTAGGTACAATACAACTGAGGCTAAAACTTAAGTCAATACTTACTAAGTCAAGAATATAATAGTCAATAAATCTGAGTTTCCAGAGTGCTACATACCTCCGGAGGACTTCATGCAGATTCCTTATGAGCATTCTTTCTTTCACCTTTAAAACCGAGCTTTCACGCTGATTCTGACGTCAATGAATCTGCATACTGCAAGATTTTCCCTTTTCCCGACTCGCCCCACGGGGGAATTTCTTCGAAAAGGGGGTCGAAACTTGTACTCTTAGGTGGAAATAAGGAAATGGCACTCATCAACGAAACGGAGTGCCACAAGTATTATAGTACATGTAAGTACATTTTTAATCGTTTGAACATTAAAATATATGCATAATTCTTCATGTAAATCCGAATTATAGAGCATACTGCAACAGAACAGAAATGTGAGGACTTGTAACGAAAGATTTATTATTATTTTTTTAATTTGAAATCATTGTGTAAGGCTAAATTTACGACACGCGTAAGCTATTGCATTTGTAACATGTAACACATACATAAATTATGGCTGTATATGATTGGGAATATTATGATATTTGGTTTTTGATGTCGGAAATCGTACATAGTGTGTGTGTGCGCGCGCATGTATGTAATATGTAAATATTATGTATTAAAATTATTTTTACATTACAGAATAATTTCATCATGGAAAACTCTTAATTTTAATAAAGAAATTGCTAGGAAAATGAACCCTAAAAGGGCTACCTAAACTTCAGTTTATAAGACTTAGTTTATGTGTATTACTTTCCGACATTCATGCTATCGTTTCAAACTGACATAGCACTTGTTACCTAACAGCCAATGGCGTTACGGCAACTTTTGACGTCATACATCTGAGTAATGGGTTTTTTTCATTTGTTTTCCCCATGGTTTATTGTTTTTCCTTTACAGTGTATTTTATGCAAATGTATGTTAATTTGATCTCACTTTCTTGTATAAATGCCGCTCAGGTTAGAGCAAAGGTGCCCTGGTAGCACACACAGTCGGAATCCGAGCTGGTGAGATTATTTTGTTAGTGCTGATGTTCTGAGTTTGCTGAGAGTTAGTTTCTTGATTGTTTTAATATTTTAACGTTTATTAAGTTTCTGAAATAAACTTTGTGATTTTACCTAAATTCTTGCTTATTCATAAACACACAATGCCAGACTACTACAGACTCTGTTACATTGCCACTCTCCGTGACAGAAATAGATTTTAATAATTTGAAGAACAAACAAACAAGATTACGAATTCTAAAAGTAATTTTTGACATCTACCGATATAACAGGAGCACACAGCTTCATAATATCCATTATAAAAAATAAGGTTGACAACTTGTTTTAATGTCTATGTTAATGAGCTGTGTGTTCCTGGCATGTGTTTTCTACAAGTTTCCATAATAACTCATCAGTAATTTAAAGCTTAGAAACACTTAAAAAAAAAGTAAAAGTATGTAGTTTATTTCATGTAGTTCTACAAGTAGTATAAGTATGTATATATCTGTGTGTGTACATATATATGTTGTGATTCCAAGTCCATTCCAAAATCCAAATCTACAGATACCATCTGGCGCTAGCATTTAATATTAAACACTTTTGGCATGGTAGAATTTAGAAAAATGAATAAATTAGAGGGTGAAATCTGATTTTTCAAAATTCAGCTATACATTACATTTATGTGTGGAAGTGTGCGTTTGTGTGGAAGCAAATAAGAGAGAAGGAAATAAAATGAATATAGTAATACCCTTACTTATTCGAACTCGGAGTTATGCGGCTTTTGATTTTCTCTTTTCACCACTTTAAATCTTGGAATGAAATTTCTCAAAAATTTAAATGGTGTCTGGAAGAAACTTTGAACAATATATATATTTTTTAAACGAGGCGAAAACAATGCCTGAAACTGAAGATATTGCTCGTGTGATAGAAGAAGTTGTCGATCTTGCCAGGTAAGATGTAAGTCGATAGAGATGGTGTCAACGAGCTGTTGGATTCTCGTCTTGAGGAGCTGACAGTTGATGATCTCATAGATGCGCGACCAAAGCATCACCGAAGAATCCGACACATTAGACTCAATTCCACAAAAAAGCTTAATGACAATTAATTATAAACTCGCCAGAAGGTCTCAGTACAATTGAGAAAAGGTTACAGATTTTAGAGAATGTAGACTCTAATAAAGATCTCATGATCATGACAAAGCAGGGAATAAAAAAAAAAGTTAGTCTGCTATGAAGATATTCTTCGCGAAAATAAGGGCGTTAATACCGTAGACTGCTTTGTTGGATTTTTTAACACCTTCAACATAATTTTCTTAATATCTTGTACATATGTATAATATTAATATGTAATACAATATTTTAATTTAATACAGTATTTTTCCTTTAAACTGGTGTTTTTGTAATTTTTTGGTCCCAATTAGGCAAAATTTATATGTATTTATATGCAAAGTTGTACCCCAACTTATGAGAATTCGACTTACGCGAGCTTTCGTCGGTCCCAACTATCGCGTAACTTTGGGGTATTACTGTATCTCGTAACAGATGGCAATCTATATAGATACCTAATTCGAAATTCTATGAATTCATTTCCTTTTATATGAATAGTTACAAGTTTATAAATTAAATTATTCTGTTAAAGATTTTATTCCGTTTAGCTTTATATAAACACCTAAAAAACAGAATGAAATCTGTAATGATAATAAGGTAGTTGACAAAATCAAATTGAATTAATATTTATGCAGATTGGGGAGGGGAGTTAATGTTTTTGAGAATTTTCATAGCATGTTTAGAGTGAGAGGAAATATTTCTTATCTAATACGTTGTCCTCGCTGACCTCGCTGTTAAGTAGCTCGTTTATGCTTTCCATAGACACATAAACTACTCTTTCCTTACATATATACATATATCTTGTTTATTCATATATATTTACAGAATCTATGATACAACATTTCCATTATCAAATTATCATTATCAATCCTCAATCAGAAAAATCATCAATCGAAAACCAGAGAGAGAGAGTCATAACTCAGTTCAATCCAAAGTCCAGCATAGAGAGGGGAGGCACGTCCCATAGTTATCTCTTCTCCTTCGTTCTTTTCTTCCCTTTATATACCCTATCTCTCAGAAAATCCAGATCATTCTCGAAGCTTCTGGCTCCGCGTGGGAAAGATCCCGCGGCTTCCAGTCAGTTAGGTCGAGGCTACGGTAGGAGCGAGGAGCGACGTCTGAAGAGAGAGGCGACGACCAAATGAATTTTTTTAGTCTTTGCTGCGTAGAAGTGGCTACGGTGGGAGAGTTTGCTGAATTGGCATTCGCGGAAATCCAGAGCGATCGCTCATCGCTCGACCTTGACAAATATTTCCGCCCGTCGCTCAGTCGATGTTGAACGTTCCTCTTCACTCTTCAGTCAATAATTTAGTTTTTAAATATAGCAAAAACATTATCTGATGAGGATTGGGAAAATTTAATTTCTTTAGTGAAATGATATCCATCTCTATGGAATGCTAGAGATAAAGATTTTAAAAATACAAGTAAAAATAAGAAGCTGTGGGACGAAATACAATCTTCTATGGACATGTCCGGTAAGTACAAATAATTTGTTTGAATTTAAACATATAAAATATTACGACAAATTATTTTGAATAGAATTAAGAACAATTTTATTTTAATTCAAGCTTACATAATCGATAAATGTTATTTTGTTTAAAAAACCTGACAAATTTCTCTCGTATATCTTTAGCTAAAGATGTTGAGTTTCGGAATTCACGTGGAGTTACTTCTTGAACGGAGTGATGAGGATCATGTTCCATTTGATGAAATTTCGTGATGTTTCTATAATGAGGGTCTTTCAAACTATCTCTCACCCGAACAATGTTGGGAAGTACACAAGCAGCCAGTACTAAAGTAGCTGCTTTGTCGGCAGTAGTTATTTCCATATCTTTTAATAAAAAAAGCACAAAGTATTCCGAAAGCGCATTCAATTGTCTTTCTGGCTCGTGATAGTCAAGCGTTGAAAAGTTCTTTTTCATCTGTCAATCGAGCACCTGAATAAGGTCTCATTAGATATGTTTTTAATGGAAAAGCTTCATCCGCTACTAAGACATTAGACACTTTTGTGGAGGTACTGATCAGGGGAAACATTGAACTCATTTGCCTCAAGTTTTTATACAAGTGAGATGCCGAAAAAGTGCCTCCATCGCTTTCTTTTCCTCTAGCTCCAACTTCCACAACTAAAAATTTTTTATCAGCATCTGCAACAGCCATTAGTACAATAGAAAAATAATGAAGGTAATTAAAGTGACTCAATCCCCTGTTTGGAGGGCATTTCAGGCCGCAATGCTTTTCGTCGATTGCTCCAAGACAATGATGATAAATGCATGCTGTAGTTCGTATGGTAGCCCCCTTGGCTACTCATCGCTGGTCGTTCATCTCTCGTCGCTAATCGCTCCTATCGTATCCGAGGCCTTAGTGTGTCAAAACATCTGGTCTCCCGGTAATGGCTGTAATTACCTTCAACAAAACACTCCTCTAACGATTTGTTTAACGACACCGTCAATCTTTTCTTAAATTGGTCGCATATAGGGAAGCTTTTTCCACTTAAAAGTGGGCCCAGCACCAACATGTGTCCGTGCCTCTGACATACGTATAACAAATATAATTTGAAGTTTATTTTACAAATTAATATTGGTATTCTGAGTTGTCATTTTAGATATATAAAAATTTAAATCATCTCTTTTGGGCCAAAAAAAAAAAGATCATTTAAAAAATTTCATTCAAACCCTTTAAGGCATTTTGCAAAACTCCTCTAAATATGCAGGCTAATGAACTAAAAAAATTAAAGAAAAAAAAACTAATTTATGTGTAATATAAGTATTTTTCACTATTTGTGAAGTATGATAAGTTTTAAGGATAACATTTTTAATGTTCAACAGATGAAAGAAGTACCGCTTTGTTTCATTTTAATTCAACACAAACAATGCCATTTTTATATATTTTATAGTTTTCAGGATGACAAGTTCCAAACAAAGGTATCTGAAATAAATTATAAATCACTTGCTTCAAACTGAGATATATAATGCAGTAACTAGGAATTATTACCAACGCTTTGAATGAGCGAAGTCTTTCAATATTTTAATTTTTAAATAATTTTAATAAATAAATATATATATATATATATATATATATATATATATATATATATATATACAGTTGGCTCTCTGTTTAACGACTTTCAAGGGACCGTGAAAAATCATCCTTAACTAGAGATCGCCCTTAAACAGAATTTGTGAAAAAAAAACATTTCCCATAACGTCGGAGGGGCCAGGGCTGGGAAATATCGTCTTTAAATAGAGATCGTCGTTCAGTAGAGCGTCGTTAAACAGAGAGCCAACTGCATATGTATATGTGTGTGTATGTGTATATGTATATATATGTGTATGTATATGTAAACAGGGTGTCCCAAAACGACCGCATAAACTCTGCACAGCTAGATTCCTCGTTGGGAGTACATAAAAACTGCCCAAAGAAGCGTTCCTGTACGATCCATAGTTTACGAGAAAAATACGAAAAACAAAGTATGACGTCACTGCCGGTGCAAGAAAAAAACACTTTATTGGACATATCAACAAAAATATTTGCATATCTTTCCAGACGATAATGTTTAAAACGTTCGCCGTGCATATCACGTGATGCATACGCGCGCGCCATGGAATGACGTTAAGCCGCCGTTGAACTCGTATTTAAAAGGCTGCATCTTGCAGCTACCGGTAGTCTTCGTATGGTGGCCATATACTCCGTTCGGGACTACTGCGACATGTACTTGATGTACGGCCGATGTAATGGAAATGCCTTACGAACTACTAGGGAGTATGCCCGTCGATATCCTTCCCGCCGTCCTCCCGATGTCAACGTCATCCGTAGGCTGGACGACAGACTGAGAAATACGGGAAGCGTCTTGCCAACAGCCAATCTTCACGATACTGGAAGACCGCGGAGCGGCCTGACGGTAGCACAGGCGGATGCAATACTGCAGCGGTTAGAAGAGACGCCCGAGGTAGGCACACGCGCATTAGTCCGTGAGATGACTTCGAGTAAAAGTACTGTGCACAGGCTTTTACGGTCTGAGAGGCTACACCCATTTCGGAACACAACCGTGCAAGGTCTGAAACCAGATGACTTTCAGAAACGCGTGGCCTTCTGTGAATGGCTGTTGCAGCAACAGAACACAGATAATGGTTTCATTGCACATATCCTGTGGACTGAGGAATCATGGGGTATTGAACCATCACAACAGCCATATGTGGTCCCAGGTCAATCCGCATGCAATCCGGCCGCAGAAACATCAGGAACGTTGGTCTCTTAACGTGTGGGCCGGCATACTCGGGGATCGCCTGCTTGGACCATATCTGTTGCCTGAACGGCTCTCGGGACAGTCGTACTTGGTGTTTCTCAATGAGGCCTTAACCGAGTTCCTCGATGACATACCATTAGCGGCAATACAGGGACTTTGGTTCCAGCATGATGGGGCTCCGGCGCATTTCTGTGCTCCTGTACGTGATTGGCTGGATATGGAATACCCCGGCCGCTGGATCGGACGTGGGGGTCCGGTTCTATGGCCGCCACGTTCGCCAGATCTTACACCGTTGGATTTTTTTTCCTATGGAGCCATCTCAAGGAACTGGTGTATCGAGACGTAGTGACAACACAAATGTACTTAGTTGCTCGTCTGCATGCTGCTTGTACTTCGATGGACCCCTCGATGCTGCAACGTGTGATGACAGCCATTCCACGGCGTGCTCAATCCTGCCTCTACATGCACGGCGGACACTTTGAACATCTGCTTTAAATTGTGCATGCTGTTGATATGTTCAATAAATTGTTTTTTCTTGAACCGGCAGTGACGTCGTACTTTGTTTTTCGTATTTTTCTCGGAAACTATGGATCGTACAGGACCGCTTCTTTGGGCAGTTTTTATGTACTCCCAACGAGGAATCTAGCTGTGCAGAGTTTATGCGGTCGTTTTGGGACACCCTGTATATATGTATATGTATATATATGTATATATATATAACTCGCTTAATAAACTCATTCAATTTTATAAACCCGCAAAAGCAAGTAATTGTACCTGCTTCTGGAGGTGGGTTGTTACAGTCATCAAAAGCGAGTTCTCCTGTGCAGGGGATTTCAACCCAGTAAAGTGAGTTCAGCGACCAACTTTTTTCCCCTGTGCATTTGCAGGGAAATATACCTCTTAAAGCATTACTAAATTTGTATTTCAACAGCGGGTTTGTTAAAAGATCCTAAGTATTAATACATTTTGAATCAACCACATTATGTTTATTAACTCTAATAAATTTAATGTCAATATGCTTGGCTTTAACATTTTCTAAGTTATTTTTTGAAAGTAAATTGCAGACTGATTGTATTGTATAGGAACAGCAGTAGCTACGTTTATTTCATTAATTATTCTAGAATACCAGATTTAATTATTTTATGCTGTCTGTTAAGGTTATAAATTCTGATTCCATGGTATCCATCTAAGTGCAATGCTCTTAGATGTGAAAAAAAACGCTCAACAAGCTCTATTTCCCTGGGTTAATCCATAAAAATATTAATTATAACAAACCGCACATCACCAGATTACTTATGTCCTACTTAAGCGATAGAACTTATCAAGTTAAAATTAACAATAACCTTTCCCCCAAAATGACCATCAATAGTGGTGTTCCGCAGGGGTCCGCTAGGACCCCACTTATTTAATATTTGTGTGATTGACACAAACTCACAATTTCCTAATTCTCATCTTGCAATTTTCGTTGACGATACAGCCCTAAATTTTAAATACTCAGTCTGCAATATTAACAAACACGTTTCTCTAACTGTTAAGTGGCTCGCAAAATGGAAAATAGAATTAAACACCGATAAATGCGAAGCTGTCATGTTTTCCACTAAACGTATAAGTAGTTATGCAAACTTTAAAATGCACATAGGTAACACACCGATCTCTTGGTCTACCACGGATAAATACGTAGGAGTTCATTTGGACACAAACTTATCTTGGAATATACACATCATACAGAGTAAGAATAAATTTCGAGCAGCTAGAAGATCTCTATACCCCTTAATTGCTTTCAATGGCAAATTAAGCCTTAATAATAAAATGTTCGTCTATGAATCCTTCCTTCGTCCCTTATTAACGTACGCCACACAGGCTTGACCATACACAGCAGAATCCAGTACTAATCATCTTGATGTTTGTCAGAATTCCACTGTCAGACAAATTACACAAGTACCTTGGTACTTCCACAATATTGATCTTCACAATGAATTGAAGTTTCTCACTATTCCAAATTATCTCAAAAAACTATACACAAATGTTTTCAATAACATTCACAACAAACTTATCATGGAATTATTCGACTATGATTCAGCCGACGCGAGCAATCGAAAGAGGCATCGTGCCATTCTCTTGACTTAATGTGTGTCTTGTCCTTTAAAAAAAAATATGTGCTTGCACGGGGGAAAAATAGTAAAAAATCAAAAACTAATAAGTAGCTTGCTATGTTAAAAAATATTTTGTGTGTTTAATCTTCCTCTTAGTTCCTATCCCTAAACTAGTAATATGACAGAGTTTTCTCTGAAGATTTTTTAAAGTTTTGTCAAAGCTCGTGGATTCTAGAGGCACCTTCCTTACTGTTTCATCCTTGCTCTTTCAAACTCCTCCTTCTTCTCCCAATCACGTTAGCTTTCCATTGCAACGAATCTCTAAGACTGTCGTCGAGGGCGTGGCCCAGATGACGTCGATGCCCTGTGTTACGTGATGGCACCTGATGGCTAAGTACAATACACTACTGCTTACATGATTTTGAAACCAAAGGAATATTTGGAAAAATTATATAGAATCCCTCGTGAAGTATCTATCTTTAAGTTTGCGTTCGATTATGTCACAAATTCAGAACCAGTTACATTACTTAAATTAATTTTACAATCTTCTGTTATATAAATTAATATCAACAATAACTTTCCAGTGATGATAGGTATAACCATTAAAAAACCATGCAACCACTTTTAAAGGAAAGGAAATATTTGGTTGTGGCCTGCTAGAAATGAAGATCCGAGTAAAGATCTGTAGGGAATTTTTTTCATGGATTCGTTTAATGTGATTTGACATCAGTAATTTTGCACGGAAATTTGTTCCCAGACTTCAGTGGCAAACAGTTAAAGTTTGTTAGCAACTCTTTAAAACGCAAAATTAACTTGCTAATGTGAGTTTCTTGGTGTAACAAAATTGTATTTCCAACAGTTTTAAAATTTGCACTCAGTAAGTATTTAACAGGTTCTTAATTCTATAACATCCAAACTTTCTTTAATTCGATTGATTGCACCATTGATAATATTACTTGTTTCGCAAAATATAACCATGCCATCAAAATATACAATCAGTATTACATCATTATTTACCCTATATATGCAGTTAACACCATTTAAGTCTTGCATGACGTAACGTTCCTAAATTTTATCCAATTCATCATTCTACTGCCATCCGCTCTGGTGAAGACCGTAGCAAACACGATTTTCAAGTCCTTTTACGGCATATCCGGGAGGTTTCTGCGTGTATATCGTTTCATTTAAATTACTATATATGTCGATTTTAAATAGATCTGACTGTTTCCATTGTAACATACATACTAACAATATCAAAATAAATTTTACAACATTAAAATTAATAAGAAGGAAAAATCTGAACATAATGAATACCTGAGTATTGATTGAACCCTTGGGCCACCAATTTTGCCTTATGCTGATGTACATTACTTTTTCCATCTGTTTTTATGTTATACACATAACAGCAATTTTTGCATTTAGAGGTGGTACTATAATTCTCATACTTTCATGTCACTCATGATTTTTAATTCTTTCATTGTTAAATTCCAGTCTTCTTTATCTGGACTAGTTTGCATACCTTTAAAAGTTCTCGGTAATTCTGCAATATACAGGGTGTCCATAATTCAACTTCCCTACTTTAAAGTTGTCTACAGTCGAAACTATTGTTCAGAAAGTTATGAAATTTTGTGTAGGACATATTGAAGGGATGGGAATTTGTTTGAGCGAATAAAAAAAAAATTAGGGGGCGTTTTTTGATGAATTAGACATTTAGCCAACATTTACTACAGTTAAAAAAAATTATTTCAACAAGACATGTTCAACATGACGGCCATCATTTTCAGCTACCATTTGAAATCGTAAAATAGCATGTTCTACAGTTAACCGCAGTGTGTCCAGGGAAATGATGAGAACATATTGTGAAATGCTGTCTTTCAGATCAGGTACAGTTCTTGGTTTATAAAGACTGACTAGATGTTTCACATGCCCCCAAAGCCAAAAGTCGTATGCGTTGAGGTTTGGGGATCGGGAAGGCCACACATTAGAAAAGTGGCGGCTGATGATGACACGTTCTTTTGTAAAGTGATTTTTGAGAACGTTCTTAACGGGAAGGCTAACGTGTGAAGGAGCTCAATCTTGCATAAAAATTGTGCGGGGAAGGCACTGACATGATTGCAGATCCGGAACAATTTTATTCAGTAACAAGGATGCATATCGCTCCCCGGTGATCGAGCATGTTACTGGACCTTTAGGACTTAATTCCTCGAAGAAATACGGCCCGAGAATAAAAATACAGAAAATCCACACCACACGGTTACTTTCGGTGATTGCATCGGAACATCTAGGATTAAACGCAGATTTTCTGGTTCCCAAATTCGGCAGTTGTGAGTATTCACCGAACCGTCCAAATAAAAGTGTGCTTCGTCTATCCAGAGGATATTCCAAGGCCATTCTGCATCAACCTCAAAGCGAGCAAGAAACTGAAGTGGGAACCGCTGTCGAGTCTCGAAATCATGTGTAAGCAAACTCTGCACAAATTAAAGCTTGTACGGATAATACAGGAAGATATTCCGCACGATCTTCTGGACAGTTGAACAGGGCAGATCCAATGCTTCTGCCACACGACGGATACTGGTACTAGCCTGTTCGTTGGAAGCTTTGTCCTCTTCCACTTGAAGCGAAACCTTCTCTACAGCTTCTGTGGAAACAGGTTTCCTTCTTCTTCCAGAACGAATGTTGAAAGAACCAGTTTCTTCAAATTTGGCCACCATAAATTGAAGACCTTTAACAGTCAATGAACCTTTTCGTATCCCCTTCAAACTCCGAAATTTTCGTAGAGCAACTAGTGCTGAATTATCATTTTGGTAAAACAATTTTACTAACAAAGCTCGATCTGGTAATCGTAACGATGACATTTTGATTAGCAATAGCAAGCACGTTGAAAACAAAATCTCCATGAAAGTTTCTAGGATTTATAACAGCTTCTGCTCTACGTCGACAAAAATTAATTTGCATATTTATTTCTTCTTCGTTCCTTCAAATCTTTTGTCCAAAAATTAGTTATCGAACAAGTTTTCGGTCGACTTTGCAATCACTTTAAAGATTATAAAATTTAATGACTATGAGTTATTGTGCTAGGGTGACCTATGGATAAAAAGATGGTGAAATCTTAAGTAAAGAACCAGTCGTAAATGTGTAATTCATCAAAAAACACCCTCTGGTGGTGAAATTTTGAAATAATTCTTTTATTCGCTCAAACAAATTCCCATCCCTTCAATATGTCCTACACAAAATTTCATAACTTTCTGAACAATAGTTTCGACTGTAGACAACTTTAAAGTAGGGAAGTTTAATTATGGACATCCTGTATGTTTCATGTTAGAATACGTCTTTACGCAGTCATTTACGCTCTTAGACTCGCTATTTGGATCACTATTTTCGTCATTAGCTGAATATTCTCAGTTTTCTGCATTTGCAGATTTAACTTTAAAATCAAATTTATCGGGCTCTGTATCTATTTTATTTATCCCACCTATTATTTTCAGTTCTGGGTCTTTCTACCCTCTTCCTTTCAGTTACTGAGAAGTGTATGTATACCACTTTTTACCATTTTTGTGGGTTCTAGATTTCCATATTGGGTATCAGTTAAATCATCTAAATAATTTACTCTATCATTTAAATTGTAAGTGGCATATTCATAGGTTTCATGCTTCCCAAATAAAATTTTTAACCCCCTTTTTAATTTTATCCATCTCACAGTGATTACTTTCTTCTATTTTTACGTTCGTTTGGAATCCAAACTCGATATCCCTCGCATAACCCAGAAAAATTCCTATTTTAGCTTTAGGTTGTAGACTATTTCGTTGAGTTTGGAAAAATATACGTATGCAAATGATCCAAATATTCTGGGATTTCCAACTGAAGTTTTGCGATCAGACCTTATTTTAATGGGTATAATACCTTCAGTGAGTTTATGCAAGCATCAATTTTTAACATATACGAAAGTATGGAGGGCTTTGGCTCAAAATCTAAGTTGAAATACATTATCTTGGAGTATGGCTCTTACTTCAGCCGTTGCAATATTATTAAACTTTCCCGCAACATCCTTTTGTTCGGGCGTAAAAATTGTGGTCCGTCCAATCTTTATCCCCAATTTATTTAACCTGTTTTCAAATTCTTCATGCAGAATTCAAGTCCATTTTCCGTTCTTACACATTTTAATCAAGGACCTAGTTCCCTTTCTGATCGTGCTAAATATTGTTAAAAAAACATTTAAAAACCTCACTTTTATTTTTAACTATATATATTTTTCAAGAAAAGTCATCCATTGATTAAAAAGTATTTATCATACTTTAAAAAACTAACTTGGGAGTCTCCCAAAAAATTCATATATATTCTGTTAAACGAATATTTAGTATTCCTTTTATATACATAATTTTTCTTTAAAGGGGTTCATTTAGATTTGGTAAGTTTACATACAATACAAATTTTACAATCTTTTCCACTACCACTAAGTTTTTCGATTCCTTTAACTCTTATTGTTACTCGTACTTCTAATTAAAGGTAATTTGCGTGAAAAAATATTTTATGAGCAATTTTGATATCAATATTATTCACAAATAAAGTAAACCGAGTGTTAGTTGGATATCCATAAAAAATATATAAACTATCATCCTGGAGAACGCGATCTCCTGCAAGAAACAATTTTTGCACCATAGGATGGACTAGTGAGCTAAAATTTCGACATAGTCCTTCCCATTCAATCTACCTTTTAGGGTTACAATAGGGCCTGAAGAAAACCACGAGATGCCATCTCAAACCCTGATAGATCTACCTCCATGATTGACAGTTGAGATGAGACAGCCAGAATATGTAGGTGTTCTCCAGACATACACACGTCCGGTTGCTAGGAACAATGTGAACAAAGATTCGTTGGACCAAATGCCGTTTTTCGAAATATTACTTGACTAGGATTTGTGATCGTGGCATCATTGTGGACGATATTTTGTACTGGCATCTATTACAAGTGACTTGGGAATAGCTACTTTTCCGTAAATGCTTTGTGAAGCTCTCTTCTACCTCTAATGGTTGATAAGGAAACATGCAGATGCAGATTGAGCTCTTCGGCCATTTTGGTTGCAGTTGTTTTCTTTCTTCGTGTCACAATCCGCTTCAATACCTCGGCCAGATTTGTTTTTTTAAGGAATGCGAAGCACATTCATAAACACCACTAATATTGATAGATGTTTCCATTATTCTGATAACCACCTGTATAAACACACACACACACACACACACACACACACACATATATATATATATATATATATATATATATATATATATATATATATATATATATATATATATATATATATATATATATATATATATATATATATATATATATATATATATATATATATATATATATATATATATATATATAATATAAAATATAAACCATAGAAATAAACAAAAAATAAAAAACAAGCATAGACTGCTAAATCACTTTAACATAAAACATAGCCTGCAAAGAAAACATTTTCAATAGAGGATAGCGTAGAAGCTTCATATCCCCATAATGAAAAAAACAAATAAATAATCCAACAGAGATAGTTAAAAATAATACAAATATAGACAAGAAACAAACAGAAATCAAGCACTCTGGGCATCCACGCACCAACGGCAAGATTCTGTATAAGTGCCGGAACTGAACCATAAAACAACAGAGGTAACCGACAGGTCTCTTCATCAGGGAGCCTAACCATGTCAGTTACCTCAAGGGGAACTTACTGAATAGGATGCAGGTAAACCTAAAAGACATCCCAAGGCCCCGAGTCCCCCAATGAAGCAATAAGTCAAAAAGAAAATGAAATGACAAACACAACTTACAGTATGGGCTCAACGCACCTTACATGCAAGCACACAAAATCCTAATGCAAAATAAATGACGCGTACATACCCCAATCCCGTAAGTGACGCTTATCGCGAAACAGCAGCCAATTCTATTCTAAAAATTACGTCATTGTAACATTACTATAGCGCCACTCCCCAATTACAGCCTAACCAAATGAAAACACACATACTATTCTAAACATCTTTAAAAATTCCTGAGCCTAAATGCCATTTTTTTTTAAACTTTTAAATTGCCAAAATTTTTAGGGAAATCGTTTTTTCTTAAGTTTTCCTCGAAAATGCTACATGCCTCCAAAAAATCCCCAGCGTTGTTACATATGTTTTTTATTCTGTAAAGTTGTGAGTAAAAAATATTATAATAAATTTTATAGTTTAAGTTGCTATGGAAATTAGTAAACGTAATAACCTCGAAGTTAAAATCTCACCTTTTATCATATATCCCTATTTTTATTTCTCTATTTTGAATTTTAATTTTTAAATCCAGATAAGTGGCACAAAGATTATTATCGTTAGTCCGGTTTAAAGTTAGTTCCTTTGGGTAGATTTGATTAAGAAATTCCAAATCGTTGCAGTTAAAAATTATAAGATCACCAATATATCTAAAACAGGTAACATTATTTGAGTTAAGAAATTTAGTTTCGTAAAAATGTAAGAATAGGTTGGCAAATGCACTAGAATAGCTATTTCCCATAGGTATACCCTTTATCTGTTTAAAGAAACATAAGCCATTAAAGAGGTAGTTTTCAAAAATATTAAATTTACATAAATCAATCCATTCACATTTTAATATTAAAGTACTATCTAAATAAGCATCATAAATTTCTGAACATATAAACATTAAATTATCATGCGGAATACTGGTAAACAGGTTTTCAAAATCAAACGTGTATATGCTATCTATATTCTTACTTTTTAAAAAATGTAGAACATCCTGGTTATTATTTATAATAAAGCTATTTTCGGTAACTTTAATTTTATTTATTTAATTTTATCTGGATTTAAAAATTAGAATTCAAAATAGAGAAATAAAAATAGGGATATATGATAAAAGGTTAGATTTTAACTTCGAGGTTATTACGTTAACTAATTTCCATAGCAACTTAAACTATAAAATTTATTATAATATTTTTTACTCACAACTTTACAGAATAAAAAACATATGTAACAACGCTGGGGATTTTTTGGAGGCATGTAGCATTTTCGAGGAAAACTTAAGAAAAAACGATTTCCCTAAAAATTTCGGCAATTTAAAAGTTTAAAAAAAATGGCATTTAGACTCAGGAATTTTTAAAGATGTTTAGAATAGTATGTGTGTTTTCATTTGGTTAGGCTGTAATGGGGGGTGGCGCTATAGTAATGTTACAATGACGTAATTTTTAGGATAGAATTGGCTGCTGTTTCTCCATAACCGTCACTTACGGGATTGGGGTATGTACGCGTCTTTTATTTTGCATTAGGATTTTGTGTACTTGCATGTAAGGTGCGTTGAGCCCATACTGTAAGTTGTGTTTGTCTTTTCATCTTCTTTTTGACTTATTGCTTCATTGGGGGACTCGGGGCCTTGGGATGTCTTTGGAGCTTACCTGCATCCTATTCAGTAAGTTCCCCTTGAGGTAACTGACATGGTTAGGCTCCCTGACGAAGAGACCTGTCGGTTACCTCTGTTGTTTTATGGTTCAGTTCCGGCACTTATACAGAATCTTGCCGTTGGTGCGTGGATGCCCAGAGTGCTTGATTTCTGTTTGTTTCTTGTCTATATTTGCATTATTTTTAACTATCTCTGTTGGATTATTTATATATATATAATAAAAGTATTATAATTTCTGCTTTACACACATAACATAACTCTTTCACTCAACTCTCCCTTTTGTCCACTATTCTGTTTGGCAAAGGATGTTTTTCCGTGCACTCTGTATGCTATCATGACTTTCGATACCAAAGCTCGAAAAACACCCATTAGCCTGGGGGTTGCAGTAACAGATACTCTAATTTAAACGCGCTCCAACAATTTGTCCATTTTGCAAGATCTGCAAGGTTTAACATTTTACGCTGTTTCCCCACCCCGAAAGCACGATGCCTTTAGCTTCATTCCTGCTACCTGCCAGTAGAATAATACATACACTATATTATATAAAAAAATACCGATGGCCAGATTTGCTTTTTAAGGAATACGAAGCTCACTCATAAACACCACTAATATTGATAGGTATTTCCATTATTTTGATAACCACCTGTACACACACACACATATATATACACTCGTGTAAGAAATTTGCAGACTTGTACGATTATCTCTAGAACTACTGTACCGATTTTAATGAAATTTGATATGTACATACATTGATACAATAGAAAACAAATAATCATTCAATAATTGTAATACACACACATGATCGTGCGTAACATTCGTTGGAGTCGAAAGGTATGAAACAGCGGTTGCAGAATAAACAAAAAAATGGGTTAATAGATGGTGTTATTTTGCCGCAATCGGTTAATTTCAAATTGTAACAGTAAAAATGAGTAACCACCAACGTTTAGATGATGGAATGAGGTGGCGAATTGTGGGGAGGCTAGAAGAAGGCCAATCTCAAGTCCAAATTTGTAGAGAGTTCAATTTAACGCCCAGCGTCGTGTGTAACTTATGGAAACAGTTCCAGGATACCGGATCCATCGAGAGAAAGCCTGGGCAAGGTCGTCCAAGCGCCACGACGGCCAGAGAAGATTGCCATTTGTCAATTATAGCGAGGTGTAACAGGAGTGCTACAGCTTCTCAGCTCTCTCGTGACTTGTATGCAGCCACAGGAACCCGTGTATCAAGGGTGACTGTTTCCAAAAGACTTCATGAGAGAGGGTTGTTTGCAAGAAGACCTGCTGTTTGCGTCCCGCTCACTTCTACGAACAGGAGAATCCGTTTATCATTGTGCAGAGAGCATAGAGATTGGAGTATGGATCAATGGGCGACCGTTCTCTTCACTGATGAGTCCCGGTTCTGCCTAAACACCGATTCTCGCCGTACGTTCATATGGAGAGAACCAGGGACCCGCTACCTACCCTCCAATGTCCGCGAAATCGACCATTATGGCGGAGGAGGCTTAATGGCCTGGGCAGGCATTATGTTGGATGTCCGCACACCTCTCCATGTCTTTGAAAGAGGCACTGTGACTGGTGTGAGGTATAGGGATGAGGTCTTGGAGCACTATGTTTGCATTTTCAGGGGTGCAGTTGGCCCTGAGTTCATTTTAATGGACGATAACGCGAGGCCCCATAGAGCTCATATGGTCGACGAATTTCTAGAGAGTGAGGATTGGCCAGCCAGATCTCCAGACCTCAACCCTATAGAGCATGTCTGGGACGCTCTGGGGAGGGCAATTACAACTCGCAACCCCCCTCCGAGAACCATTCAGGGAATGAAAACAGCGTTGCTGAACGAGTGGGACCAATTGCCACGGGAAATGATAAACTGCCTTATTTCAAGTATGAAATCACGCTGCGAGACATGCATATCTGTAAGAGGGGACCATACCCCCTATTAACCCATCTACTAACCCATTTTTTGTTTTATTTTGCAACCGCTGTTTCATACCTTCCGACTCCAACGGGTGTTACGCACGATCATGCGTGTGTATTACAATTATTAAATGGTTATTTGTTTTGTATTGTATCAATGTATGTACATATCAAATTTCATTAAAATCGGTACAGTAGTTCTAGAGATAATCGACCAAGTCTGCAAATTCTCTTAATTTCTTACACCAGTGTAGCTCAAAACATGAGGTTTTTTTAATCGTTTCTGAGAAACATATATGGATTTCTTTTTAAAGTATAACCAAAGATTTGTTAATTTTATGGATCTGGAACTGGAGGGGATCATTTGGACTGATTGTCTCAATTCAATAAGAATTTAACCACGAATGTAACAATGTTATATGCAGAGTTTTAAATTCGCTACATTAATTTTTCAGTAAACTATACCAAATTAACAAAAATCCTCTTTTACCTTTTTATGTTAAAATTTACTATAGTAACAGACGGACGACTGAATGAAGTCATTAGAATTAGCAGGTAATTCGTCTACTCAGGTAGAGACAAAATTTACAGTTTTACGTTTCTGCCTCAAATTTCTAGAATTTATCGATTTTTTTAAAGTAGGAAAACCTTTTCGCTGATATTTATCGTTTTAGGACTGTACAGATAAAGTGTTCGATTAAAGAGCTGCAAGTTCAAGTATTTGGAAATTTATTTAAAGTACCAGAAAAACAAATCACGTGATCAGCATTTAATAAATTAAATTCTAAAAATTAATCTTTAAAAATACACCAAAAATCAGAAAATGGAGGTAAATATTTGAAAAAGATCTCATTTTAAAGAAATTTTTATGATCTTTTTCGTGATATAAATTTTATAACCCTCAAATTATTATTTTAAATGCAAACTTAAAAAAAGTTACCAAAACAGCTTAAAAATTTAATTTAAAAAACCTAAGAACTTTTCAAAAATTTTTCTTAGTGCATCCCTACGCTATAAGAAGAATCGCCATGCAAAATTTCAGCTCTTTAGGTCCATCGGTTTGGTCTGTGCGTTGTATGTCAGTCAGTCAATCAGTCAGTCAGTGAGTCAATCAGTTACGGAACTGTTTTATATAATATATAGATAATGTAATAGTGAAATTTCTCCAGGTTTACAAGCATATATGAAAAATCACTTTTCACGTAGAACTTTCTAAGGTCAAGTGTATCGTATTTACATGATATGCTAGGAAAAACAAATAATATCAATGAATATTTTCTGGAACATTAAAAAGGCATAATTGCTATTTAAAATAAAACTACTTCAAGCAAACACCTTTACTCAGAGTTCATTTTCATATCAGATCCTTATCGAGTGGTGTAGAAGCACAGGTCTAATAAATTTCACTTTTATGTTATGAAAACCAATAAAATTAGCAGCATTCTTTATGTTTAAAATTAAATAAATGATTATTTATTAGTAAAGAATATCAATTGATTAATAAGTAACATTTTTAATATATTTTTATGTGTTATTTCTGGTTTAATCAATAAAGTGAATTACACTAATAAATTCGCAAACTGTTTTTTCATTAACCTAGTAAATTTCTTTCAAATTAATTGTCATTTAGCGACTAAATACAAACTTCCTGAAAGTAGGCAGTATCCTCGATTTTAACCTGATTCATCCCTCTGTGGTAGAAAATGTAGTATCTTCACTTAATTTGTTTTTAAGTAAATGCTAGAGACAATCATTCAGTTTCCCTTACACGCAATTAACATGGCGCAAATTTGTAAAGAAATGAGTTGATGCAAAATTTAATTCTTCTATGTAAAAATATTATAATAGAATAATACAATTCTGGAAATAAAAGAAAATAAGAGTTATAAGCAAGCTGACTACCATGTTCAGTAATTGAACAAATATGACAAATATTTTAGATTCTAAAAATCCAGGACTTACAAAAGAATAAATGAATGGATCGTTTCGAAAGTTTAAAATTCAATTTTAATCTCAAAATATACAACATAAAATCTGTTAAAAGAAACTCATGTTTTAAAACAAGAATTTTTAAAATTGCAATGTTCTAAGAGGAAATAAAATGTAAGATATAAAACAATATCTCGATGAGTTTGGGGTTAAAGTGGCAACCAGTAAACAGAATTAAGAAATTCTAAGAGACAGTTATTACTAAAAAAAGTTCAATTAAAATGAAAATGAAAAGAGAATTTATTTGATTATCAATTAATATCAACTACTTTTTTATGCATCAAAACATTAAAAAATATTTTTTACAGTAAATAACACCAAAAATATGTAGGGAAAAAATTGTTGACTTAACTATATCAAGGTTAATATTAATGTGTTATATTTTTTATAATTTTTGGAATAATTGACACGTGATTACAGATAAAGGTAACACCCGATGGCTGCTCTCACTCGAGCTTTAAAGTTTATTTGAATTTTTTCTTTTTTAAGTTTTGAAATAGGATAAGAATTTTACGACAATTAGTAGCAAGTCAACGAGCAGTAAAAATATAAAAAAGTTTCATTTCAGTTGTTAGAAAGTACAGGGAATTCCCCCCACCCCCTTATTTAAGTTGTTGCAGTAAGAGAAAGAATACATATTCACAAAGTGCAGGTACACTCAGAAATCCCTATGCAATAGGCTGTAATGAATTAAGCGTGAGTTTAGTGAGAATTGCATCATGCAAAGATAACTGTGCAGGGTTAATGCATCAAAATGAATGACGCATTATAATTTCCTACGTGTTTGAATGCTGACGTAGCTCAAAATTAGATTTATTTTCTGATATTTGGAGTAACCAAGTGATGGAGAAAACCTTGTAAGTTTTTTGAGAAAATATTTGGACGTATTTCTCAATAATTGTTTTGCTATTTTATGACGACTGCCACTATGTAAACATCCAGTGATATTTAATGATGCTGTCCTCGACATTAAGACACAGAGGCATGTGAATTTAGTGTAAGTGGGGCAAGTAGAAATATTCAAAGGGGAGAACAAGGAAAACGAAAACAAGGAGGCTTAGGAAAGATCTGAATTGATAGCTTATCAGTAGATTGAGAATAACAAAACACGCAGCACACAAGCACTCGAAAAGTCCCAAACACAACGCTATAGATTCGCGAGTTCATTGTGTTGTTTTCTCCTTCTTGTTTTTGCCAGTGAGGTAAAACATTCCCCTTCTCTAAACGTAATGAAAACGTAATAAGGGACATTTTCATTTAAATGACACATACAAAGCATTAGTCATTAATCAGAGGGGAATAAAGATATTGATAAAGTGATTATATGCGTTATAAAATATTTTTAAAAATGATGGAATTTTTTTGCAAAGTTATTTTATAACAAATTATTGGTTTCCACTTCCTAATTTTGTTAAAATTCAATTCATCATCATTTTTTTTTCCAATGCGGAGGCACTTGTAATCAAACATTGGCCTATACTAAGCCGCAATTTTACTGCCCATTTTATTATGGGGCACCATATAGGCGGACAGCATTACCCCCTATGAAGGGACGACACGAACGGAGGCATTTTTCGTGGCGCAACGCCGGGATTCGATCTGAGCACCTTCAGCATTAAAAACTAGCGCGCTGCACCACAGGGCCGCCACAAGCCACAAGCCCCGATTAATCCTCATTATACTCATTATTTCGACAGTCCATTGTGAGCCCTGACCTTCCTTTAGATATTTGTCCTAGCTTGTTCTCTTGGAAGCAATTGTTTCTCAGCTTCTTGTCCCAATAACATCAAAGTCTCTGTCTAGAATATGACAAAATCTTTTAGGTTTTCCCTTTGGTATTTTTGCAACAGTAATTGTATTAGAAATTAATTTCGTTTATCTAGTCCATTCACATCAGTGGTCTTGACCATTGCAGATTACAAGGCTTAAAGTTGTTTGAAATTTTCCTTTCCCTTTTGCTAAAATAACGAAAGGTATTTTCAAGGGAAGAATGAATTAAAAAAATATCTATATTTTCCTTCATGAATATAAAACAGATGATTGTTGTAACCTTAGGTGAGAGCAACTGCCCTCACACAAACAGAAGGAGATAGTATTTCAAGATCGGAGTGCGGAATGGACTTTCTAATATTTATGATGAATACAAATTATGGAAAAAAATATAATTAATGCGCAATTATAATCACTTAAATATCATTAACAAACTGACTTATACAAAATAGTTTTCGGTACAGATGAAAAATTCTGTATTTTTTTAAAAGAGGAATTGCAGTGGAAGAGCTAAATATCCTAAATGTTGGAGGGAGGGGGATTTTTTTGACATTTAGGCACCTTGTAAAACGTTTTATATCCTAACAAAACATATGAACAAAGAAAATTAGGAAAATTAAAGAAGGATGTGAATGACAAAGTCTTTTTAAGGAAGGTGATAAAGAAATTGAGAATTGTGATCGTTGATGGTATCATCGAAGTGGTCAGTAGTAATGAACAGCGTTATCTCCAACTCTTAAGATCATGATCTCCAACCTTTATAATTATTAGAGTAATGACATATGTATGCACTGTTTTACAGCGTTTTCCTGATGTGCAATGCGAATGACATTTTTTGAATTTCCTATTACTGCTGATCCCACGACAGATGGTTCCTCCCTCCAAACATTTGTCAACGGGTAAGAGAAAACGCCGTCTTTGTAATAATCCACATAATTTATCATTATCCCTCTATCATTATCTCTTTTATTTATTATTATTATTATTATTATTATTATTATTATTATTATTATTATTATTATTATTAATATTATTAATATTATTATTATTATTATTATTATTATTATTATTATTATTATTATTATTATTTGAGAAGTCGTGTGAAGGCAAAGACATCTTTCAAAAGCATTACTCTAGAGTCTAGAACCTCTATTTAAGTAGGAAAAAATAAATACAAAGGGGGAACACCTAATTTACGTAACAAGCGAGGAAAACGGCAGGACACCTGTTAATATTTCATTTCCATGTCTGAGGTACAAAAGTTTTAACCTCAAAGCCTAGATTTGAGAAACTCTAACTTAGCCGTGTTCCATAGAAATAAGTTAGGGCTAAATTGCCTCCAAAATAGAATATTTGAGTTAAATGTCAAGTAAGCAATCAAGTTGATTTCAAGCAATTCTTATGCATGTTAAGTTAAAAGTGATAAATCCGGTGATTAGGCATAATCACCAACGATTTCAGTAATTGGGATAAATTCATGTGATATATTGTGAATTAATCCCATTTACCGGTGATTATGCATACTCGCCAATTCGTAGTGGTAAATATGATAAATTACTTTAAATTAATCAAATTTACCAGATATTACTCATAATTAGCACTCTAGGATGGTAAATTTGATAAATAATGTAATCTCGTTGAGTTACCTTTATTTTAATAAAATGTCAGAGCTGAAGTTTGCTGTAGCCAAAGTAGGAAATAGTGAAGCTAAGAATGCCAGACGTGGACAGGGTAAGAGCCAATTCGCGGAATATATTGGCAGTAATATTAGCTACTGAAAATGATGAGTTCTGTCACTTAGGAACAAAGGAGGTGTATTTCACAATTGTGTACCAGACACCAGTTTGTGTTATGTGGCAAACAATTTCTTACAGTAGAGAATATACTAAATATCACTCTGTCTGTTAGGAAGTGTGCAAGAAAAGCATCAATTTCCGGAGGTCAGGGGTACCAATGGTGCTCTTGCAAAGGAAAGTGCAATTCAACCAAATACAAATGTTAAATAAATAAATAAATTTTGTAACTAAAATGTCATGACAGTTTACCATGATTGAATAAGCAATCAGAGTTATTAGAGTTCAAACTCTTTTACCAACAAATTTTTTTCATATTGTTCTACGCATAATTCTAATGTTAAGCTAAAACAGATTTTTCTTAGTTTCTATATATTCATTAAATCGTAATAAGATTACTAAAATAGTAAATGTATATTTGATTCATTTATTAAAAATTTTTTAGATTCGTTAGTTTCTTTATTAAAGCAACAACAGTTGGGAAATTTCATGATATCTATCAAATTTATGAAGTGCATTTTGGAAATTATGCAGAAATCGCTTTAAAAGAAGCATACTCAGCGACATTTATCAAATTCATTTGGGGATATGTATAATCACCGGTCACAGTTAGCAATTTTTGCATATTTATCAAATTTACCAACTTCGTTTGGAAATTATGTAAAATCGCCGGTAAAAGCGAGGAATTCAGTGAAATTGATCAAACCAAGATGATTGGTGATTATGCATTATCACAGGTTAATCACTTTAACCGTAATATTTACACTGAACAAAGTTACTAGTCGAAAATGCACTAATTATCAAATGAAATTCTCTAATTGCGATACTAATTTTTGAGAAATGATTTGGTAATGTGGTTTCTGTTATTTATCTTTTTAACTTCTCGCAGGCATTTTTTATGCATGAAAATTAATAGTATCCAATTTGATATAATTTTTATACATCTAAATGCATTTTCTGTGTGTTTACTCACGAAATTAGCCTAGATTTATCTGTAAAGGTTATATTAAAAAGTGCGCATTTTCAGCCCCATTTAGAGATTTTCATGAGACACCCTTTGCTCGTAAAAGCAATTTGTTCTGTAGACATTGAAAAATCAGTAGACGTTGTCCGCTACAGTAGACATTTTTGGGGTTTATAATAAATCCCTTGTAATAAAAATCCAAACGAAATTATTTTTTTAACCCTACAAAATAATTTAACGTAAAATAAAATACACCAGCAAAAGCATAGCATAGACATGTCTGGTATTTTTAAAATGAATATATTAAAAGAAAAAATTAGAATGTATTTTGCAACTTTTATATCATTTGTTCCTCCTTACGTTAAGGATAAAAAACTTTAGTAAAATACAAAAGTTTTATCTTTTCAAACACTTTTGACAGCTGTGGATTAACTGAAAATCTTACTCTAGTTTAAGTATAGGTATGAAGATCTATCATTGTGTAATTGATATAATTTGTTTAGTCAATCATAGTTTACCGAACTGTTCATACTATGGTTAAAAAAGTTCCGTTTCTTTGAGAAATTAATTTTTTCAGCAATATCTTGATACTTAATACAAATACAATTTTCAGTTTTGATAAATCATTTTTTTGTGTGTGTGCGTCAGTCACTTGTGATCAAAACTTTATATCCGGCTAAAATCACATCTAATTCCGTTAATAAAATACTGTCAAAATTCCGTGGCAAATCTACACGTAAAAAGCTTGTGAGCTTAGCTGTTTCACTTTGCTTAAATAGTTCAGTTGGTAAATTACCAGCCTCGCGGGCTGGTATTGACCGACTCAAATCCTGGTTACGGCAGATGGTCTTGGGTTGGTTTGAGAGTTCACTTGTAGGAGAAAAAATATCAAAAATTAAGGATGTTTACAGCTGAAAAAAGCCAGACGTTTAAACCAGAAAATAGTTATAATTTTTATAGTATTAATAATACAGATGTTTCTTTTGGTAAAAACTTAATTAATTTCTCTAAAAATTTAAGGAGTTTTTGTTTTTTTAACAGTGTCTGTGTTTCAAAGTGAGGAATTACAAGAAAGCAAAAACTGAAAGAATAAGCTACTTTAATTTTTATCTGAATAAATGCTCCTAGTTTTTAAATAAGACCTATACTCTTTAAAGGAGAGTTTCAAACATTTGAATATTAGAGGTTGCTATTCTATTCAAATTTCGTTATCTTGGTCTCTTGAAATTTGAGGTGCATTCAAACAAATATTTATCTGAATCCAGTCGCATAACACACAAAGTTATGAAAATTTCCTTTACTTTACTTTAAAAGAAAAAATATGTAAATTTAGAATCAAATGCGAAATTTAGTTTTATACAATATTTAAACTATTGATCTCATTAACAGTATACTACAAAGAAGCGCAAAACCCCCAGAAATATACTATAATACTATTGATGACAAATGGAGACTGACTGACATTGTTCTGCAATATCTATGATGTATGTCTGCACTCGAAGACAGAGCTTTAACCCTGCTGATACCGAAACTATGATCCGAGTGCAAATGCACTCACGTTATCAAACGTACCTGTCTGAGTGACATTAGTACTCCTGTTTTCTGGAGTGCAAACGACACGCAGTTTCAGAGGAAGTAAACACGAAATTGTATGACATCATTTTACTAGATAAGTTTCTTTCTGTTGCTTCATGAAAATCACCCTATCATTTCAATTATTGAAAAGAAAAAAAAAAAAAAACTTCTGGAAGGCCACAAATTTCTCTTCCCCTCCCCCTTTTTTCACTCTGATAGAGAAATGATTTAGAGCTTGTTATCTAAGTGAAGTTTGTTTTATTTTTCTTTTTGGATAAATTAATTTTTAAAACGCATTTACTATTCATAGCAATTATGTGATTAATCACATATGGAGTGTGTTAAAACTGAATTTATACATAAATTAAAAGCAGGCTATTATATTTTAGAAAGAGATATCTTTGTTACATATTTAATAAAAATGTATCAGATTGATTTCCATTGACAACCTGCAAGAGAAAGCTCTGAAGTATTTTTTAAAGAATTTATAATTAAAATAAAATTTTAAATTTAAGATTCCTGTAATAAAAGCTTGTGGAAAGTATCAATTTTTAAAGGCGTTACAGATTTTCTGTTGGTTCAAAGATTATATATTTATCATATACAGTCGAACCTCCATATATCGAACTTCCTTATATCGAAATTTTCTATATATCGAACTCTTAGCAACTCTCCATGTTCATTACATAAAAAAACTGTTTCTATATATCGAAAAAATCTCTATATATCGAAATTTTTTTCAAGACATATTGGGAGATTTTATTCCACTTTAGAATAAAATCTCCCAATTTTTGGCGTTTGAAACAATACGTCGTGGACTTCAATTCGCGGAAAATGTCCATGATGAAGTTTTTAGTGGACTGAATAAATGCGAACATTCTTTGATGAACTTTCCGCAAAACTGGCTGTTGAGCAAGATATTCATAGTTTTTTTTTAAAGAATGTAACAGTGATCATTGTAACCACTGTCTGGATTATTGTGTTTTTTAAAGGTGTGTAATACTCAAAGAATCTTTTATATTAATTTACTTTTAGTTATAAACTTTCATTTAATGTGATTCGTATATAAATTAGAAATGGAGTTTCGCATACGAAAATTAGCTTTAATTTTAATGTTTTAGAAGAATTATGATAAAACGAAGATCAATTCTATATATCGAAATTTCTATATATCGAATTATTTTCTGGCAATTTGCTACTTCGATATATGGAGGTTCGACTGTATTAAATTTATTTGACACTAATAACTTTATTTTATTAACACACTAGCTGACGTACCCGGGATTTTAAGAATGTTTGTTAACCAAAATCAATTTAAAAATTAACACAGTATAAATAACACAGAAAAAATATATGTGAAATGTTATACACATCTCAGAATTTAGGAATTTCAGCCTTTCATCACTGTAGCACTAAAATCTGAAAAGTAAAAATGTCAAATTGTCTAATGTTTGTTAACCAAAATTAATTTAAAAATTAACACGGTATAAATAACATAGAAAAAAACATGTGAAATCTTATACACATGAATAAAATGAAAACCCAATAAAAAAATATATAAAATTATAATAAACTCCGCAGAATTCAGCTAGATTTAGCCTTTTATCATTTGGGCAAAAAAAGAAGCTGAAATTACCGGTTTAGCAGAAATTTCCAATAGAACCATGATATGACTTTAGAGTTGCCTCTTAAAAAATGAAGTGTTTGATTGAGGGCTGAAAACTGTAGAAGTGAAATGGTATAATTCCCCACGGTGTGTGGCCAATAACGAATGTATTATAAAGGATGCAGAGGCAGGGGTAAATACAGGCTTGTTAACCAATAAAAAATAGAAGAATAGCTGTCGGTGTGGCCAGTGATAGCGATCTAAAGTCTAAATTTTACAAGATCGATGGTCGTTATTTTATGGCCCACAGTAAAAACGTCAGATGAGAAGGGTCAAAGTTGTTTTGCAAAATAAAATTATGGTGGGGGAGGTACTTCATAGACTATGGACAGAGGAGACAGAGGCTGTTTAATAAAGAACCAATTGGCGCAGGAACCACTGAAAGAAAAACAGCCCACTGCCCAATGAAAGTGAGGGGCGGACCAGAATGCCCCCCCCCTGTAAACGGACAACAGCTCCGCTAAGGACGGAAGGAATTGGAGAAGGAGATCGATCTCAGACTTGGTTCCTCAGAGTTAGATGATAGAGACTCTCGTATGCCCCAGAGTCTTGGAGAAGTGCGAATATCCCGCTAAGGTGTTCCTATACTGGAGATGATTCTGGGTCCCTGTTGTCGATGCTACCATCATCGCTGCATACATCAGCTATAGTAAGTGCCTCCCCAATAGACTCTAAAAATCATCTTTGACAATATAGTTTGCCTCTGCTTCTGGATTCTCAATGTTAAGAATGATAATATGAAAGAGATTGTTATATTAATAGCTATGACAATTTAATTGAAATTTGTGCATTATCAAATAAATGTATGTTTAAGGTCAATGCTGTGTCTTCCTTGCTTGCTCTCTTTTGCATCTTTTAAACTTAAGTTATTTATTTTCTCTGTCGTGGCGTTTAATCGTTCCATCAGTTCTTTATTTTGATTTAATAGTGATTCAATTATTTTCATTGAAGTGCTATCATTATTTATATTCATAACGCTGTTTTCCGAGTCCTCTAGCGTGTTTTCTATGTTACTTGCCGTTTCGTAAGCCTCGTTAAATGTGGTAGGAGCCCTTTTTTTAACTTCCAATTGAATATCGGGTCTTAATCCGTCCAAAAATTTTGATAATTTAATTTTTTCCGTCAGACCGACCGCTCCCTGATCCTCTGATAGTTTCGCAACTTTTAAATAGTTGTACGCGGCCCTGACAATTTCCTCCTTAAAATCTTTAAAGGACTGTTCGGGTTTCTGCGAGATTTTCATTAAGGCATTTTGTGATTTCATGAAATCTGGCTCCGGAGTGAATTTTAGATTTAACGTTTTCTTAAAATTTTCATAATTATTTTCGTCCTGTAACTCTTCGTGACTGCTTACATATTGTAATGCTCTGTCCTTTAGTTTTGCTTTTAAAAATAACAATTTATGAACTTCATTTAACTTCCCTATGGCTGCTATTTTATCAAATTGGCTAAAAAAAAAAATCAATGTTGTCATTTTTATTCCCAGAAAATTCTGGCAAATGCACTAACATATCTTTACCCTCCATAATTGTATTATCCTTTGTTTGCAATTTATGTATTAATTGCGCTCTAATTGCATCAATATTAATTTGCTGATTTTGCATCAATCTAGTGATTGGCAATATATCTTAAATATTGCCTAACCTATACACTCAAACTATATAATATCATTAACATATCATACATAAACTATCAACAATTGTCATATCATTCTATTCGCATTAGTTTTAAACAATTCACTTTAGTGTGTATCCAACATTAGTCAAATAATAAAGTTCATAATTATATATAATATCACTTCAAAATTTCAAACAATTCACAGTGGTAAAGAAATTGCACACAAGTCTCTGCTTCTGAATATCCCACGTTAATATCCTACGATTCTTATCATTCATAATATTATGATAAATATTCTCATTATTAAGTTTGGCGATAAACGTAATAGATCACCTCTCAAATTTACTTCTTCATACTCGTTATGACCATAATAGTGTTAAAATGTAATCTGAATGGTAATCATAATGTTGCTCACAAATAATATTCTAAGTCTACTTTCACTACAGTTGGTAAAAAAAAAATACTTGTTTCCTTTTCTACAAAAAAAAACTTAAATATTCTAGCAAAATAACAAAATATTATTTTAGTCTTGATTATTACTAAAGTCTCTTCCGTAATCTCCACACCTACTTCCAACCACGTGCATCCTGGTCACAGCGCCACAAATGTAGGGTATTTAATTACCTTAAAACAATGGATGCATGCATGGGTTGGAACAAGCAAGGAAGACACAGCATTGACCTTAAACATACATTTATTTGATAATGCACAAATTTCAATTAAATTGTCATAGCTATTAATATAACAATCTCTTTCATATTATCATTCTTAACATTGAGAACCCAGAAGCAGAGGCAAACTATATTGTCAAAGATGATTTTTAGAGTCTATTGGGGAGGCACTTACTATAGCTGATGTATGCAGCGATGATGGTAGCATCGACGACAGGGACCCAGAATCATCTCCAGTATAGGAACACCTTAGCGGGATATTCGCACTTCTCCAAGACTCTGGGGCAGACGAGAGTCTCTATCATCTAACTCTGAGGAACCAAGTCTGAGATCGATCTCCTTCTTCTCCAATTCCTTCCGCCATTAGCGGAGCTGTTGTCCGTTTACAGGGGGGCCATTCTGGCCCGCCCCTCCCTTTCATTGGGCAGTGGGCTGTTTTTCTTTCAGTGGTTCCTGCCCCAATTGGTTCTTTATTAAACAGCCTCTGTCGCCTCTGTCCATAGTCTATGAAGTACCTCCCCCACCATAATTTTATTTTGCAAAACAACTTTGACCCTTCTCATCTGACGTTTTTACTGTGGGCCATAAAATAACGACCATCCATCTTGTAAAATTTAGACTTTAGATCGCTATCACTGGCCACACCGACAGCTATTCTTCTATTTTTTATTGGTTTACAAGCCTGTATTTACCCCTGCCTCTGCATCCTTTATAATACATTCGTTATTGGCTACACACCGTGGGGAATTATACCATTTCACTTCTACACAAACCATTCAACTCCTCTCCACATTAAACTCTTATAAACACCCTCTTCATTTTAAATTCCTTTTCTCTCCATAATAAACTCCTCAGAATTTTGGTGGATTCAGCCTTTCATCATAGTACCACTAAACACTGAAGCATCCTCTCCAGAAATATAAATTTATTAACTACAATAATTAAACTCACACAAATGTATAAATTACATAAAAGTTTTTTAACCAACATTTGAATAATTCGTAAATGAAAAAGCATATGAAAATAAAGATAATAAGAACTTCCGGAATCGAAATTAATTACCCTTAATTTTTAATTAATAAAAAACCAACATAATATGAATAAAAACGATAGTTGTTTAAAAGCATATGAAAATAAAGCTATTATAAAGATAATAATAAGAAAAGCATATGAAAATAATGTTCGCGCATGAAGTTAACGTTATGATATAAAGATAGTAATAATAAAATAAACCGCGTGCATAAAACATTTAGCTTTTCAAGCGAAATAAATTAATTTTTAGAAAATAACTACTTTTAATCGAGAAATTAAATACATTGCACAAAATTTTGATTTTACCAACTTTCTACCCTACAATTTACACCCTACTTCTTTGAAGTTGGGTGTTGAAACATCCTCTTTGAAAAATTTACACCCTACTTCTTTTAAATAGGGTGTAAATATAAAGTTTTAACAGCCAATTGAATGCCAGTTAAAAATGATTGTTGTTCAAAATCATATGAAAATTACTCTATTATAAAGATAATAAAAAAAGCATAGGAAAATAATGCGTGAGCATGAAGTTAACGTTACGATATAAAGATAGTAATAATAATAATAATAATAATATATATATATATATATATATATATATATATATAAAACAGTTCCGTAACTGACTGACTGACTGACTGACATACAACGTACAGACCAAACCGCGGGAAATAAAAGGGCTGAAATTTTGCATGGCGATTCTTCTTATAGTGTAGGGGTGCACTAAGAAAGATTTTTGAAAAATTCTTCTTAGATTTTTTTAGAATTAAATTTTTAAGTTGTTTTAGTAACTTTTTTAAGTTTGCATTTAAAATAATAATTTGAGGGTTATAAAATTTATATCACGAAAAAGATCATAAAAATTCCTTTAAAATGAATTTTTTTCGAATCTTTACCTCCATTTTAAGATTTTTGAAGAATTTTTAAAGATTAATTTTTAGAATTTAACCTTCTACATGCCGCAGTATGATCAAGGAATAAAGTACCATATTTTGCAGCGCAACTTTGGTCGATAACTTCCAGGAAGTCGGTCCAACAGGTGTACTCCACCCATTCCTTTATTATATAATTTTATAATGTAAGGTTAAGGAAAATAAACTTTTTTTTTAGCTCGGAAATATCTTTTTGCTCTTCCTAATGGTTCGTGAGTGATAAAATTTGATGTAATAGTTACAACAAAACTATCGTTCCAATGGCACATATAAACTTCTCCATCGCATCGGTAATCAAGTTCTCCACGTTGAAATTTCGACATTTCTTTTGCTGTTTTAAGAGGACATTGTCCCATTATAGAATCTCGTACTATGCCGATTGCCTTAAAGCCTTTGTTAGATGAATCTCTCAGCAGACTGTGAGATGTAAAAAGTTATCAAAAAACATTATGCGTTTCTCTTGATTGTCAATAAAATCCAAACAGCAAATTTTCCTTTATCGAACTTTTTCCACCGTAGATAGACATAGCATAAGGATAACCATTTGCTGAGCAGATCATCCAAACTTTGAAACCAAAGCGAATTGGCTTTCGACGTATGAACACCTTAGGCGAACGATGTCCATAACACGGAACCATGGATTCATCGATACTCATATTTTCATGAAAAAATCCAAATTGACGAAAATTTTTTCCAACCTCTTTATAAAAGGGAGAAATTTTTCCTAATTTATCACTTGGTTCCAATTTACTATTATCAACAATGTGGAAATACTTTTTTAACATCCGAAATTTATTTCTGGACATTGTATTATTAACAATTAGGATATGAAAATCTTCCTGACAGCTCCAATATGTATTTTCATCAGGTACTGGGTGGTAGCCACTAAACAACAGTAATCCAAGAAACTGCCGAATGTCATTTGCGTCGACGTCTAAAGAATCTCCTTTTTGTAGGGCATACAGCTTTGTAAGTTCGGCTGAATTTTCTAAGTAATCAGACGGCAGAATCACTGATCACGTGTGATATCACTGATTTTGTATATCGTTACATGCCAATGTTCCTTTTTTGGAACATTGCATTTTTACGCAGTCTTGAGGAACTATTTCTTGTTATTATTTGAATTTATTTTATTAACTCGTTAAACTTGTCCTTTGCAAGTACGATGGGGAAATTTTTTGGCGGATTTGAATTTTTAGGAATTTTATAGAATTTTTTTTTCTTTACGTACTGTAAAAATTGTAAAAAAAGCCGATATTTAGAAATTTTTCTACGCTAAAATATTCATATTTGAAAAAAAAATTATGTCAAAAAATCAATCATGCCTTCTATAATAAACGGTAATTTTTTCAAACTGACAGATATCACAGTTTACTTTTAAAAAAATATTAAACATGATGTTCCAAAAAGGAACATTGGCATGTAAAAGGTTAATTTATTAAACGCTGATCACGTGATTTCTTTTTCTGGTACTTTAAATAAATTTATCTTCACATAACAACGAAATAGACAAAAAAATCCTTTTTTTCTTGCTAATGCGGCAGAAGATTGGACATTATCCAAAAAAATATTAAAATAATGTAAAAGATATGTTCTTCAAACTGTACTACATTAACTGTACTATATTCTTTAGTATGTCCTATGAGATTTAATTTGAATATTTTCTTCTACATTATTTTGTCTATAAAAATATACCTTACAATTCGTTTTATAAATATATTTTTATGTTTTTTTTTACATCATTCGTATACATTGATCGTCGTATTTATTATTTATATATATATATATATATATATATATATATATATATATATATATATATATATATATATATATATATATATATATATATATATATATATATATATATTGGCCTTAATTGCATACACTGACATTGTATTTAATTTGAATGTACTCCGTAGCGGAGTGCGGGTTTATGGATTACTAAAACTTTAAAATAGTGGCGCCATCTACTACACGTCTATGAATCGAGAGTCGCATCCTTCAAAAATTGTTGGTTATCCTAATTGTTAGCAATACAATGCCCAGAAATAAATTATTGATGAATGTTTGTTAACCAAAATCAATTTTGAAACTAAACACAGTATAAATAACATAGAAAAGATTTAGCCTTTATCATTGAGCAAAAAATCCTGAAAAGTAAAAAATAAAATATATAAATTTATAATAAACCTACCAAAATCCATTAAAAAACTAAACACAGTATAAATAACATAGAAAGAAAAGCATACGAAGTGTTATACACATTAATAATATGAAAACAAATTAAAAATATATAAATGTATAATAAACTCTTCAGATTTCAGCTATATTCGGTCTTTCATCATAAAAAAGCTGAAAAAAAAATGAAAATGATTTTAAAAAATAATAAAATAAAATAAAATAATAAAAAAAAATAATAATAATAATTAAAAAAATAATAAAATAAAAGCTGAAATAAAAAAGCCTGCATAAAAAAGCTGAAAATAGAGGTTTAGCAAAACTTTCACGCTTCCGTATTCGAACACGTGTCGTACAGGGTAGCAAGGGAGCGGTTTTACCGAATGCTCCACGATGACACACAACTTTCTTGAGTAAAAGATATTTGCACTGAAATTTTTGGAAAGTTGCTATGGGTTGGTAAACATATATACATTTATGGAGTAAGACGAGTTTTAAGTGAGAAATAAGTTATCAGGATAGAAGCTTAGTCTTTAACTCTTCAATAGACACAAAGATATAAGAGAGGGGGATTGCAGTAGCGATTAAAAAAGATCTTGTGACACTTATCGTGGTTGATTCAAATTTTCTATCGCGTGTCAATATGCCGTTGAATCTGATCTATTTTAGAGTATAAAATCTGACTTGAAAGATTATTATTTTCATTTATTATTCGGATTTAATATATGACTTGAAACTGTTTGATTGTATTTATTTTTCTATCGTTTTTGCATCTTGCTGTTCTTTAAACCTAACATGTCGGCCTTTCAAATTGTGAAGCTCTTACATTTCTGGATTCACCCTTGGTACACGGCTAGCGTATTTTCATAGTGCACGGTTACTATGCAATGGTGGGAGGAGCCATCTCTTTCGTCCAATCATTCGCCTTCATAAGTAGCCAACATGATTTGTTTACATATTTAAGTTCACGCTGATATGTTGATTTCGCGTATAGTTTAATTGTTAGAAATACACTCATGGACAAAAAAATTAGCGCACCAAGAAATAATTGCGGGATCGTAACGAAACTTGCAATGAAGGTACATGTCGGGAAGATATGCAAATGATTAGAAATGCAGCGTGATTGCGCATTACGTATAGCCGGTAGAGGGCGTTGAACATCGTACTCTGTGGAGTATAAAACAGGTAACCAAAGCTTGTTTGAGTGTGCTGAATCATTTACAAAGGAAGAGCTGAGATAGGCATGCCATTACGCCGTGTTCGAAGACAATATAAGCAGTTGTCGCAGTTTGAGAGGGGGAGAATCGTCGGGATGATGGTAGCTGGGTGGTCAGCTAGGCGAGTAGCTCGTCAATTAAGCCGCTCTGATTGCGTTGTGAGGAGGTGTTGGGACCAGTGGACCCGAGAGATGTCATTTACACGAAGACCAGGCTCAGGACGCCCTCGACAGACCAGTCGTCGAGAAGACCGCCACATCGTAAGAAATGCACGCGTACAGCCAACTGCTTCATCGGCCGCCATCCAGGCACAGGTAGCACCTTCACTAGGGGCCTCTGTGTCTTCTCGAACCATACGAAGGCGCCTGGCTGAAGGACAGTTGGTATCGCGGCGCCCATTACGTGTGCTGCCCTTGACGCCCACCCATCGACGCCTCCGTTTGGAGTTTTGCCGCGCACGAGGAAACTGGACTGCAGCGGAATGGAACCAGGTCGTCTTTAGCGACGAATCCAGATTCAATCTCGGCAGTGATGACAATCGTGTTCGTGTGTGGAGAGCCCGTGGTGAACGCTTCAATCCTACCTTTGCTGTACAGGGACACATCGCTCCCACAGCTGGTGTGATGATATGGGGTGCCATTGCCTACAATACACGGTCACCCCTAGTATTGTTCCGTGGCACCATGACAGCCCAGCGGTATGTTCATGAAATCCTGCAACCACATGTGTTGCTACTCATGCAACGGCTCCCAGGAGCCATTTTTCAACAAGACAATGCTCGGCCTCATACGGCAAGGGTGTCACAAGACTGTCTCCGCACTGTTACTACCCTTCCTTGGCCTGCCCGATCCCCAGATTTGTCTCCAATCGAGCATATCTGGGATCATTTGGGACGACGAGTTGGGCATCCCACGAGTTTGAACGAACTAGAGGCAAGGTTACAGCAAATATGGAACGAAATGTCTCAAGACATCATACCGAACTTGTATGACTCAATGCCTGATCGTATCGCATCGTGCATTCGCGCTAGAGGGAGTCCAACGGAGTATTAACTCCTCCGTTCTTTTGCCTTTTTCTCTGAAATAAATTATCCCTTTTCTTTGATTTTCTTATCATTTACTTATATCAAAGTAGTCATTACGTATGTAAAATTTCGTTTCATTTTGACGACTTCTTCTTGGTGCGCTAGTTTTTTTTTGCCCATGAGTGTAGATATTAGACTGAGTATTATAAGATCTGATTTAACAAAATGAATTTTTGTATTTTCTGTATGCCTTTATGTAAATGTAACCTGGAGATTCGTGGTCGTCTGGTCGCCTTATGCACATATGTATATAAACATATACACAATGGACTATGTTAAATCCATACAGCTTAGGGCCTAAGGTTGTGCAGATTAGACAATTTTGTTTTACTTGTGTAAATTTTGTAATTAATTAATATTCTTAATCATACATTAACGTGTCAAAATAAAAGAAATTGGTGCAACTTATGTGACTTCAAAAAAATCACTCAACAAATACATTTAAAGCAAAAAATCTAAATTTTATTTTAAATTTCACTGTTTGTTTTTCAAACATAGATTCAAATGTTTGTTTACGAATTTTTGATTCAATACTTTTTCTTGGAGTCTGTGAACAGTCATTGTTTATATCTCAAAAATTGATAACTGTGTACATGAAAAATATACTGCAGATTATAGAATATTTTATATTTCAGAGAGTCAACTATATATATATATATATATATATATATATATATATATATATATATATATATATATATATATATATATATATATATATATATATGAATGCAATAGCTTATATTGAAGTAAAGAGGTATTTTCCAAATTGAGTCGCTTTATGTAAAGACATGCATTTTCATGCATTAAGTGCTTGTGTTGAAATGTACACCTCTATAGAAGTGTGCATTCAATTTCTTTTGCGTCTCGTTGTACATGTATATATATATATATGGTAGAAGTTGAGTATGAAAACAGAAATATGGATTCTAACCAAAATCAAACTAGAACGAAATATGTATACATGTGTGTGTGTGTTCATTAGAGTAAAATTTTGTCAGTATATTCAACCTGAAATTATAGGAATATTAGATAACTTGAAAAGATATTCTATGGAGGATTCATATTTAATAATATCGTACTTAAAAATACCCTGTTAATTCAAAATAACCCCAATAAAGTAGCATTTACTTCTCCTACTATTGAAAAATTCTAGAAGCAAACATAATTTTAAGTCCTAACAGCTATATATCTGTAAGTTCAATGTGCACTCTTCGTAAAATTATTTAAAATTTTATTCTGCAACATATTAGCATTCATTTTTATTGAAACAATATACTTATCCCATATCAATTTAGTTTAATTTGGTCTTAGCCCCTCACCAAATCCATATTTCTGAAGCAATCAAATGGAGAAATACATCAATTACATTTTTCTGTTAACTTTCATACGTCTGTTAAAATTGTACAGATTGAACCTATTTAGTTAAGATTACTAATTATTCTGTTAATAGTTATCTTGTCAGCAGCATATACCATTATCAGCAATATATAACAACTTCAGATATAGGCATCATATAATTTATGGACACATTTCACGACATCACTCTGTTCACTATATGGTATTCACAGATGACACTAAAATTTACACACTTAATAAAAACTATAGATATGTAATAGCTAATATTTATAAGTACAGTGATTTCAGCTTATAAGAATCACGTTTGTTATTACTGTTTTTGATTCTTATAAGCGGTTGATTCTTATAACCGAAATTTAGGTTTTTGGACTGGAACACACACACCTATATATACATATATTAGATAATTTACCATAAAATACTCTTTAATTTACATTAACTATCTTTTATTAAATTTTTTTTTATAGTTTTAAAAATAAAACTTAATTTTTAGACCTATAAGTAGATACACATGATTATAGTAAGAGAAGAAAAAAATACAATATTTGTTACAATTTACAACATACCTGCTTAACAGTTTTAACATTTCAACTACAGGAAGGGAGCAAGAAAAAGTTTTCTACTGTAGTTTGACGTAATGAAGTTTTCAGAAGGCTGTTTATACCTCTTTCAATACTTATAGTCTCAGACGAAGATTTACTCGGACGGGTAAAGTTGCCCCCGGGTCAAGCTAATAGGACAGTGTTGTGGTAAAGCGTTTAAGGGGAAACGATTATGTTATGTCTAATAAAGAAAGGGGTGAATTTTACGACTATATTCCATCCCATCTTATCAATCTTTCTTTAAAAAAAAGAACGAACTTCGTGCCTTTTGAGGGTTTAAGTAGGTTTTTTGGAAAAATGGAAGTAAAGCGAAGAGTGTAAACTGATTCTTAAAACCGGTGGATTGATTCTTTAAAGCGAAAATTTTAACATGGAAATAATTCATTTGTTTTTGTTTTCGCGATATTGATTCTTATAAACGGTTGATTCTTATAACCAGTGATCACTATAAGCGGTGGTTACTGTATATTCCACTCACTGACAAACATGCCAGATGGTAACCATGCTTATACTTAACATATTACTCCCCCTATAACAGTAATTTTCTTTACACTTTTTTCTGAATCTGTACAGTATTTATTATATTTTTCTCAGTCATCCAGACAGTATTATCATAGAAATTCTACTGTGTATATTCCATACATGTGTAAAATATTTGCTGTCTACAGTTCTCGTAACTTGCCATTCACCTCCCCATCATCATATGCACCACAAGCCTAATTACTTTCTTAAATTCTTTTTCAGTATTAAATAAAATTCTACATGAATCTAAAAAATAATCTTTAGGAGGTTTATTTATGCTCATTTGAGGTTCAGGATTATAAGCTAATAAACTTTTTTTAAAGAAAAGTGGCTGTTATTATTATAACAGCATGTATAGAACATGTTTTAAAAAATATATATATAAAATCCACTATGCTTTTTGATTAACTGCTACTTTATCTGATTTTAATGAGAATTAATGAAAACAATTCATTGTTTTGTCTCATCACTTTAACAAAAGTATATAACCAAAACATGTATTTTACATTGAAAATTGACATGAAAAGTTAACCTGCTCTGAAACAGTGCGGAAATGAACCGTAAAAATTAGACTAACAATAAAATTATTGATATTAATGTTTTATGACACTGGTTTCCAACAAGGGGTACACACCAAAACATTTAATTGAATAATGACAGAAATATTTCTACACATTAACAGTCTAAGATGAAATACAAGCTGAAATATGAGAATCTGAATTAACATGAAGGAAGTGATAGTCAGGTTTTCTTTGTTATTTAACTTTGAGCAAAATCCACGTTCTCCCCATTTTGTTATTTTGATAAATAGTGGAGATTCCATCCCAAAAGATAGTGTTACAAGCATGTCATTATAGCACATATTCTCTGTGGTGTGCTGAACATGTCCTATATAAAATATTTGTTATGGTGTTTTCATAACACCATAACAATTATTTGAACTTCATCATGAAGTTTTTCTGTTATTAATAAATTAAATGCAAACAACAAAGAGTTAATTAATATAGTGCAATTTTTTATGCAATCTGTAATGTATTTACTTGAATTTATTGAATCTTTTGAATTTTAAAGATAAACACATATACACTGCTTTTTAATACTATTAATGTGTCATTTTTCTTTTTTTTTACAGTTACAACATATAAATTTAAAATAAATGCAACTATATTAATCAGAAACATTTTGCAAAAGTGAAGGATACATTTTATAAAAATGAACTGCCATGGAGATATGAGTGAAAAAAGATTAGAAATTGCTATTCTATGATATTATGTTTTATTAACGTCAGTCTAGTGGCCAGAACCATGGCTTACAGCATTTGGTTTATTATTTTTTATATTTCTTATTAAATTTCTTGCACGTTTTCTAATTCTTTCAGCTGCGGCATTCATGGGTCTTCCAGCATGACAGCAAAGACTACCCCTGTACAATGTTTTTCATCTGCTAATGGCTGTCGGTTGTACTTTAATTTTTTTACTCATTCGAGTCTTCGTAAAACCATGTGATGAAAATCCATCAAAAAATTTATGAAGACCTGAAACTGTTGTAACTCTTGTAGCTTTCTTCAAATATTTTTTAGCACTATTTAAAATTTCAGCGTCTTCACAGCTGTCAAGTAAGCTAGCAAATCTCTCCATTTCATTACGGAAGGTGTTAGCAATATTTTTGGTAGCTTGTTATGTTCTCTTCCATTTCCTCATTCTGTACAGACATCACCTCTGCATGGCTGTTGCATGCAATTGGATCTTGTTGATTAGGGTTTTCAATCTTTTTGGCAATAAAGGAATCATTGGCTCTAGAAAGTCTTAAGGAATATTCTCACGGCCAGCAGCAATTCCATAATACTGCCTTTTTTCTTCTTCACACAAAATTGGAGCATTAGAAAATATTATATTAAATTTCAGCTGTACAGCTGCTTGATGCTTGCAGAAAGCACCTTGTATACCCACAGGATAACTGCAAACACCAGTATCAACAATATAAAATGCACCGTTATTTTGTGATTGTACAATATAAAATCTGTCATCTTTTTCAACAGTACATTCCTCTAGAACTTTTGTTCCTTTGTCCAGATACTTTTGAAAAAGAGTATGATTCTTTTTCATTCGTCCAAAGACAACATCTAGTAATCTTTTGCATAAATATTTTTCAAAAATATTTATGATAAATTCCATCAAAGCTACTGAATTGAATGCTTTTAGACGAATCAAAATAATTTCTTTAAATACTCGCACAGTCGCCTCGGAGTAATTGTGTGTGTTATTGCTGTGATTTTTTATATTAAGTCTAAATATCTGACACCATTCTTCCTTTCTTTTTAACAAACTGGTGACGTAAGTTATGAATCCATCATATTTTTTTTGTAATATTAGAAATGAAAAATTTTTCTACATTTTCTTCGAATTCTGACAAACTTAGTGAATACATGATGGCTCTAAATAGCAGCATTAATGGCTTTCTGTCCTCAATGTTAATATTATGCTTCCCATTCCAAAGCCATCTCCAAAATGCTTGAGGAACATGAAACTGGCATAACAATTGCCTACCATTTGGGAACACATTACGCAGAGCTGCTTTTAATGCAGCGCTGTCATCAGTCATAAAGTTTTCTATAACAAAAGGTTGAATATTAATCCATAACCTTCTTATTATAGAAAATACTGTACTGTAGTTTTCCATTGACTGAGATTCATGAATGGGAACACCAACAGGTATTGCACCAGCTTTGGTTGCTACTAAAATTACAGTCATTGGACTCTTCGCTTGATCACACAAAGCTGTTGAATCAATGAAAACTGAATTTGAGCCTTTCAGAAATATAATCATTCTTTGCATCAATGGTGTCACAATAACAAGGTATAAAAGATCCTCTTGAAATTCAAGAATACATCCACTCTTTCTATATTCTTCAATTTTACTTTGCATGACCCTAAAGGGAAATTAATATATGCATTAAAATGTAGGCAGTAAGGAGAAAAATATTTTGATCAAAAAGATTTTATTAAAAAATGTTAAAACAACTAACTAAAGGTTGTAATGGGACAGATACTTCCAAATTTTCTGTGAGTGTAAAGTATGAGAAAAGTACATACATAAACAAGTAGTTAAATCGAAATAACATGCAATAGAAGTTTCGGTAAATTTGTTAATAATTACAAACTTAGTTGAAAATGAAATGATGAAAACACAGGGGGGGGGGCGACAACTTTATATATATGTATGTGTTCTATATATATATATATATATATATATATATATATATATATATATATATATATATAATAAAAAAAAAATTGTGTGTATTCTATTCTAAATTTTTGCTAGTTTATTTTAATTTTGGATTAAAAGTACTTCTGGAATAATTGCCGGAAACCCGGGGAAAAATACTAACCTACAAAAGCAATACCTTCCTACTGCAGACCTCCCATCAGAAAGGACCTGGAATTGGTTTTAAGGTTGCTGCCTCGGGGAGGTCGATTCTCGAAATGAGGGGTCGGGGATAATCAACACCCCAATACCCTTTCCGCATAAAGTATTTATCGCTGTTAAGGCATTAAGAAAATTATGAAGGTTTTAATTATTTAGGCTTTAAGAAAATCATCGTATGTCTTGATTTCTATTTTCATGTAATCAGCGTATTTTGAAACTTTTAACCCTGCATTATACTACTTACTATTTCACGAAGTAATGTGAGGGAGTTTCAGAAATCCCCAATAAAATTTAGAGTCATGTTTACTTTTATAAATACGGGCTCATACAAAAATGTATTATTATAGATGCAGATTTCTGGGTATTTGGGTTTTTGCAATTGTTAGTTTTTTCTTTTGCTATAGGAGATGCGATCTGTCTTGATAATTTTCTTTTCATTTAAAATAATAAGTGTGGCCAGTTATATGAATAATTGATGCAAATATAAAACAAATGGGCTTTCAGAAACTAATGACAGCACGAATAAATTATAAAAATGACACTACTGAAATGTGGTTTTTTATTATAGATTTTTTTTTCCATTACATGCATTGTACAGAGTTGATTACTATCAGCGTTTCGGCAAATTCGGTTTTTGGATTTATGTAAGGCATTTCTTACATATCTTATTTTTTACAATTTTTTTTATTTATTTGGGATATAAATGGTCGGTTCTAGAAATGAGGGATTAAACATGAAATGATTATATAAGACCTTAAGTTATGGAAAAAGTATTTAAGCCAGATTTAATTTACAGAACAAAAAAATCTACGAATAAATATTTCTAGATTTTTTTTTATCAGCAAAATCATTTATGATTTGATCAAGTTTTAATATCCTCATGCTCTATAGAAAGTATTGCAAGACTGTTTAGTCTCTACTGCAATATTGTTGGTCTCATGTATGTTTTAATTAATTTAATCTAGAAAAGCTTTTGCTCCCGGTCCCTATTTGGAAAGCCAGCAGCTCTGTCAATCGTAGCGAGGAATTTTAGAATTTTTATGGGTTTCAGAAATATTAAGATGGTTTTAATGCTTCCATTTCTTCAACCAGCATATCGAGATATACAGCTGCATGTTTTAAACACTTCGTTTGGTCGTTATTCTGAATAACTTTTACATCTGTTAACGCAATTTTCTTTTACACATATTTTTAATTTTCCTAATCTAATAGGTCGAATCGGCTTAAAGCCGGTGCTGCCTTTTAAAGTGTTATGATGACTACACTAATGACCTTTTCTAATGAAAAATCACATGCAACTTATTTTTTCAATACATTATAAAGTTTTCCCATTTTCTGCAATTTAACTAGGGATGTTAAAATATATGCAAATTCCAATATTTAAATGTTCTAATATGTATAACTTAACTGTTTTCATTATAATTGAATTAAGCTTGTAGAGTGGCAACCTTCTTTCGAACAGAACTTATGTAGTAAGATTTGGCAACAAGTTGTCATTATTATTGTCTCGCTCGCTTCGCTAGCGTGTGTAATCCGATTTGGTGTGATTCATGTTGGTGTGATTTTTTCTATGTGTAAATACATTATTTAATCTGGAACGCAGTTTGGTCATTTCATCATGTTTAATTACTATTTAATAACAAGGGAAATATTTCGTCAAACTCTGATTTTATCCTCTGTGAAATATCTATAGGTATAGTGTTGAAAATTTCCTTTCAATTATTAACTGCAGATGTGTATTCCTCCCCACTTGTCTCTTGTAAACACTGCTTTTTCTTAGGGTAAATCATTACCCATCGGCAGAAAGAAACACCTGTTCGACTCTTCCTTGGGACAAATGCTGTTATTTGGCGAAAAGTGGGGTGTGTTTGGTGACAGTCTCTTCCTCCCCCGTTGGCCATCGCTTTTGACACTTTCCACCCCTCATGAAAAAAGAACTGCTCCCGAGCGACTGCTTTCTGAGGTATCTTCTCTTCGGAGGTGACCAGTACCTTTTCTTAAAGATCTACTTAGTGATTATATTTCAGCCCATTTTTCATCTATTCCAAAGAGGTTATTAATTTCAAGATATACTTGTTTGGTATATACAAAAAGCACAAAAGTACATTACACGGCTCAAAGGATTTGGCTGTGTTTATCTGATAAGTGCTGTATAGTTATGTATAATCACAAGCTAACATCAAATGTAACAATGTTTGAAATTATTTGAACTTTTCAAGATTTCAAAGAGTTTAAAATATTTTAACAACAAAGAAATAAAATAATAAAACAGAATACCCATTAAAGTTAGGTCCAGAATTAAGACCTCCAAAGTTTTCAGTAAGCCACTTTTGGTGAATATCGTATATCCATCAGGTATGAGGATAACCCTGCTGTTAGCTAACTGTTCTGGTGATTCAGTCAACAGCAAAGATTCGTGATAATTTTTTGCAGCAGCAGGGCTCATGCCTTTAAATAAAAAAGTGAATTTTATGAAAATATAATATAATTAAACATTTTGTTACATAGTTCACAAATTTTATTGATTAGATATGCTGTGTCTTAAAAATGTTAGTCTATACTGATTTTATATACTTAACATGTGTATTTTGAAGAATTTTAAGGTATTATTAATTTGATACACATTTTTTACATTTGTTTTGAAAAAAAGAATTAATTTTGGGAGGTTTATCTCTGTACTTTGATGTTTTTCACTTCAAACTTTCATTGTTGTGAAGCAAAAGGTATTGGTTAATACGTAAATACTGTATTATCTAAATTATAAGCAAGAGGCTGTATTAAAAACTAATCTTTCTTTAAAATTACAAATGACTGCAATCTAAATTATGTTTATGTGCATGCACACTAACCAAAAATTTAATGAAAACAGAAAAAAATTAAATGATGGAAACAAATAGTGCATATATGCTATTTTAAAATGTGACATATTGCAGTTTAAAGTTTTGTTCCAAAAATACACTAATATAACATTTCTGAGAAACAATGCCAAAGAAATGCAAGCATTTTTTTAAGATGATGAGCAAATGTACTTTTCTATCCTGAAAACAAAATTAAGTGTAAAAGGAGAAAACATCTAAAATTCAGATTATGGATTAGGTAAGATGTAAATTAAAATAAGGATGAATATTTTGTAACAGTATTTATTCAACCAAACTGCAAATTTAAATGCTATGATTAAACAGGATTGATAAAATAAAAGTAAATTTATTTTTAAACATTGGCTAATTAAGTCTCTGTTTGAGCAATTCAGCGAGCATAAGAAAAATGAGTTGCCCTTATTCTGAAGTAAATACAATTTACAATCCATTCTGTAATATAACAGTAAACAGATGAATCCTTACCATTATTAAATAAATCTATGAAAATCTGTTTCCTAGGTGTGAAGAGACCACTTTTTTGTCTCTTCAGATCTAGGAAGCCAGTTCCATGCCTCCGCTACATTGATTTTATGGCTATGGTGAAAATCATTTTTGATTATTGTTAAATAACCATCTTTAGCAAAAGGATCTCTGTAACGTATGTATTGGCTATTTTTTCATTCGAACAGTTAAGGAAGCAGAGCAATTTTTGTTTTTTAATCCTCCGAAATAAAAATAATATATATATATATATATATATATATATATATATATATATATATATATATATTATATATATATATATATATATATATATATATGTATGTATGTATATAGAGAGAGATACTTAAAGCTTATAATTAATTAGTCACAGCATATGGTAATGCCCTCATCAGCAACTGAGCAAAAATAATTACATTATCCACTCTTAGGAGATTAGCATGAAATATTGTAATGTGGATTTGATTTACACCTTTGAAATCAAAATAAATACTATGACAGTTTTTAATTTGACCATAGTCATATCAAACACAAATATAAGCTGCATTTTGATCATATGTAAGCAAAATATAAGTTAATACTGAAATTTCACACAAACATAGTTCTATACTAATACTTACTTTCTTCTTGCGATAAGCTGAATACTGACATACATAATCTCTGAACAAACGAAAGCGGGATTTTTCCTTTGGCACTGTATCGCGAAGTATCCAAGAAGTATTAGTAACTGTTTCGAAGGCTTTTAACCATTTCACGAAATCTTCCTCACTGTTAACATTTTTTTGACTTCACAGTGAAAATCTTCAGCTGAAATTACAGAACTGTTTATAATTTTATAAAGAAACTCTTTGGGTACTACGCTTTCCATATTAACTTAAAAAGAAACGAGGCGATATCTGAATTAACTTTAAAAAAAAAGAAAAAAGATGGCGATATCTGAATGTAACGTGTTGTTGGAGATTTGAATCTAAACAAACTGTGGCGCTCGTATCCTTGGAGGCGAATGATTGGGCGAAATAGATGGCTCCTCCCACCATTGCAGAGTAACCGTGCACTATGGAAATACGCACGCGGCTAGGTGGCTCTTTCCTTTATAGATTCACCCTTCAAAAATTGTTGGTTTTTTATTAATTAAAAATTAACGGTAATTAATTTCGATTTTGGAAGTTCTTAAGACCCTCGGCTGTTTTAAACACGCCTGTATGTAAAATTTCACGATCGTTGCTCCTAAACTGTGGATTTCTATACAATTATAGATATATAGATAGAAAGGCAGGCAAACATTCATTTTTATATATTAGATGATAAGAAAACTATTCCTGGGCCATGTATATTACTTTGAACTAATATTCAGATAATAATTGTTTAAAGAAAAATTATATCTACTACATGGCTATAATTATGGCATGAAATTTTTACAGTCATACTTATTCGTGATATAAGTTAATTTACATGTTTAGAACAGACATCAGACAAAAAAAGGTACGATAGTTTTAGATAATATTGGATTGTCCATCAATATTTCAAATATCCATTATACAGGGGGATAGTTAGTCTTCGTAGATGATAGCTTTAATCGATTGGTAAGTATAGAAGTTGGTGAACAGTTCAGATTCTTCGAGAGACAAAAGTTTTGTCGACAGAGTCACATGTGACTATGAATCAACTGCGTTTCTATGAACAAAAATCACTGAAAATTTCTATTTTACGCAACACAGCGACTATAACTAATGAGTAAAAAATTGCTTTTGAAAGTTAAATGGTCTTAGGGCGGAATTTTAGATTTCCTCTTGATGCACCCCCTTTTCCTTCTGTGGATAATTAGTTACAAAAGGGTCACAACTACGGAAACAATGCGATTGAAATATAGATAAATCCATATTCACATAAAACAAGATTTTGATCAAGGAAAATTAAGTTTGTAGTGATTGTCCTGGTTTAGCGGACTTCTCTGATTTCATATAATCTTGTCTAGGCTGGAAAATCTCGCGTGCTATTCTCACCAAAGAAAATCACTAAAAACTCATTGTATTTGCTCAGAATACAGATAAATTAATTGGGTCTTGTAAGGACTTTGCCTTAAATTAAAAACTGCCAGCCTTTTAGCATTTAATGCTTTAATTGCATTTCTCGACTAGATACAGGCTATTTACAATATATACAAAAAGATTAAATTTGTGGGTTCACGACATCGACGAGGAAGGTCAGACTTGAGTTGTTGCTGCTCTCATTCAAGTCTGTCTAGGTCCTCCCTGTATCTCCTTAAATCCAGCTCCAGCGTCACTCTGAATAACTTACTCTCTAAATCACTGACTCTCAGCAAGCAACGAATCCACGTTCGGCGACTTTATATACCACTGCTGAACGTTCTCGAAAGGTCTGAAAAACGCCGCCTTTCTATATTCAATTATTATTATTTGTTTCTTTATTTAGTTACGTTCCCAGGCGCCTCCAGTCGGCAACTTCCCTTTCGTAGCTGACGAACTGTTCTGCGAGCTATCGGTAGCACTTCCGGTCTTTATGTCGCCAAGACTGTCTGTCTTCAACCGTCTAAATCAGTTATGTGCACAAACCGCGTGTTGGTTGGACTTCCCGGAATTTTCACGCACAAATTATTCGCTGTGTACAGGAGTCGTTTACAGTCTAAAAATCCTTTCGAGAAGTTGCGGGGACCAGAAAAAAGGCGCATACTGATTATTTTGGTAAATTATTTCTATTTGCTTGCATCCAACCACGTGGTGTAAGGGGGTTCAATTAGCTCTTATTGCTATCATGAAAATAAAACAAATCAAATAAACTTCTTTTGGAGTTTGGTATGAATACCGTATTACTTGCCGAGACTTCAAGATGCTCAAAACTTTTAGTTAATGATATAAAAAAATAATTACTATAATTATAATTATCATTATTTGTTTGAATCTGACATACAGTCCTAGTTTGTACATTTATAGTAAAGTTGGAGCAAGTGACTTTGTCTATTAATGCTTTCTTTCTCAGTTGATTCATTTGTAATAAGTTACCGATTAAGAGCAATATCATCTTGAAATGCTAAATCAGTTCAGTATGCTTTTAGGATGTCATCATGAAAGGAATTTATATTCATTCAGGTCGATCACTGGATTTCAATAATTAAAATCAAACAAGTCATCCATGCGGTCATAGAGTTCGTACTTTTCAAATGAGTTTGGAACTAGAGGCTTTGTTGATCGTGGTTTTATTTCTTAGCTGGTTCATTTAAAACAAAGTACGAAACACGAGCAAAATTTTTCAGAAAATTTTCTTATCAATGGTGTCATATGAGTTCACTCAAGTATTTATTTTTCTTTTTTTTTCAGGATATCATCATGAAAAGGGATTATCAGCTCAAGAAGATATCACCAATCCAGAGTTGCAATAGTCAGAGACTAATTATCCATTTCTGGGATTTTCTACTCTTTTTTTTTTTTGTGAATAATTTGTTTCACTACCAAATAACCATGATGGTAACTTTTATAAATTTAAATTTTGTAAATTGCGAATGTAATAACGCAAATAACTTGGATTCCTGTTACGAAATATTTAACTTCTCTCTTGCCATCTATAACTAAAACTAATATATTTATATTAGAACATATTTGCATTGCAGGGTTTTGAAATTCGTCTTATTATGAAGTAAACAAAAACTCAGTAAGTAAATAGTTCAAAAACAAAGTCTATTTTAAATAATAGGAGCATAATGTATTCGATGTATTGTTTAAAAATTCAATTTATTTTAACATTTTTAAAAAGAATGTTGCAACCCGAAAATGAAAAATCTAAACAAAACTTGTATACACTAACTATAATTCATAATTCGCAACAAATATCAGTCGATATCAAGCTCGATGCAATCAATTTTAAACAATGAATTGTGAAACTAAATTATAAACTAAATCAGCGATGCAACCATAACACGAGGCAACTATTCACGAGCTCTGGACTCATATTCCAGAACCGTGATAACATCGGGCAGCGATTCATAATTCCTGCGCTTCTCGATTCCTACGCAGAGATTTATGATATCCAAATTTTCCTTCTGCAAGAGCTAAGTGTTGTGTGAGTTTATTAGCATATTTGAATTCTAAAGGGTTTTAATTCTGAAATTAAAAGAATATCAGATAATCTCTCTAGATAAACAGATAAAATTCCCATTGTCCATAAATGTACGACTTTATAATAAATTTCAAATTCATATCCTAAATCGTACCTTGTACTAAATAAATCAAAATCCCTTTTCATTTCTATCCCAACGTTTTATAGTTAAAGCAAATTAAACTTGTTCTAATACAATCTAATGTATATGTAATTTTCAACTGCCCTATTTTGGAGATATATAACATCATTCAGTCGAGGTTTCGAATGCACTTAGCTGTGATTTACTGGCCTAAAACATTTTTAAAAGATCTACTAACATAATAAAACAACTTTTGCTATTCTACGCATTGATGTTCTCACAATCTCTACAGACTTGGTAGATTTTAATCTTTCGCAGTACAGTAAAATCTTGATCAAGAGACCGACTGAACTGAACGATAAATGCGGGAAAACGATAGATGCAGAAACATAACAAAGAAATATGATCGTCAGGACTGAGTGAGATAAACGACACATACGGGAAAACGATTCGGGGAACGATCGATCGAGATTCCACTTATTTAAAATAAAATAAAAAATAATAAAACAGAAATGTTGTTTTCTTCTGAGCATTAACTCTACTGTTAAGGAAAAAAACTTTTACAGGTAAAGCAGAGTTCGTACCATCTCTTAGGTACGTGATTAAACAGAATGTATAAATGCATAAATCCTTTAATACATAAATGCATAGAAAATTGCTCATTCAAGTCATATTAACAGTAAGAATATGCAAATGCATAAAAACCCTCACTAAAATGTTGGCAATAAAGGTTTTCAGTTGTTTCAAGCATTATTTTTAACCGAAAATAAAAATTTGAAATTTTTTGGGAATGGATTTGTGCGAAGATGAAACTCGCCGATCTTGTTTTATTAAGTGGTTTAGAAAATTAAAAAATTCAGCGTCTTTACCCGAGGGAAATCGTTGATGAAATAAATGAAGCAGAAAATAAATTTCAACGATTACTAAAGTTTCGAGTGAAAATATTAAAGAAAAGTTAAAATGTGTATTGTTTAAAAAATTCAGGTTTATTCCAAGCTAAAACATATTAATCGCTTTATCAAGAAATGATCAAATGGTTCACTTCGCTTCAGAATATTTATTTGGAGACTATCGAAGTAATAGAAACACCACTTAATACAAGCAAGTTAAAAATTTTGAGTACTAAAACAGTAAATTTGTATACCTTTGATTTGACATACTTTTCGCATTCTTTCTTTCATTCTTTTTAAATTGTTGCTTTTTAAATTTTGCTAATGCCGCCTGCCCGGAAATTTTCCAGACCAGGTCCATATAGGCTTTTCGGGCTTTGGAGTGCGGCTCCGGTTTACAATAGCACCACAAAGGTCAGAGTCCGTCTTAGCTAGGTGCCACCTCAATTTTGACCGAGCACTCCCATGGGCGACATATGTTGGAATCGTACCCCTCTCTCACCCTAACCTCATAGAGGGACTTTCCGGTCTACGGATTTAACGTGTTCATATCCGGACACGAAGGTATTTAACGGCGCTTGTCGGGATTCGATCTGATCACTCTCGGCCGACGCGCTACCACTAATCTACCTCAGACCTCTTTTTTTAAATTTGACCACCTAAGCAACTACACAGCAACCTTTCGTCTGCTTTGTGATTCTCGAGAGAAGATGGAGACAAAACAACTGCTTCTTTCTGATGCTGTAAATTACATCTATCCACCTCTAGATTGTTTGGCCGAATGGCTAGGGTGTTCGCATTCGGTTCAGATCCTGTGGGTTCGAGTCCCACTGTTGGCATGGATGTTGGATGTTTGTAGCCAGAATCGGCTTTAAACTGTAGGTCCCTGTCTAATTAGCCCTCGTTTAGCAAAAAGTTGACCGTAGCGCTCCAAACCAAACTAACCTTGGACTTTCTATAGTGGTTCTATATTGCTAGGAGAGAGAACTTGAGGGGCGATGACTACGGTCTCACTTTTCTTTTTGTATTTTATTTTATTCGATTCTGTTTTTTAAAGTTTCTATGCCCTCGCTTGGAAAAAAATTCTCTAAGGATGAAATTACTAGAAAAGTCTATTGGAGAATATGGACATCCTGGAGTCTATGTTATTTCTCATTTATTCATAACGTAAAAGGAGTGTAGTTATTAATGATACACAATATTTTGATAAACATAGTAATGTGTGTCAACTTAATAAAAAAATCAAGAAAAAATGTGTGTGCCCTGAACTGTGATCAATTTATCACACTTTATTTCCACTGACAATGCTCATAGTCTATTATTATAAATGAGCCAAAAAATATTTACCCATTACTCTTAATCATGCAACCATGTATATTTGGATTTCTCTATCCCCCGTCTCTCTCTTCTTTCTCTCTCTCTTTATATATATATATGTAACATGGGAGACTGACACTGGCCTAATAGATATCGAAATCTCCCATGTCACGGTGAGAAGAAGATATTAATATTACAATTCACTCCATATCAAAACGACGCACTCGGCTTCTTACGGAAAAGACTTTATTACGTCTATTCAAGTCAGTTACATGATCAAAAAAGCATACAGGTACGTGATCCCAAACCTTATATAAACTTATCTCGTCATGTGATCATAGTAAGGTTTAATTGGTTAAAAGTTAGGAAAATGCGTGACAAATGCGCTGAAGCGTTTAATTTTCTACCCACGCCCACGCAAGTTTAGTTTCGATTAACAGGCAGCCATTTAATTTTTTCCACTACAGGCCTTTTAGGACTTAGATTTGAAAACGAAAGTTAGCTCGTACGCCCAAGGGAATTTAGAATAATGTTAGATTTTAAAATGGTATGGGGTTTTTAATGTTATAGAATATCCCCCCCGTCCGAGAAGAGGCTGACCAACAATGCCTGCATTGGAGGACAGACTCACCCGACCATGTGAGGAAAATGGGCGTCGACCACAAATTTGGAAAGTTTGAAAAGGAACATATGTTTTAAGTTAAGTTAGTATGATGATCACATGGCAAGACATTGCACATTTCAATATTGAATACACAGAAATACACTAATGATTTACTAATTTATGAACACAATAAAAGCACAAAAAAATTATAGTAATTAATGATCAATTATAGAAAATTGTAAATTATGTAAATTTCTTCCTGTATTGTTGCTTTGAAAAAAATTAAACTTAAAATAAATTTATCATCAACTGAAATTGCTGTGCAGGGCGGGCCCTCCCCACACAACAGAATCTCAGCAGAAAAAAATTCCAATTAAATTTAACCAAAAAAAAAAAAAAAATAAGTTATCCAATTTTCACTTTACATCAATTTTAATTTTGAGTCGACTCACACATATAATAAAATATAACAATGAAAATATCAAAATCAACAAGCAAACATGTTAAGTAAGTGGAATAGAACATGACCATAATAATTTGAAGTTATTGTACTTTCCTCCTCAACTCTCACAACATTGGGATGAGTCCAAAAAGTTTGTAAGGTACACATGGTAGCTTATAGTTCACTGTCCTTGTATGTTGCTTGAGAAAAGTACAGAAAACCAAAAATCACAGTTCGGTAGGTTCTGTGACCTAGTTGTAGTTGGTTACATAAAAAAAAAAAATCACAGTCTTTTTAGTGCTGTGTTATTTCTGCTTCGCAAACGTAGAATACATAAACATCACATTATCTCGACTTGTTTACATATAAAGAAATTAGTTCTTTAGTTACATAATAAAAATCACAGTTTTATAATTAAAAATCACACTTTCAATAAAAATCACAAGATTTAATAAAATCACATTTTAATATATCAATTGTATATAAAAATTACAAAACATATCACTCATTATCTAGTTTTCGTATCTTTATTTATCTCATTATTTTTTCTTAATATCTCTTATCTGCTTTATTTCAATATTACTTATTATCAAAAAAAAATCTCTTTTCAATACCACTTTATTCTTATTATTCTCATTTCATCATTTCTTATATTCATTTTATTTCGACAACATTTATTCATTCCAAAATTCTATTCAATATTCTTTAATTATACTTATTCATATTTATTCTAACTTTATTTATTTATTATAACTTTATTTATTTATTCTCAATACTTTTCACTTATTTTCAAATATTTATTTACTATTCATTTGTGTACACTATTTTAATTCTACGTGGATATCCAATTTTTTGTGTTGAAGGTACCTTGTTGTATGTGTGTTACCCAAACTCTTAGTTTCAATTTTTTTAATTCTACCTCTAAGCAGTGAGGGTTGGTTTATGTTTGTGTAACAAGTGGGTTTTCTTTCTCCATATTGTTCTCTGACTAATAAGGAGGAAGAGTCTTTTAGCCGTACAGTGGACTAACCGTAAATCTCCGACAGAATATGACTGCGTTGAAAACAGCATCTTGTATAGTACAAAGATGGAGAAAAGGAAAAGGTGTAGTTGTCATACCTGTGGGAGTAATATATAGAAATGGGAGGCACAAAAGGAGTGGCCATCCCAGCCCTGTTTTAGTCATTACTCAAGCATATAGTCTTCAGCACTTTAAGTGACTGAGTTGTTGAATTAAAAACAAATAGTAAAAAAAATTAATAAGATCTTAAACAGTTGGGACGGCATCCAACGCGCTTGTAGAGTTGGGTGATAGGAAAGTGTATTCAAGAAATAGGAAATTTACTGAAAGGTTAAAGAAGTAGAGTTGTCATAGTCGGTGTTTAAATTGAGATCCAAAAAAAATTCACATATAATAGTATTCTTAAGAAGAAAGTTTAAATTAGACAGTTTTTTTTTATATCTTTAGTAGGACAACACATAATTAATTATATCAATTAAAAAAATATATATATAATGATGTTAAGCATCACATAGAAAAGAAAGAAAACTGGATCTAATGTTTGTCATTATTCGTGGTGTAGTTTTAAGTTCTCTGGTGCATTATAATATCTCAATCTGCAAGCATGGACAATTTCAGACTCTCGTTTAGTGTGAAAGTTGGTCTATCAATTTCATACATTAACTTTGACATTTATTTAGAATAGTGTAAGGTCCAGAAATAGGGTGAGCTTAATTTTCTTGTATTAGGGTAGTGAAATTCTTCGAATAACACTAAATCTCCAACATTAAATTTAGATTCTACAAAACGTGCATCGTATTTTACTTTATTCCTATTATGGTAATTAATTGTCCTTTCTTTAGCTAATTTTCTCGCCTCATCCACCTGAGGATAAAAATCTTGTTTGTTAACATGAGGTTCATAAGGTAATATTCCAAAAGTAGGTAAGCTGGGGTCATTTGGGTGACTGAATGAGGTGTATGATTGTATTCATTAATTACTTCATTTAATAGGGTTGTCCAAGGAGTTTTGCTTGTTGAGTTATGTACTTTGCACCTTAATCTAGTAATTATTGTTTGATTACCCTCTCTACCTTTCCATTCGTTTGTGGATGATGACTCGAGGTAAGTAATTGTGCACATTATTATGCTCTAAAATCTTCTAAACTTTGAACATGTAAAAGCTGCATTTCTGTCGGTTAGCAATTTTTTTGGTGTTTGAATTTGGAATATTTGTTTTTAAGCAATTCGTATAAGTTTCAGTAGTTACGCTTTTTGATGGAAAAGCCAAATATAACGCGTTGCATGGTCAATTATCAAATGTAAATATTTCTTTGTGGAATTATAGTAATTAAATCCGCCTACTGTGTCTAAACTTAAGCACTCAAAGGGTTGGTCTGTCGGAGGTACTTCTTGCAGCACTCCAAACCTTTTCTGTCTTTTCTTTTGTTTAATTGACAAGTATGGCAATGTTTAACATAATTACTAATGTCCTCATTGATTTTGGGCCAATAATATTGGGGTGTAAGTAATTGCATTGTTTTATTTATTCCAGGGTGTCCATAGTCCTCGTGGGCTCTTTTTAAAATTTCTAACCTCAATGAAAATGGTACTACGATTTTTAAAAATCCTTTCTTTCTCATGTAGATTACATCATTTAGTTTTTTATATTTAAGTCCCTGTAGATTGTCTTTATTTTGAAATTCTACAATTTTTCTTAGTTCAATTAAATGATTTATTTGGGTTTTAGGTTCTAGAATAGGGTTCCTTGAAAGCATGTCAGCTTCAATATTTGCAGTTCCCTTCTGGTATTTAATTTCATAGTCGAACATACTTAGTTTTAAGGACCAGCGAAAGAGTCGACCTCGAAGATTTTTCACATTTTTAAGCCAAACTAAGGCAGCATGGTCTGTGTGAATTGTGAACTTTTTCCCGTGGAGATAATGATTAATACCTGTCTAAACTGTCCACAATGCCAACACTCAAGTTCAGTAATAGAATAGTTTGCCTCATAGTCCTTTAATACACGAGAGTGATATGCTATGGGATGCAACACCCCATCTTCACTTGGCTGTTTCAAAACAGCTCCAACCTGATGTTTACTAGCATCCACAAATAAATGACAGTCTTTGTTTACATCATACAATTGCAATATTGGTTTACAAATCAATAAATTCTTAAGATCCTCAAAAGCTTCTTGGCACTTGTCTGACCATCCCCATTTTACTCCTTTTTTCAATAATGTATTAATGGCTGTCTTACTTTTGCATATTTGGAATAAACTTATTATACACATTATTGTGCCCAAGAATCTTTGGAGTTCTTTTACATTAGTTGGTGGTTTCAAACCACTTTACTCTTTTCAATGTTAATGTTGTCTGGGGCAATTTTCCCATTTGTTACATTATATCCAAGAAAATTAATTTGTTGTTGCAGAAAAGTACATTTAGTAATTTTAACTTGATATTCTCTTTTTTGAAAATGTTAATAGTATCTCTAAATGTCAAGGTGTTGTTCTTTGGAGTCTGAAAAAATTATAATATCATCGAAATAGTGCATGCAAAGTTAACTTTATATTTATCTAAAATTCTCCTGATAGTCCTATTGAATATTGCAGGGGCGTTCTTTAACCAAATGGGAGTCTTAGCCATTCGTATAAGCCAAAGTAGTGGCAAATGCCAATTTCTCAGTATCTTTTGGGTGGACGGGTACATGCCAATACCCTGAGGTAAGGTCTTAAAGTTGAAAAGTAATTAGCTCCGCTTAATTTATCTAGAATATCATCAATTCTGGGTAAGGGTTCTGCATCTGTCTTAGTAATTAAATTTAGTTTTCTGAAATCAATACAAAGTCTAGTTTTTCCCTCATTTCGCTTTCTTGCCAAAGTCACAGGACTTGAGTATGAACTATGTGATTCTTTTATGATTCCTGCTTCTAACAAATTTTTAATTTAGGTCCTGATCTCTTTTTCCTCAGTTGGCGAAGTCCTGTATGCTCTTAGGCTCACTGGTAAATCAGAATTTAGGATTATTCTTTGGGGTTCCATCCTTATTTTGCCTATGTCATATTTGTTAGTTGAAAAATTCTATTATTTTTGTGCAATAAATTCTTTAATTCCCTATCAACATCTAAATTTTTGATTTGATCATTAATGTCAACATTTTCATAATTTGGATTACTTTCTGCTTTGATTCCACCAGAGCTTTCATTAAATTGTCATTTACATCATAATCAATACAGAAAATATCATTTTCTTTCTGCGAATTTTCTTCATAAGGGTTAAACATATCAGAAACTTCAATTTCATGACCATTACTATTATTATCCACATGCTTATTATCACATTTATTTTGTAGGTGTAATGAAATTTTACTTATCTCACAAATATTAACCATTTTCAAAGAATTCTATTTTGATACACACACAAATTGGTTACAATCAATTACTAATTTAAACTCTTTCACATCAGGAAGTCCCAGAGTAAGATAAGGCAAGTCACTGTCCAAAACATATGCAGAAATGTTTCTAATTATTTTCCCTATTCTCAAAGTTAATACACATTTAGTTGTAATTAAGATTTCACCCTCAGCTTGCCTGACCTTAATTGGAGAACTTGAATAACCATTGCAGTTGACATTGCTTGACAGTTTTTGTGACATCAGACTAATAGTCGAAGCAGTGTCAATCCACCAATTTAAAAATTCTGTTTCTCATTTTCATATAGTCTTTTGGTTTTGTCAACCCTATTATTTCTGATAATGCTTCCCCTCAATGACAGTAATTGTCATTCTGGCGCCTGATCTCTTTCAAATTCAGGTTCCTCATAATGATGTTTATTGTCTGACACCGACATCTTATCAAATCTCTCATTAATAGAGCAAGTTTGTTCCCAATGATAAGCTTACTTATGCCAAAGTTAGAACATTTTCGACAGGGTCTAGATGGTAAGTCTGCATATTGTTGGTGGTTGATTAATTTGGTTATTGGGATTGGTGCAAAATTTCTATTCAACCTTTGATCTCTGGGTTGCCATTGTCTGAATTGTTGCTGCTGACTATAATTAGGTCTAAACTGAGTTTGTTGATTATTATTAGGTCTAAATTGAGGCTGGGAAGAGTATTTTGTCTAAATTGGTGAGTGGGCTATAATTCATCCTAACTTGAGGTGGTTGTAATAATTCTGTCGTAATTGGTTCCTATTTCAATTCTAGTGTTAAAAAAGTTATCCCGATCCCCTTGATTAGTTTTGTTTCCTTCATTATTTATTTTGATTAGCTTATTAGCCAACACTATCCATTCTGTGTGGTTTGAGGAGGATTTGCAGCTATGGTCATTCTCGTTTGAGCATTTAGGCCTTGTGTTAGGCCTTCTAGTATTAATTTCTGTGATAACCCCAATCTCTTTCCTACATCAATTTTTTTATGAAATATTTGGTTAAGTCATCATTATATTCAATTTCAAATTGGAAAATTCAGAGAATTCCACGCTATCTGCCTCAAAGAATAATTCTTGCAAAGTGTCTTTTAATTCTGTCCAATCTTGAATGTCTAAACAAGAGTTAATAAAAACTGTTAGAGCCTTCCCTTTGAGAAATTTTGAAATATATTTAATTTTTGTCCCTCTGGAACATTTGCTTGGCAAAATTTCTGCTCAATATAGGCAAGCCATTTTTGTAGTTTCATTCCCCCCTCTGGGTCAAAGGAAATAAAATCCCTGAATTCCCTCTCTACATTTTCAAGTTGAAAATGGTCTTTTGCATTCTGTCTCAATTTTATTATTTGCTGTTGGTTTCCCCCTGAAATTCTGTCTTTATAGTTTTATCTTCCATCTTATAAGTTTAACACAATATCACAATTATATTTCAATTTTAAACAAGAATATAATATCATACAATCATAGTTTACTAAACAATTTTAAAAGTTTATGATGGGAGACATACAACCTGGTCATGTGATGCTCGTCTTGTTACTGTAAAATTCTCGGTTGCACAAAGTTTTATTTTTATTTTTATTTTTTCACGGTACAGCGCTAGGGCTTGCATACCGGCTTAATTAAATTCTACACAAAAACACATCGATGAGTTTTTGAATGGTGGGGATTACGCACTTTTTACATGATGACACTCGCGAAGAATTTAAATGTGATCACACGAAGCAATGGGGAACACAATCGTAAGTATACACATTCCGGCACAAGATTTCTGAAAAGGAAAATACACAATTTTTGAAGAAAACACCGGACTTGGACGCCCACACGTTGAAACTGATCCAGGATGAATCTCACAGCAAGCCGAAGCACTTATTGACAATCACACTAGCACCGAAATGGGGCTGTTCACGCTGGCCTCCAATCGAAGGTCGCACATGGAGCTGATTCACCATCGTAAGGCAGAAATGCGCACTAATGCACCCAGCTAAAGCGAAAAATTCACACGCGGTGACGCTGAAATGAAAACGCCGAAATGTCTGGAAAATCCAGTGGGATGTGGTCGCAGCAGGTGAAGTAAATCCTGGACGACTAAGTGTAACATGGGAGACGGACACTGGCCCAATAGATATCGAAATCTCCCATGTCACGGTGAGAAGAAGATATTAATATTACAATTCACTCCATATCAAACGACGCACTCGGCTTCTTACGGAAAAGACTTTATTACGTCTATTCAAGTCAGTTACATGATCAAAAAAGCATACAGGTACGTGATCCCAAACCTTATATAAACTTATCTCGTCATGTGATCATAGTAAGGTTTAATTGGTTAAAAGTTAGGAAAATGCGTGACAAATGCGCTGAAGCGTTTAATTTTCTACCCACGCCACGCAAGTTTAGTTTTCGATTAACAGGCAGCCATTTAATTTTTCCACTAGAGGCCTTTTAGGACTTAGATTTGAAAACGAAAGTTAGCTCGTACGCCCAAGGGAATTTAGAATAATGTTAGATTTAAAATGGTATGGGATTTTTAATGTTATATATATACTAGCTGAAAACTCGTACTTTGGAGTACTCCGTAGCGGATGTATGTTTGAATGTACTCCGTAGCGGAGTACATTCAAATTAAAAACAACGGTCAATATATGCAATTAAGGCAAAAATATGTATAAATATATTTATAATAAATACAACAATCAATGTATGCAATTGATGTAAATATATATATATATATATATATATATATATATATATATATTTATAAAAAAATCGTAACGGATATTTTTATAGACAAAATAATGTAGAAGAAAATATTCAAATTAAATCTAATAGAACATACTAAATAATATAGTACACAGTACAGTTTGAGGAACATTTCTTTTTACTGTACGGTAATATTTTTTGGATAATGTCTAATTGTCTGTCGCATTAACAAGAAAAAAAAGTTTTTTTTTGTCTATTTCGTTGTTATGCACTGGACGCAAAATTAAAGAAAAGAAATCACGTGATCAGCATGTAATAAATTAAATTCTAAAATTAATCTTTAAAAATTCACCAAAAAGCTGAAAATGGAGGTAAGATTCAAAAAAGATTTCATTTTAAAGGAACTTTTATGATCTTTCTAGTGATATAAATTTTATAACCTTCGGATTATTATTTTAAATGCAAACTTTAAAGAATATTACAAAAACAGCTTAAAAATTTAATTTTTAAAAATCTAAGAAGAATTTTTCAAAAAATCTCTCTTGGTGCACCCCTTCTAACGCGTTGATCGAGGTAGCAATCGAATCAACAAAAACCACAGCCAAGTAAATTAAAATAGACGAATTTATTACAATTCAGAGGAGAAAATTTGGAGATTGATGCTCAGTAGCCAGTTACAAAATTAATGATAGTCCTCTAAGATGGCGACGGAGTCCATTAGGATGAGTCACCAGATGAAAGTTCCTCTAATTCAATAATATCGAACAGTTCAATAAAATTCGAGCAAGTCCCTCGATTTTCGCTTCCTGCAGGGCGGATGACTGCGAGGCAATTTATAAGATCAGGATGATCGTGATGAATGTTCTCGTCTGGAGACCTCGTCAAAATGTAACTAAGCTTCCTACCTGAAGCTAAAAATTCTCTTCGTGAGAAATATCCGCCGACTTAACAAGTCCGCGTATAGCCTTTTTCGACCCTGGATGGTCGGGGTCTCTCACAGCTCAGCAGATCGCTAAACTATCTGTCCTTTTTCTTTCCGTCCAAGAGAACTCGTCTGTCATTGGATCTTCTATTGGTGATGTCATTTTTAGACTTTTTGATTTGCTGGAACGCAAGCTAAAATTATCGTGACTTCCCGGCTTCCCGGGTGGTCCTGCGTCATTAATCTGGCGCACCGTTGCGAATTTCTGTTCTGCCTAGATGTCACGTTTTGCAAACAGCTTTGTATTCCTTCCCGCTCCAGCTCACCCTCACCTGCTATACGTATAATGGGGGGGGGCGTGTCGGTCAGCTGCGACAGATTCCATGTGTGCAGCGGATATTTTAATTGTGCGAATTATTTTAATTCGTCACACCCTATACTATAAGAATCACCATGCAAAATTTTAGCTCTGTTATGTCCAGCGGTTTGGTCTGTGCGTTGTCTGTCAGTCAGTCAGTTACGGAACTGTTTATATATATATAATATAATATATATATATATATTATATATAAAAGAGCTTGTCTGTTGTTTGTCCGCTATAGAATCATAGACTGTTTCACACCACCGGGACCAAATTCGGCACAGTTAATGTTTTGGACCCTAGAAACTTAAATCAGGAAAAACGAAATTTGGGGCTCAATTAGTTTTTTTTTAAATTAATTTTTAATGATTTTTGTGCCCCTAAGCGCACCTCTAAATGTGGATACAGTCCCTTTACGACAACCCTTCAAATTCGATACGCGGTCGAAAGCGGGGTGGGTTTAAGAGTTGGTCTGGGGTAACCTGGGGGGGGAGGACGAGATGTTTATTTTCTTACGTTTAGTGGAATCGTTTGTCTGAAAAGGTTGAATACGCTGCTTTAGACAATTTTAGACAATGGCGTTCAAACTAATAGAACTTAATAAAATTTGAAAAAAAAAGCAAGAAAAAAAGAAAAATTAAGTTTGGAAGTTTTTGGAAGCCTTCTGTTGATCTAATATATTATTGTTTGAGAATCATAAAATGGGAAGAAGTTTAAGAGTTCTACAGGTTTTTTCCCCCTAAGTTCGCGAACAGAGTAACATAGATATGTATTTAATTACCTTTCCGTGAAACATATAAGATACATCTTTTAGAGTTTTGGGTTTTTTAAGCAGTGGGAGGAAAAGCTCTTTAAACAGAGAAACATAACGACACATGACTTTCATTCGACTGTTAGTCCATTAGTTATATTAAGGCATAAGAAAATGAATGAAATTATTTTTAAAAGAATGATTGCCCGGGTAGATATATAGATATACAATTTAGAAACGCGCTAAGTGCATTCTGTCTGGCCAGAATAAACAGAAGAGCGGGGGGTGCAGCCAGTATTTTTTTTGATGGAATGCATGAAAAATTTTATATCTATATATCTACCCGGGCAACGCCGGGCAATAATGCTAGTATAATATATATATAATATATAATATCATACCAGTATAGTCAATAAGTCCCGGGGACTACCCTCCCCCCTCATGCCTTGGTGTGTGGGGGGAACCGAAATACCGATTGTGGTTTGCAAGTCTGGTTATCTGCGTACGCATGAGACGTTACATAACGCTTTGCACAACTGCTAAGGCACGCAGCTCACCATTTGGCTGCCAGACGGTCAGCCTATGATGTCGATGTTAGCAAACTGTCCTGTTGGAGGAACGTTCAACATTAAATTCTGCTACAAATTAGGAAAACAACCACTGCAGAAACGTTACGGGTTACTGAAAAAAGAGTATCGAGACGAAGCTATGAGCAGATCGAACGTTTTTAAATGGTACAGCTTGTTTAAAAAATGGGAGAGACGCTGTTGCAGATGATCCGCGAAGTGGGGGCCAATGACCTCACAAACGGAGGCGAACACCAACAGGTAGTGAGCAGTAGTTGTTTGGTTGTTAAAGTTTATTGGCGCAAGGTCCAGAAAGGAAAGCTGCGCCAAACACAAGGTAACATCGTCAACAGATGTATGTACTAGGGATTGCGACATCGATGTCGATGTCGACACTACGTTGTGTTTGCCCGGATTTCAAGTCTGCCTATAATACGCTATGCCATGGATTTCGGTAAATCACGTTGTTGGGACATTTTCAAGTCCCTTTTCTCAAAAAGAATAACTGAGCAATCGAATTTCACAGTTATGAAGTGAAACAGACGTTTCTGCAACATCCCGATTTCCGCCCTTATGTTCTTTTTCGGGTTTTTGAAGTCATGAACTTTGATTTGCATATGGAGTTTCTTCTCTGTTTCCTGATAGGCTTTAAATTAGGATGGTTTTATTTATGTTACTTATCGGTGTAAGTATTGTGCGTAATTTCATTAAAACAATGTGCTCCTCTAAGTGTTTTGGCAGTATATATATAGATATATATACTATATATATATATATATATATATATATATATATATGACAGGCAGCGTGTTTGCTCCTGTGTAGATTCATATTATGCAGTTAATTCGTACTTAAGTTATTGGGCGAGTGGCGAGGCAATGACTCAATCAACAGTCCATGATCTCTTAAATCTTCTTTATTACGTTCCTTAATCGAACAAGCTACAGGTCAATCCTTTTCGCGTAGCCATTTTGTCAATTCCTAAACACGCCTGCCGCGAGCTTCCGCTCTCAACGATATTTTCTCCAATCTGGCGCGTAAAACTCAATTCCCTCCGAGCGCCTGCTGTACGCGCATGTTTCAGACTTCAAACTTTGATCCTCTGAAACTTCAATACTGCTGAACATGTAATTTTGACTTCGCACCCAACCCTTTACATTTCTAAAAATAAATCTTCCTAGCCTTGAATATTCGCTTTGCGCTCAGTCGCCTCTAAAAGATGATTTTCCCCACAGCAAAATATGTGCGCTTTGTAAATGAAATATTAGATTCTTATTATTTTAAGCCCCCTTTTCCCGTACTTCTCAACTATATTTTGACAGTTCAGTTATGTTTTGACAACTTTCCACCCGTCCCTCTGAAGGCGTTGCAGACAAAGAGTAGCTAATTCTCTGCAGCACGTCCTCAGAAGAAAAAAACAGCTAAAGTTAAATTAATTATCACAAACTGAAAATTGCTGTGCAGGGCGGTACCTTCCCCACAAAACAACTTAAGAGAAAACCCAACAGCAATTATTCCTAATTTTCCCTAAAACCTTACTTTACTCCTAGATCTATTCTGGATGACCTGGAGCAGTGGTTTTGTAAAAATACAGTGCATATTCATAACCACTTTACATCGAAATGGTCTTGAGTCTTGAAAAAAATATATGTAATCATTGGTAAATAAAAACAATAAGAAAGAGACGTATTATCTGAAAATCTTACTTAACATACAAAAATATATCACACAAGCCTATTACATATTATTCGCAAATTTCACTGGTCCCTTGGACGGTTATTATAGTCTATATAAGTAAGTCTCTACCTTACCAGATGCTTACTCTGATCCTGAGTGGAAAATAGTTTACAGTTATACAATTTGTCCCTCACTCTCACAATTTTAAACAGTTCCAGTTTAAATCAGTTACAGATATATTTAGGCTTATTACAGAAAGTATGGTGGAATGTGAAAATTAGACATACATGAAAAAGAACAATTAGAATTACAAAAAAAATAAACTGGCGCGGTCGATCGACGTGTTTGGGAGGCCTCCTTGACAAGGTTGTCCCTGTAAACAATAAATACTCAGAGACACAACATATTAATATTGACAAAAGAAAGAGAAATTTTTATCATTTACCCATGGGAATTTTCTCATTTACCTCTATTACTGGAATATCACAAAAATTTTTACATCAATTCCACTATAACTTATTGTTTCATTTAGAGCTCTTTTACACCTTCGACTTACATATGAATTCAAAATACTCTACATATTATTAATACTTCACAATTTTTCCATAACAAAAAAACTCTGATTCAATTTATCACAATTCAAAGTTATCAACATTTTATAATTTACACTTCATTTACCTTACTATTTCATAGTGATAGATTCATTATGTAAAACAATTGATATCATTATGTAAAACAATTCACTTCTGGTACTGGTGTACCCACTCCTTCATCTGTGAACAGTTCTGTTTAATTTAAGGTGTATGTTTTTGTTGTGTGTGTTTGTGTAGATGAGTGAACAAGTGCTTAGTATGGGTCAGAGGAGAGCAGGTTCAACAATTTCCCACCGTCTTAACCACAACTGACAACTCTAAACAAAATTTAGAGTGAAAAATTGGTGCGTTTAGTGCACGACACTGAAACTCTAGGTTGGGAAAGGCTCAAAAGAGATCAGTATTTACTCACTGACTCCAGAAAAAGGAAAGGATTTAACACCAACCAACCAAGAGGAAAAGGTTAATCCGTTCACTCATGAATTCCATGGGAACAACATGAGTCAACAGAAACCTGAAGGAAAAAGGGAGGACAAAGGAGCGGTCAACCCACAGCCTGTCTTTGGTCATTATTTTGTTTATTTGGATTAGCTCAGCACCTAAAGTGACTGACACGTAGAATTGCTTATATACAAATGATTAGGTAATTGGATGACTTCCAACGCGTGGGTAGAAGTGGGTGATAGTACTAGACTTCAAGAAAGAGGGAAATTAAAAAGGTAAAAGAATAGACTTGTCATAATCGGTGGTTTGACCTCAGAAGATCCAAACATCACATAAACCAGTTTTCTAGTAGAGTTTAAATCAAGACAGTTTTTTTAAAATTAGATTTAGACAACACACAAGGAATAAAACCAAAAAGAATGGATCTCTGGAGCTTGAGGTTGGTCATAATTGGACAAATATCACATACAGTTCAGCTTTAAGACAATTCAAAACATTATAAACTAGTGATAAACATTTCAACAGACTCAGATTTTGTAGATTTAGAAAAAGTTCTTTCAACAGTTATTGAAATTTTAACTCATATCATACAATTGTTAAAGTCCATAAAAATCAATACAAATCAGATTATACTTTTCCTTAATTTCAGAAATACAATTTAATTTTCATAGTTTATTATTAACATGCAAATTCACAATTTCAATTTATTTGCAATTAGTACAAAACTTTCCTTTTTTCCCCCCTCCCCCCAAGAAATGCTGCAGGAACTGAAATTTATTTTAATTTAAACTCATTTTGTGGAGGAAAATGTCTTAATCTTGTTGAATGTACAATGTCGGTGGCTTTTCCAGTATATTGATTTGGTCTGTTAATTTCAAAATTTACATTAGATAGTTGATTTAAATTGTATAGGGGCCTGAATAAGGTGGATCTAGTTTTCTTGAATTTGGGTATTTAAATTCTTCGTACATCACTAAGTCACCAAATTTTAAAATTTGACTGAACAAAAATGATTTTATCATATCTTTGTTTATTAATTTTATGGTGTTGAATAGTTCTTTGCACTGCAATTTTCCTGGCTTCCTCAACAGGTGGGTAATTTAATGAAGTTGTATTGGGCAAAGGTGAATCATATGGTAGTATTCCAAATAAACGCTAGTTTGGGGAAAAACCAGTCACAGAATGGGGTTGATTATTGCAATTAGTACAAAACTTTCCTTTTTTCCCCCTCCCCCCAAGAAATGCTGCAGGAACTGAAATTTATTTTAATTTAAACTCATTTGTGAGGAAAATGTCTTAATCTTGTTGAATGTACAATGTCGGTGGCTTTTCCAGTATATTGATTGGTCTGTTAATTCAAAATTTACATTAGATAGTTGATTTAAAATTGTATAGGGGCCTGAATAAGGTGGATCTAGTTTTCTTGAATTTGGGTATTTAAATTCTTCGTACATCACTAAGTCACCAATTTTAAAATTTGACTGAACAAAATGTTTATCATATCTTTGTTTATAATTTTATGGTGTTGAATAGTTCTTTGCACTGCAATTTTCCTGGCTTCCTCAACAGGTGGGTAATTTAATGAAGTTGTATTGGGCAAAGGTGAATCATATGGTAGTATTCCAATAAACGCTAGTTTGGGGAAAAACCAGTCACAGAATGGGGTTGAGTATTGTATTCAAAGTTACTTGTTCTAAAATTTTTGTCCAGGGAATTTTTTTCGAAGAAGAATTTACTTTACATCGTAATTTTGCTACTATGGTTTGATTACATCTTTCATTCTTCCCGTTTGTCTGAGGTCTATGCGAACTGGTCAATAATTGTCGTACATTGTGATGCTTCAAAAATATTCTTAAATATGAAGAAGTGAATGCAGCATTTCTGTCACTGAGTATTTGTTTTGGAACCTTAATATTTGAAAACTTGTCTCAAGCAGTTTGGTCAGTTTCACTGGTTACACTCTTTGAGGGGAATGTCCATATGTATCTGGTTGCATGATCAATTACAAGATGAAGATATTTTTTGTTGAATTGTAATAATTGAAACCCCCAACAGTATCACTGAAATTAAGTCAAATGGTTCATTCGCCACAAGGCACTTGCTCCATCAGTCCAAATTTTTTCTGAGTTGATTTTTTATTCTTTTGACAGGTTTACAACAACGAACAAAATTTGCTATGTCTACAATTATGTCTTGTCATAGAAATTGGGGAAATTAACTTTAACATCTTTTTTACACCTGGGTAACTGAACTTTTCATGAGCTGAATTATTAATTTACTCTTAGTGATGGCGGAACTACAATTTTGACTAAGTTTTTTTCTTTTTTACAGTTAAGACTCCCATTATATTTTTTATACGTAATGTTATTCATATTATCATCCTCACTGTCCTTTAATTATTTCATCTGTGCTTAGGAAATAACAATATTGATATAACAAAATGACTTACAGGTTTCTGGATAACATATCAGCCTCATGATGTGAAATTTTCCCTTAATATACACTATATCATAAATCATACATTGATAATTTTAATGACCATCTAAATGCCTGCCAGTTAAATTCTTTACATTTTTTAGCCATTGTAATGCAGATTGATCTGAATGGATTGTTAATTTCTGGCCATGTAAATAACAGTGATGAATTTGTCAATCGAATCACAATTGCCAAGCATTCAAGCTCAGTTATGGCATAATTTTTCCCATGTTTTCTTAATTGCGAATAAAAAGCTATTGGGTGTAATGTAATTGTCCATTTGGATTTTTTGTTTCAAAACTGCAGCTATTGCTTCTTGACTGGCATCAACGTACAAGTGGCCTGGATATTTGGATTATATAAAGTCAAAATTGGTTTTGAATTAACTCATCTTTTAATTTTGAATATGACATTTGACATTCAGGGGACCAGTTTCCATTTTACATCTTTCTTAATAATTTGTTGAGTGGTATCTTAACTTTGCATAATCTTGAATGAACTTTTGGTATACCTTTATGGAACCTAAAAATCTTTGGAGTTCTTTTACATTTTTGGGGTGGTAACAAGTTTTTATTGTCTCAATGTTTGTATTTTGTGGAGAATATTGTCCTTGTGACACCTCATAACCTAAGAAATTAATTTCCTTCTTTGCAAATTGACACTTTGATTTCTTGTAGTTTGATATTTCCTTGTTTACAGATTTGAAAAATTTCTTCTAAGTGTTGCATACTGTTCATTAAAATTTTGAGAAAAATTATTATGTCATCAAGAATTTAGTGCATATTTTATTTGATACTTGTTGTAAAATTCGTCCTAATTAGCTCGTTGAAAAACACTAGGAGCATTCATTCCAACCAAGGGAGCCTGAGCCACTCATATAGTCCAAAATTTGTAGTAAAGCTAATTTTTCTGTGTCTTTTGTCATGTATGCCATTGCCAATAACCCGAAGTTAAGTCAAGTGTGTGAGAAGTACCATTGCATGTGTTAGTTGGTCTAAGATGTCATCTATTCTTGGAATAAGTTCGAATCAATTATTGTGATGAATTGAATTTACGATAATCTATGCATAAACGAGTTTTTCCTTCTCCTCTCTTTTTTACTAAGCACACTGGTGATGCAAATGGTGAATGGGAGGGTTTAATAATTCTGCTTTTAACAACTCATTTATTTGTTTTTGTATTGTCTAAATTTTCAGTTTGTGAGGAACGATAAGGTCTAAGAGCTATTGGAAGTTCTGAAGTTAAGTGGACTCTTTGAGGTTCTAATTTTATTTTTCCTACATCATTATTATCTTTTGAAAATACTTTAGCAATATTTCCCCTAAAATGCAATCTAATTTTGACCAGTCCCTCAGTATGTGTTTTCTGGGGCCAAAACTGTCCAAAACATCACGGGGCCTTTTAAAAAGAGCATTCAGAGTACCATCGAGGATACCTGATTCCCCTTATAATTTGGAAATCACATTCATTATTTTTACACTTTGAAAATTTTCAAATTTGACATTAGATTGTTCATACTCTTGCTTTGGTCATAAATCAGTGTGTCACAATTTATTAACTAAAACAGCTTCAATACCTTGTTTACACAATTTCTCTTTTTTACATTTCTAGGATTAAGCTCAAGAGAGTGATTAGTTTTAAATTTTTTCTCTTTTCAAAATTACTTCTAGGAAAATTTTTTACATTATAAGAATTCTTAGTTCGCATAAAAATATTACCTTTATACACATTTTTTTTACTCTTCTTACTTTATACATACAATTATCAGCTAAGACTTATTTTCATAATACAAATTTCATCATAATTTTTAAAGTTCTTATTTTGAACATGAAAGGCAATAGGACTTAAAAATTTATAATCATCATACACTTTATCTCATAACCAAATTGATACACTCTTAAATTTCTAAAATAACATCTAATTTAAATAACTGAATATGTTGTAAACTTAATAACAATAGGGTAGTCACTTTCAATTATTAAATTTCAATTTTTCTTTTAACACTTCCTATTTTTCACTACACATTCTATTAAATTTTGCACAATTACATTACCAACAGTCTGCTTTATTAATACGTTATTACTTTCTTTTTCATTGAATTTTGTCACTAATTTTAGGAATTTTGAACTTAAAATAGTTACCGTCGAACCACTGTCTAAAAGACATGGAAAAATTTTGTCACTCACCCGAGCTTCGATTATTAGTCATGTTCGGTCATTAGTGTTATCCTCTCGTCGGTTAAATCTTGGTTCACTGTAGTTATTCCATCGCCATCTATCATCTGTATGGTTCCATCGTTTTTAATTTGAAGATTGTTCAAACTGTTGCTGATTTCTCGCAGGTGAATTGAAGTATCCTTATCTTCTTTCATTTTCGTTAGGAATTGTTGTAGGCAGGTGTATCTTCTTCGCAATTTCCAGCCATTCTACTGGAGTTTGTATATTCTGCAGGGTCAGTAGAGTTCGCATATGTGGTGATGAATCAAGTGTGAGTTCTTCTACTAAATCACTGTCTTCTTTTTGAAGCGATCTGCCTAATTCGATTTTGTTTTATAATAACTGAAAAGATCACCCTGAGCTGACAATTTTAAATTTCTGTAGTTTATGATTTGTTTCCTCTCTACTCAAAGAAAAAATAGCTATTAGTTGTTTCTTTATAACTTCATAATCTTACCTATACAATTGTGTCGAAATTAATTAATTCTTGAATTTCCTCACCTACATAGTTCATTATATTTTCTTTCTTCCACTCCTTATTTAAGGTCAACGATCGGCATCTCTCATCAAATAAATTATCCACGGGAGAATATTTTTAATCTTATTGCCGTACGTCGGAATTACTAGTCTTATTTCAGGTCGTCTTGTCCTCTTCATTTCGTCTTTTCCACCCTCATTTGTTTGGGTACTTTCTGCATTTAATTCTTGCTATTCTCCTCTTTTGCTTTTGTCCCTGACTCATTTCTGCACCATCACGAAAATCTTGCTGTTGCACAAAGCTGTCGTCTAATTGCATCTTTAAGCTTTTTAGATCAGTCTCTGGGTTAGTTGTCATTTTTTTTATCTTATTCTTTTAAACAAAATGTCCGTCGGCCAAAAGTCACAATTAATTTAATTCCTTTTACTTCTTTTCCGAGCGTTAATCCAGCGGTTTTTGTTTTTTCAACCCGCGACGGCGATCCTAGCGCGGCTATTGACAGGCAGCGTGTTTGCTCCTGTGTAGATTCAATATTATGCAGTCAATTCGTACTTTAGTTATTGGGCGAGTGGCGAGGCAATGACTCAATCAACAGCCATGATCTCCTTAAATCTTCTTTATTACGTTCCTCAATCGAACAAAGCTCCAGGTCAATCCTTTTCGCGTAGCCATTTTGGTCATTCCTAAACACGCCTGCCGCGAGCTTCCGCCATCAACGCGATTTTCCTCCAATCTGGCGCGTAAAACTCAATTTCCCTCCGAGCCAGTGGCGCCGGAAGAGTCAAATATAGAGGGGGGCAAAGTAAAATAGATTAAAACTTTTACACCTTTATTATTAAAAATACTATATCGGTTATAAAAAATAAATTTTTATGTTATTTATGTTATATTATGCCCTATCACACTTCAACGTGTACGCGTTTTAAATGCATCGGATTCAAGATTCCCTTTCGCGATGCAAAAACACTGTGTAGGGTTGCTTTGAATCGCAAAGCAAACGTCTGGCATTGTGTTTAAACCACTTGCGTACCTGAAATTGGCGATTAATCGCTCCTGCGTATATGGAATGACGTTTATCGCGCTTGCGTTAACAAGTGTGAGGTTGCAATTTCGTATTTAGTTTTGGTAGGCTTTATGATTTTAATGAAAATTCTAATATTTTAAGAGCGCTAGCTAGGTAGAAACAAAAAAAATTAAATTTTCTAGGCGGGGGCAAGTGCCCTCCCTTGCCCCCCCCCCCTTTCCGGCGCCACTGCTCCGAGCACCTGCTGTACGCGCATGTACAGACTTCAACTTTTGGTCCTCTGAACTTCATACTGCTGAACATGTAATTTTGACTTCGCACCCAACCTTACATTTCTAAAAATAAATCTTCTAACCTTGAATTATTCGCTTTGCGCTCAAGTCGCCTCTAAAAGATGATTTTCCCACAGGCAAAATACGCGCGCTTTTAAATGAAATATTAGATTCTTATTATTTAAGCCCCCTTTTCCCCGTACCTTCTCAACTCTATTTTGACAGTTCAGTTATGTTTTGATATATATATATATATAATATATATATATATATATATATACAACCCCTAGAATAAAAAACTTAATGAGACTTACATCAACTGTTTATACAAGTTTACCACATCCAGATGTTTTGAATGATAGGAATGCAGACTTTGTCCCTATTAAATTCACAAACCCTTTCTTAACGAAATAAATGCAATTCCATTTCTGACCTCCGTTCTCCAAACCTAATTAATGGACAAAATTGAAAAAAGTGAACCAGGAAATATATCTTATCTTAAATGTAAATTTAAGAATTGTTACGTGGGAAGAATCTTTATATTGTTTCCGTGGTTATGTTGTTGGTAACTAATGAAAAATATTACTGTCCCTCTCCATTCTGTAACAATTTTTTCTTAAGCGTATTTAATGTTTGGTATACTCCAAAATAATTCTTCACTTTATAACCAGGAAATCAGCTGTTAACAGGGGATATTTTTTTCTTTGTGTTCAGTTTCTCTTCTAAAAGCGTGAAGGCAGGTGAGATCACTGGCATTGATTACAAAGAAAGTGCGAAGTCATTCAAGCTTGGGTTAGCACATTATTAAAAATGTTGGAAACATTTTAATACATGTTGCTAATTCAAGGGCAATACAGTGGGATTATATTTCATTGGTTGGGCAAGAAGTAAGATAATTGCGTCAGAATGGGTAGTAGATTTCAAGAGAAATAAGTCGCTCATAGCAAGAGGAAAGGTAACCCTTTTTAAAACTCTTACCCAAGAAATTTTATCTTGGAAAAGATCAACACCTGTCGTATATGTGCAAATTCTTCCACTCTAAGCGTCTGAATTTCCTTTAAAAAAAGTATTTTAACATTATTTAAATTTTAAACTCAGCGTCTAACTTTAACCACTGTCAGATTGTAGCAAAATTATAAGTGTACAAAGAAACTATATGTAATGGACGGAGGTGTAAAATTTTTTAGGTATAAATTAGACCAAATTTAAAAAACACAATATTTTTGTCATCTATGTCTGTCTTAATATGCTGGCGATGTTTTTCTCTTGCATTTTAGTGAACTATCCAAACAGAAATCGGGTTTCATGTAGATTTGTCTCCTAAAATAGATAGTCGTAAGAATGGGCGGTAATCGTACTTCTTCTGAGTAGCAGTCAGTTCTGTTAAAAATATAAAAGATTATTTCGGGATAGAATTATTACACGATATGGAAGACATCCTCATGAACCTTTTGCTGATAGGTGTTCTAGAAGTGCTAGGAGGTGCAAGAAATCTCTCGGTTAAACTGTGATAAACACTTTTTCAATTAAATTTAAAAGTAACTTAAAGGATTTTTTTCTTTTTTCAAGAAACAAAATTGTGACCCAATTTAAACGGAATACGAGGTTGGTTGACGAGGGATGACGTTGTTTAACGTAGGCGGTCCTATCACAAAAGTCTACATACACAATGGAACATTCCAATATGGAAAGAAAAGTAAATAATTTACAAATATAAAGGTTCTGAGAACCCTGTGTTGCCTTAATAGCCTTTGTAGCTCTAGCTATTTTCAACATATAACAGAAAAAATATTAAGCAATTAATCGAAAAACATCAGCAGGTTTCAACTGTTTAAGGAATTGAAAGTTTGCAAGATTCGTACAAAATATGTTGATTTTTGTGGACTATCTTAATTTCTCAGCATGTACTTCCATATTTTTTTCTTTTGATACTAGCGTTAAGCTGATTTAAAAATTAATAAATTAAATTTAAAAATTAACCTATAAATGCAACAGTATGCCAAAATACACAATATGCAAAATTTCGGTTTCTATGCTAATGAGTAGTAATTTTCAAGGAAAAAAACTCACGACTTCTCAAAAGATGAAGCAGAAGAATAAGATAAATTTGTTCAGTCTTTAGCATGTTGTTGTTGTTGTAGTTCATACAATGCACTAAATACCACTGTTCAGTAGCCGGGCGATGCCGAGCGCTGGCATTCGGTTCCAGAGTGTCCTTCAAAGGTGGGGGGGAGGGAAGGATTTTACATAAGTGGTGTATTACAACAGTGGCGCACCCAGGCTTTTTTCTTGGGGGGGGGGAGAGATGAACAGATAAATATTTATAATGCATGAGCTCTATTTATATTTATAATGCATGAGGGGGGGGGTGCGAGATGAACGGATAAAAATATTTATAATGCAAAAGCAATATTCATAATGCAATTTTCTATTTCTTTGGGGGGGCGGAAGGGCCCCTTGGACCACCCGTGGGTGCGCCAATGATAACGAGACTCAAACCTCCGAACTTTAGGTGTTCCCATCGATCGAAATTCTGAAGAAATAACCGTAAAAACATTAGGTATGCTGTGGAACAGTTCGAGTAACACATTTACGTACAGCGTCAATGTCTATAGAATCGGAGCTTTAACAAACCAGATCTAATTTCTCAAATTGCACGCATATATGATCCTCTTGGTCTTCTTGTCCCAGTGTTGCCAAGGCAAAGATATTTATGCAACAGTTGTGGTCGCTTAAATTAGAATGGAATGATATTTTACCCCAGATTCTGCTCGCATCAATGGGAAACCTTTATTAGAACATTAACGGACTTAGAATCATCAAGGTGCCAAGATACTTGTCTAGATCACATGTTAACTTTATTGTTGTGCCTGTTTTGCATATGCGTCTTCAAGGGCATACGGCTGGTAATATATGTGTAAATGTGGTCCAAATAAAACCATAAAACAAATCAACTTCTTTACAGTAAATCAAGTGTGGGCGCCGATGAAAACCATAACAATTCCCAGACTTGAACTGCCAGCATGTTGCTTCTCTCGCAGCTTACCCAGAAAGGTCTTCGACATAGTAGATTCTGTGCAGCTATGGTCCGACTCGACTGTAGCTCTTGCATGGATAAATACCTCCTCACATTTGCTTAAAACTTTTGTGAGCAACAGGAAATTCCTAAATCAGCAGCTGTCCGAGGATTTCCTGTGGCGACACATTCCATCCGACTGCAATCCAGGCTGACCTTTGATTCACGAGGACTAGATGTGAAAGCTCTTGCAACTTGCGAACTTTACCGAAGGGACCAGAGTTTTCAAAACTGGACTTTCCAAAGCAAAATATTGCTCAAGAGCCCAAAGTTCGAAAGACAAACCTTTATCTTACGAGGTTTAAAACTCCTTCTAATTGACTCTAACTGTGAATACTGACATTGATTTTTGATTGTGTTTTCAATTTAATAAGTCTTATAAATAGTTTTCATAAACTAAATTAAAATTTGACATTTAATTTTAAGTTTGTAAATAATTGCAGAAGTATGAAAAACAAGAAGATTTCCTTAAACTTGAGGAGTTTGTGAGGGGAGAAATGTATCATTAAATACATACCGGTAAGATATTTTCTTCTGAGATTTGAGCTCTTCAGAAAAGATCTCCAGTTATTCACACAAGTAAGATAAAATTCCTAAACCCATTTCTAGATTCAGAGGGGTTAATCAGAATCGGTTGAAGACTAACACACTCAAATTTAAATTATGACCATCGACGCCCAATTGTTTTGCCTGAGAAATAATAAACTAGTAAAACTTATATTTCAGTACTATCATAAACGAGATTTTCATGTTGGGCTACAAGCCTTATTAAACACGGTTCGGCAAAAATATTGGCCACTTGGTGGCAGAAATATTGCTCGATAAGTTGTGCATGAGTGTGTGCAGTGTTTCAAAACAAGCCTATCATGTAGATCGAGAACGGGGAATCTTTCCTCCAGAGAGAGTAATACCTAACGCTCCATTTTAATGTAGATTTTGGATCTTTGTGGGCCATTGTCTCAAAAAGTATAAGGAACAAAGAAGGGCGCTCTTCAGAAAATCTATGTAGCTATATTTGTATGCATGGTACCAAAGGATCTTCACAGAGAGTTTGTCTTCGACTTAACCTCAGATGCCTTAATTGCAACGCTAAAAAATTTTTTGCCCGCCGCGGTAAAGTTCCACAAATTTTAGCGACAGCTCTACGAACTTTGATGGGGCTTCGGCGCAACTCAAAAATTTAAGGAAGCCGGTTTACAAGAATGTAGAAATTTCTAGCTTCTTGGGGTCAGAAGGTATTAAGTGGAAATTTCTGCCTCCTAGAGCTCCCAACTTTGGTGGCCTCTGGGAGGTGGGAGTTAAATCCTTCAAGTGCGTTTGAAATGAGTAGTGGGCCCAGCAAGGTTAACTCTAGAAGAATTTTTAACAGTAATCATACAGATAGAAGGGTTTCTAATTCCAGACCACATTATCCCTTATCAACGGATGCGGATGATTTCCAAGTATTAACGCCTGGACACTTTTGATACGGAAACCTATTAACTCCATTCCGGAGCCAAATTTAATAGCTAAAAAAGATAATTTGCTAAACAAGTGGCAAACGTCTCAAAATTGGTGCAAACAATTTAGAAAAACCGGCAAACCAATTAGTCGAGTCATTTACAGCAACGCAGCAAGTGGTTGTTTAAAAAGCAAACTATACTCCCAGGGTTGCTTGTATTACTAAGAGACTCTCAACTACCCATAGGCACTTGGTCAATGGGCATAATTATTAAAGTTATTCCAGGTGCTGACGATCGTCAGAGTTGTAGACGTACGCCCACCAAAGGGCGATTATAGGAGAGCTGTATCAAAATTAGTATTTTGCCTATTCCAACTAACTTTTCTGAGAATAGGCATATAGATACCTTTTGTTTACTGTATTGGAGAATTATTGTTTTATTTTTATTTTGTGTATAATTATCGGTTATTTTTCATTTGTATAAATGCTTTTTTTCCTTTAAGTAGGTTGTATTATTGTTTCTTTTTTTTGTTATGCTTGCATTTTAATTTTTGAAATATTCACAATATTTCAACGCCGGGCGGGATGATCCGTAATTGTAACACTAACCTTCCTCTTGGCGATCATGTCACTGTACTTGGCGCACGCCAATTCTGTAAATTCAGAGTTGAAGTTGTTTTCATAGTGGGGGCAAATGATGCCGCACTTCTACGCTAAATAAAATGTTTTTAAATTAATAACAGTCCACGCTCAACTTTGAATTCGAACGCAAACCTCCGTACATGTGAATTAAGTAGGATCATAATCGACATATTGTTCAGTAGTTGAATGTGAATGAGCATAAGGTTGTACACTGGAGAAGTTTTTGTTGTAAGGGTATGTGGAAATAGTGTTTGTGAAAAAAAGCGAAATTAAAAGGGCCTAGTGTGACAGTTGATATTGATGAGAGTAAGTTAGGGAAAAGAAAGTTTCATCGCGATAAAAGAGTGGAAGATAAAATGGTATTTCGTAGCGTGGAAAGGGGGTCGTATGAGTTTCTTTAGAGCAGTTGAGGATCAAACGATATAATTTTTACTGAGCGTTATAAAAGAGTGTGTGCTGCTAGCAACTTCGATCATGTCGGATTGCTGGAGTTCGTTCCTTTGTCTTTCTGATGAAGGCATCGTAGATTACAGTATCGAATTAAAAAATCCCGAGGCAGATGCAAATACTCATTGAATTAAGTGGACTAGGAGTGTTTTAAAGAGATACCTGCTGGGTGTACTATAGTATGAGGGCCAGTTCGATTCTTACCTGTTCACGTACATCTGGAGTAAAGCCCATGCAGAAAAGGGCAATCTCTTTCGGTGTTTCGTAGAAGAATCTTGCAAAATTTATGAACCCGGACAGTAAAGCATGTTCAATTTTCTAAACATTTTACAGCCTTTTCTATGTTAAAAACATTGGTTAACGCTTTTTATAGTGTATCTAAATCACTATTTCATAAAATTATTTTAGTTTTAGTTAAAATACTTTATATGATTATTTCTTTTTTATGTGATACCAAAATATCAGTGAACTAACGTCCACAGAATTTTCTGCCGTGGTGATTGGAGAGATACCTTGGCGACAACGGGGGACCGTACAATTCAGTTTTACTTTTAACTTAGAATAATGCATTCAACAAATATGCATACTTATTTCAAGATATAAAACAGTTTGTAAAAGGTGTGATGTAATTTTAATATGCTTTCATGAACTTTGAATTTATTATATTTCAAAATACATAATTTCTTTATCATCATTAGAATACGCCACAATACACGTTTGATTTTTCGTCGGAAAAATCAACAGATGGAGACGGATTGAATGTTCAATTCTAGAACCATGGGGGCTATACGATATGAAATTAAAGACATAAGAAGCTATACGATGATTCAAAATATATGACTACTTTATCATCACTAGATGGCGCCACAAAGTTTAATTTTCATCGGGGAAAAAATCAACAAGCGGATGGAGACGGATCGAATCATCAATGCCAGAACCACACAGTTATTTTGCTGTTTCATGCCTAGAACTTGGCGCGCGGCCCAAGGGAGAATTCGTTACTGGGGTTGAAAAAATATCGTCCAAAATCCTGTTGTTGAGGATTTCGGTAGTACAGCTGGGCATCTTTACAATGTACTTTACAGTAATTATTTACAATGTACTTAACAGTTTTCATTTTTATACAGTAATAATGTAACAGACAAGATGTAAATTTTTCTTTTATTCCGAGAGAGAGTACTTAAATTACGGTGAATGTACTTTAGAGCAGATGTTGAGTACCTTCTAGAATACTTTATATTTTAAACGAAACTGTTATCTCTGTTTGTAAAAAGAAGTATTAATAACGGAAACTTACGCAGTAAAACAAAATAGTTGAAACTGAAATCCAAAACATATCGGGCAAACCAAAACAAGATGACAAGAAATAAAACAGTCTAATGATATAACCTCATTGTCAACATTACCGACGCTATCATAAACGATGGAGTCTCTGAAAGTTACGCATGTATGTATATGCCACTGCCAAGACGCGTGTATTTGAAGATTACAAATTTCAAAAACAGTCCTTTGTTTTATAATAACGCCGGCACTGTTGACAAAGGGATATTATCATTAAACTGTTTTATATCTATTCATTCTTTTTTGTTTGTTAACTTTCATGTCATGGATTTCAAATCAAACCTATATTTTTTTTCATACATCGGAAAGTGTGATGATCTGCGCCTTATTATGCAAGTATTTATAAACTCCAACTCACCACTTTTTTTAAGCTATAATTTTGTATATTTTTTCTTTACAATTATATATATATATATATTGATTGGACACCTGTGATAGAAAAGAAAAACAAAATTTATTTATATTCAGTAGTTGGTAGCGCATTCACGAGAGGCAATTACAGCCTTCAACCCTCCGGGGCATGCTTTCCACAAGTCCTTGTATGACGGCTAGTGGCATTTTCTTCCACTCGGCTTGGAGAAGACATGTAAGTTCCTTCACCGATTTTGGACGGTTGTTGCACCCCTTAATTCGGCGATCCAACTCGTCCCAGAGGTTCTCGATAGGGTTCAGGTCAGGGCTCTGGGCAGTCCTGTCCATTCCGTTAACCCCATTGTCCCCATACCAATCCATGGAGGACCTCGCAACATGATAGCTGGCGTTGTCGCTCTGGAAGTAACATGGGTCCAACCCGTAAAACTACCACAACGTAGGAAGCCCACTGTCATCCAGAATAGTGCAGTAGGTGTCGGCGTTGAGCTTACCCTGAATTGGGATCAAGGGTCCCAGTCCATACTAGGAGAAACACCCCCAGACCATTAATCTACCTCCGTCGAACTTTACTGTGGGCATAATGCATTCTGGCAGGAGGCGCTCTCCAGGCAGACGCCAGACCCAGACCCTGCCATCCGAACGGAAGAGGGCGAACCTTGATTCGTCGCTCCAGAGAACCCGTTTCCACTGATCTACGGTCAATTTTCGACGATCTTTGCACCACATTAACCGAGAAGCGCGGTTGGACTTTGAGATCAACCGCGCTATGGGCGCGTTATGGGCGACAGCACGACCATGAAAACCAAGCAGATGTGCACCCTTACGGATGGTATTCATCGAAACCACACTCTCAGATGCCTGTTGAAACTCCTGGAGTCGTGGGCCATCGGTTGGGTGCGGTTCTTCCGAATTTCTCTGGACAGCACCCGTCGCTCTCTATCTCCCAGTTTCATGGGTCTGCCGACTCCGGGCACCTTCCACTTCTGAATCACATAGGCCACTGTCGATTTTGGATAATTCAGCTCGCTAGATATGTCCCTTAAGGATCGGCCATTTCTGCGATACCCGACGATTATACCTTCCTAAAAATCAGATACCTCTGCACTTTGTGGCAACTTGCATGTGACTAATGCCAATGTTGTTTCCTACACGATATTTAACGGCAGAGGACGTGACGTATATCAGGACCGCAGATATCGTCATTTGCGCGCGCGTATGTATGTATGTATGTATGTGTGTATATATATATATATATGTGTGTGTGTGTATATTTATTTTACGGCCCCAGAGGCCAAAATGTATTGTTTAAATTCAAATAAGCCGCACCTTATCCACCCGAAATTACGGTATTTTCAAGCACACTAGTAAATTTTATATTTCTTCAATTATAATTTTGTTTTCCATTAAACAGCGCTGAACCACAATGATCTTACTTCTTTCCACTGCAGATGAAACAGGCAAAAATTTTCATAAGATTCTATACTGAAAAAATAACAGTATTACATGTAACCACTGTTGTTTCTTTTACTTGTGAGGGTGCAAAATCATTCTTCAAATTTTGAATTTGCTTTTGAACTATTTCTATCTTATGTTGTTCCCTAAAACTGTTAATTTATAATTTTGAAAGTAGGTGGATGACATTACCATCTACATACTGCCTTTTTATAAATAATTCCTGCATCTAAAATGACAGAAATCAAAAACAGTTGTGTACATTACTTTGAGGTTTCACTACACTTACTATGAAAGTTATATAATGGTACCTTTATTTCATCTGTTCTAAACACTAATTTGTTGGTGAATGCTGTTATTAAATAATCACATTAAAATAAACCAACACCCTTCAGAAATGTTCATAAGACTGAGGTGTCTATCACAAGATAATACCCCTTTTTATGCTATTTTGATACTTAATTTTAAGTCATATGAACCTATTGACTAGATACTCATTTATTTTGCTTGTAGGTTGAAGTTGTACAGAGGCTGTTCGCACATTTTTTAGATGATTTTGGTAAGCGGTAATAAAAAATCGTTTGCTGCAAAAGAAATAATTGCAATTGTACTATGTTTTTAAAAGTCAAAATTATTGTCTGCGGCTTGAAAGTTTTGTTTTTATTCAAAATGGTGTTTTTAACAAAGCAGTGGTTCAAAGGCTACATTTATGCTCTTTCCGAAGAGAAATATGCATACCCCGTTATCCAAAAACGTTGTGAGAGTCATGGTTTTGTGATATCTAAAGCGTCGATAGGTAATATCGTCAACAAGAAAGGAAAAAAAACGTCAAATTGGAGCCTCAAGTGGGACAAAAATTTCAAACAAGTATCCAATTAAAAAATGGACATCTTTGACTATTGCAAAGGTACGTTGCTTAATGTTAAAAGAAAATCCCCCTAGTCAAAGGACAGTTGCAAAATCATTAAAATGCTCGGTGTCCACTGTAAACAAAATAATAAACGTTGATTTAAATCTTAAGAAAGCGAAAAAACGCAATGTGCATCGTCTTCTTCCAAATCACATCTCTGAACGCAGGACACGCTGCAGAATTCTATATGAGAAACACTTATCCAAAGAAAAAGGGAAAACAGTTGTCACAATAGATGAATCATGGGTGTATTTAAATGATTGCAACAAAAAAAGAGCCATTTATTATCATAAAAGGGGAGAAAAAAATTTAAGTACATGGTTCAAAGAATCGAAAGAAAGTTTTTCTAAGGGATTCATGATTGTTGCTGGTTTTTTTTTATAATGGCAAGTTAAAAATAAAGAGAGTGGAAAAAAATGTCAAGATTAACTCCAAATACTATCAGGAACATATTTTATCGCCAATTTTTCTGAATGAAATACCATCGCTTTACCCACAGTGCCATCAATCTATGAGACTCCATCAGGACAAAGCTAGCAGTCACACATCAAAATCCACTGTAAATTTCCTAAAAGAAATGGAACAAAAAACTGGTATCAAGGCACCCTTCACTGATATCCCTACTAAATCTCCCGATGTATCACCTATGGATTTTTGTGCTTTCGGACTTTTAAAATCTGCATTATCCAAACGTCGTCCCAAAACCCTTACAGGACTCTAGAAAGCTGTTCAGGAGTAATGGGATAGAATACCTCTTCTGACACTTCAAAAGGCATTATTATCCCGGAAATTGCGGTGTCGAAAGATAGTTCAGAATAAGGGATGTCAAATAGAACATTTAAAACACAAGAATTTTATGTAATTTAGTTTTGTGAATACATATACATCGTCTAAAAAATGGTGTGAACAGCCTCTGTATGTGGGTGTCAATGTGCATATACTAAAGTATTTCCCAAAAATCTATTAGTTTCAACTATTCAAATAAAATTATTATAGAATTAACTAAACTAAATGTAAGCATGCATAGATTTTTATTGTGCTGATCCCTAACTTAAAAGGATCCAACAATTATACACTTTCATCTCAATTAATTATTTTCATTAACCAAGTTTTTCAGAAATTGAAAGGTTAAGTGAAATGTATTTTCAAACTCTAAACAGATGAAATTATTCAACATATAAAGAACAAGGCTTACGATAAGTGGATTTATTTAGCATTGAAATTTACAGTATTTTAATTAATACTTCTATTTCAAATCAAGTGATGGGACAATTTTAATTCCTTATAAATAAAAACTACATACCCATAATTTAAGAGAACTTTTTAAAACTTTAAAATACAATTCAAACCCAATTACTATTAAAGGATAGCAGAGAGACCCAATGTCTCAAACTGAATTTTACTCTCACTGTAACAAAACTTGCAACACTATGTTCTAAAATGATTATATGCTAAATTGCAAAAGTGTTTTTAGTTGCCAATTTGCTTTGCAAGATTTTTCTACACTACTACTGAAAAAACCCAAATGTTACAAACATTGCAACTTTTTAAATAATTTTCAAACAAATTCTCAATTTAGACCACTTTATTAATAGTGAAATTTTATCACCAGTATCTCTATCTAATATATACTGTTAGATAGAAAATATAATTTAATTAATACAACTGCTTTGTTCTCTATGTATATACTGTCATCTACGGTTGTATATGTAAATGTGTTATAATTGCAGCTTGTATACAAGATCAAGAACACAATGTACGACAGCCCAATAAATTAAAAAGGGAAAACTAATAAAAGAGAAATAGTTTTTAAGATGAAAATTTAATCTTTAAAGATTAAATTGAGAGAATATGTACATGATTGTCATTAAACACATTAGATTTACTACTCAAAATGTTATCTCTTTTTTAAATCTTCATGTGAAAATAACACCTTTTAAATCAACACCATAATTATCATTCAAGATGATCTCCAGCTAAACATGCAATGATGCAAGAAAAAGAACAGTGCAAACAAAAGAAGTCCACCCCAACAAGTCAAATAACTTTCACAAAACATACATGTCTTGTATGACTAATTAGATGAGGAAAAGATAAAAGAACACAAGTAAAATGAGATTTTTCCATCTACTGACATAAAGAAAGAATTTCAACCCATGTTTTGAAGAATTAGTAAGTTAGATATTATATAAATATATATATAATAGTAATAATACTGAGTCATTAATGAGTGAAGGTATAACTTCCAGAGCTCATGATTTGGTGATTAAGTAAATGCTTTCAAACAACTTTGTTTACTACAAATTTAATTGTTTTTACTAAAATAGATTTATAATACCTACATAGCTCATATGAGATATTTCAACTTTCAATGCAAATTTATGTATAACTGAATTAAATGGCTGTATCATTATTAATGTACCAATTGGTATAAATACACATGTCACTTCACTGTTTTAAAATTAATCGAATACATTAACACTTACACTACTTCTTTAAAAATAAAAGAGCATGACAGGAATTATAAAGTTTATTTTCTCATTTCTTATATATATTTAAACTTTCATATCTTTCAGGTCAAAAATAATATTTCAAATAACATATTTTGAAAAACTTTTTGTACTACATTAGAAAACAAAAACTACTTTCTAGAGGTCAGGCAAGTGCATAATTATAAATCAGCTATTAACTGTATTTAATATATATTTTATATACATTGTATATAAAACAATTTTTAAATGTACAACTCACATTTAAATAACATTTTCTGTACAATGAGTTTGTATGTACCACATTAAACCAAAAAAGTGACTAAAATTTACAGAAATGATGGTGATAAATAATGATCTCAAAAGGTAAAAACACAACACAAAAACAACAATTTAGTCTAAATGCAATGAAACAATTATGTCCCCACATTAAGACAATATGCAGTAATAAATGCAAAGTAAGGCCCCAGCCTGTAGCAGCAACCTATTCATCAAAGCTGTAACTTTACAAAAAAAATTAAATTCATATACATGAACACATTCACAACTGCTGTTTTTAAACACTGGTGTTTCATACATATTTTATTACAATTAACTGTATAAGAAAGAAAACAATTTTGAAAAAAAAACAAACATGAACACAAAAGCAACAGTTGAATGAGATTTCAGCCGACATATTTTTAAATTAGTATACAAGAATGGTTTAAAGTAGCAGAAGATACTGTTACAGAATTTGAGTATAACACATTAACATTCATTAAGATGTTATAAAGAAAAATAAATTAGCACAGGTAGTCCATTTCAAATTTCAGGTATTTTTTAATCCCCCTTTTTAATGTAAAACACATTGTATCATATAATAAATTAAATTTACATTTCTTCTCTGCTTTGCAAAGGTATACCCCCCTTTCCCCTTACCAAGTGCTGAAATATTATAAGAGATTTTACATTATCTACACAATTTTAGTCAAAGGAGTCCAGTCCTACTCTGAATGAGAAAATGAGAATGATTGATGCAGCAATCACAGCTGAAAAATGTCTCACTAAATGATGCTGGCAGGCAATTTGTCAAACACGTCAGTGGACTTCTTAGATAAACTACCTCTTCCTACGGGGAAGTGTAGATGTGGGAACAGGAATCAAGTCTGGACAACCATTGTGGACAAGTAAATCATGGACATCCTGAAATCCCCCATTTTTAGCATATGTAACAGCAGTTCTACCATCAGAGTCCACAGCTTTTACATTTGCATTATACTATAAAAAATTTAAAAAGTATTAAAATAGAAAAATAAAACTAGCAGAGATGGATTAAGTCAAGATATAATAAAGAACATTTAACAACTATATACATTACAAAACCAATTTATTATTGTGAAAACTTGGGAAAAAATGTTTGATACAAAAAAAAATCACAGAAAATACAGATAAACATATATGGAGATCTAGTTGCAAAGTTTAAAATCTGTAGATAGCTGAATTTCACATATCATGATCAGAATAAAATAATATATAAACACTGTAAATGGAAAGTATCGGACTCCGACCCTTGTGGTGCCGTTTTAAACCCTGCACCCTTCAGCCAACTAGCCTATATGACCTGGTCTGGAATGAATTGTGGTTCAGGAGTCATTAGAAACAACAACAACAACAACGATCCATAGCAAGGATTATAGTAACATTTAAATAATGTTCAAATTTAGAAATTTATGCATTTGACCTCTCTTAACATTATTCTCAAGGATCCAGGCAATGTCCATCTAATTTTTTCCTGGCCACTACTTAATCCTTTCAGGATGGGCATCCTATAAATGCATTCCCTACGAATGTAGCTCACAGTCGGGCGTCCCCACCCATGCATCGCTGAAAAATGAACCCGGTGGACGGGTGATGCATATGTGCATTTTAAGCTGGAACAATTTTTAAGCCCCCTAGATGGCGCCCGGTGTCCATTACTTTTGAAACTGAACATAGTTTTAACATTCTGACCTTCAGTTTGTTCACTATTCTGCCTCAATTTGGTATTTTGCGCATCAGCTGTTGCGGAGGAGGGGGGAAAAGCATAATGTTAAACAAACAGAGCTCGGCCTCTTTAACTCTCCACGTGATATAAACATTCACGCTTCTGCTGTCTCTCTGAATACTTTTCAAAATTTTATTTTCGCTACTATATGGAGTCTTTTGGGGTTGTTATCGTCAGTCTTCTGTTACATTTTGCGTTGCTTTTGGTTATATTTTTGCGTACTTCCCTTCTTATTTCGGAAAGTCTTGACTCCAGTAATGGCGAGAAACGTTATTTATCAGAGGAAGAATATACTCGCATGATAAATGAGCCAATAAGTGACATAGATAAGAGTGATGATTCATTGTCTAAAGAGTTAGAAAGTGGTATTTCTAGTGATTCTGATACAGACATTTATCAGAGACTAAGCTCACTGCCTGTCTTCCACTTCCAATAGAAGTTCGACTCAAGATACTTTATCTTGGACTCAAGCGTGGAGGAATTGCATCCCCATATATTTATTGAAACACTGGTACAAATTTTGTAGTAAATGCTGAAAAGAAATTGATTTCTTTACTATTTTCTTTGATGATGATCTACTAAATTTGATTATTGAAGAAACAAACAGTTTTTGCTCAAAACGCTCAAAGAAGTACTCCATCAACTTCTAAATCAGCCAAATATTCAAATTTAAGTATTGCGGATATAAAAGTGTTTATTTTAAATGATAATCTGTAGGTGAATATTTTGTTCAACAAACCGTGCTAAAACAAGGAAAAAGTAACAAACATTTTATGCTAGTAAATCATGCAATGTAGGACTTTGCGCTTCTCTGTGCTTCGAGATTTACCACACTCAGGCTTCCTTTTAAATATTGTTACTTATTGTAAATAGTCTGTGTTGTTTTTTATATTAATTTAAACTTTATTAATGTATTTTGTCAATTAAAACTTCGGAATAATTTGAATAGCGCTTTCGAAAATTATTTCTTAAGATAAGCGATTTTTTTAATATTTTATAGTGTAAAGTAAAGAAAAAAGATTATTAAAGGCTAATTTTAATGTATATGACAGCTTAACTAATAATCTAAAACGGTACCACAAATTACGACGTTAGGGCTTAAACTTTTTTTGTGATTTTTTTTCTTAAAGTTAGGCTTAGCGACGCAAAACCCCTGTCCTGTGGGATGATTCCTTTCTCCAACGCTCCATCCCCAGCGAGCGTCTAAGGCAGAGGCACCCCGTCGCGAAAGGGTTAAGAACTTAAGATAGATTTTTTAATGTAGGATTATGTTCCTTAATAATGGTCCTCTGGAAAGAAAAAAATTCAGAGTTCGTCCTGCTTTGCGAGTTATAATTTTGGAAGCGCACCAAACCCAGTAGCAGCAAACAGTTTAAACAGAAATGTACCAAAATGCATAAAAAAATTAGCAACGATAAGTAAATCCTATGTTAATAACCCACAGTAGTTTCATTAGAAGTGACTACCTGAATATTTTTTTAGTATGTATTGTGTCTTCTATGAAAGAAACTTTATATTTTATCATTCATACTAACCACTTCTTATATCCCAGAACAAAAAAAAAAAACCAAAAAATTGAATGAATGATCAATTATTTTTTTTTTAATTTTCCGTATGGACTGGGCCAGCACATATCTAAAAGCAGAAGAAAAAAAGTTTTTGGATAACTGACATCATTAAAATTTCACTCCCATTTTGTCAAACAGGTCACTAGGCAATATGTTGAACAACATGTCTTTTTTATGTAGAGGGGTAATGCTTTTGCATGGGAAAAAGGGCAGCATTTTCAAGTTCAATGGGAAGGAGGGGGAAATAGACATTTGCTGTGATTTGTACTATAACCTATAGTGTTTAAAAAGTAAGTTATTATTCTCTTAGACAAATACACCAAACTATATTGTTCATTTGCATATAAGATAAGCTAATTGAGTATGATATAAATAACACTGTAGAGAAATTATGATGAGTACATGTACAGATTCCAGTAAGGTGTATTTAATTTCTGTATTCAGAAGTAATCAAGTTATATTTTTCTTAACTGTTGCATATTACAATGAATCATTCTATAAATCATAGCAACAACCAAATTTTTCTATCATATTCTAGAAACATTTTAGAAAACTACATTAAAAGGGAAGAGAGAGAAAGCCCTCAACTGTCATTCTCTGAATCTAAAGAGAATATAAACAGATAAGCTATTATGTTAAGGTTGAAGTAATTTCTGATTTTTCACATTTGCAAGACTGAGATTTGCTGCATACTAAACAAAGGTAATTAGTCATAAAGTCACCCCAAAAACATTTTTATGACACAAAGACATAACATTCTGCTTAAGCTTTAAATAAAATATGCATTTTCACAAGTAACACAAATCTGTCTCCTTGATTTCAAATTACCAAAAATGCAAGATTAAATATAATGTATGCTCATTAAATTTAATTAAACTGATTCTTAATTCACATCTTGATCTTTAAACAATCTGTTTAATACCAGTTTCATTATCAGATTTTATCTTTCTAGGTATGATATGGATATATTTTCTGATACGAAACACTCCTGTTTCAGTAAGGAGGGGAGAAAATTGCCTTCGGAGTTTTAACAAGTCAAATAATATAGATGTAACTAAATTAAGAATGCTACTTTCATCATTTTAATAAATCACAACAAAGTTACTCACCCATATTAAAAGTTGACATATAGGCAGGTTACCCAGAGCTGCTGCTAAGTGAAGAGCTGTCCTTTGATCTCGCGGCTTACAGTTGAGTTACATGGTCAGACGATGAAGGTGAGCCAGAACTAATGCAACCGATTTAATATCACTCTTACAGACCACATCAATGAGGTTGCTAAAACAAAATCATTAAATACATCAAATATTCTATACAAACTATAAATAAAATAAGAACTACTTTAGATTCTTATGAGACACAGTCAAACTATGAAATGAATGCAAACTCCCACACATTTAAATTTTTACAGTGGAAATAGGTAAACATCTCATTACATTTTATATTCATGGATAATTAACATAAGCATTAAAATAAGAATAAAATATGTTTTAAATGTAAAAGAGAATATTTATCACTGAATTCAGAAAATTCCAACTCACATATTAGCTTCAAAGATTCATAATAAGACCAGACAGATAAGTTAGAAATACTACTTTTATCTCTTACAAACACAGGAACAGGCTGTGATCTATAATATGAAGCTTATTACAAATGCTACCTACACCTACCCAGAATTTTAACCCTAAATTACAGTTCCTAGACTAGCCATTTGGCCATTGTCCCGCAATGCTACACTAAGAACTAAAACCCATAATGTTTGGTCTTGAAAGGTCAGATGGTGTGGAGCAGCCTCGGCTCAGGCAGTCTGCATGATGTCAGATGCCATTACTGATCCACCTGGGTTCATTCCAACCCAGATAAATGTTAGATCTCTTGCCGTTATGCAGATTGCTTGGCTAGGCTGCTCCTGCCAGGCGGCTTTAAAAGACAGGCAGAGAGACTGGCGAGTGTGACTTCATACAGCTCCAGAGTGTCAGCTGCATGAGGGTAAATACTTGTAGCAGAGTAACGTGTCTTCAGCCTTTAATTGTGATTGAATAAAAGCCAATGTAATTGCAACAGAGTGATTATGGGTCTAAAACTGTTCATTTACTTTCGACGCTACAGCTTTTATCATTGTCAACCAATAATACAATAGGTATGCATATTGTTGAAAAAGATGATGTAATCACGTGATCTGAGGCCGCAGAGAGGCGCTGCTGGCAAAGTCTACATGTTTTCTAGGGTTGCCAGAATCGGTAACCCTGACTCAGAAGAGCAGGAATATTTCGAACAATGTTTTACTCTTAACCTGACTATTCGAATCTATTCGTCAATCCATGTTATAGTTCTATGTTAATATCCTGTTCCTATTTCCGAGGTTCATTATCCTGCATAACAATCTTGTGATTCTAATTTATATTAAATCAAAATTAGCAAAAAGTTTCTTCATTGTGTTGGCTTTACACTTTTTTTAGGTGGCATGCCCGAACGAATCTGGGAGAAGGGTAGTGATTACCTTTCTATTCTTTGAATTCGAATCAATAAATTAAATTTTTAATATCAATTCGGTTCTAATCTTAATCTAATTCCTACTTTAATGAAAAAATATACATAATAGAGTTTGGTCCGTCGATTGCCGCAGCTCTATGGGTTGATAATGTAAATAGTTTAATAGTAATAGTTTTTGCTTGTTTTGGTTTGAATTAATTCTACAATTCTAATATTCAACATTTAGGTCGTATTTAGAGGGTATTCAATTAAGTATAGATAATATTCATATATTAGTGGGATTTAAAATTTGAAAATGTCACCGAAGATTTCAAAAAACGAATTAAAGTTTGATGTAATCTGTAAAGAAATTGATGTAGTCAGTGAAATGTTAGTAAGTGTAGCATAGAACAGCAGGCAAGAATTTTGGTTTGAAATCAAAAGTAAAGGATTATGAACGTAGCATATCGGAAGTATTTACAAATTTTTTCAGAAAGAGAATGATGATAATTTAGATAAGTATTTGAAATATCAAGATAAGTATTTTAGGAGCCTTGAGGAGAAAACTAGGTTAGAAAAAAATTCTGATAAGATACCTGTTCTAAATCAAAACAGATTTCGGTGAAGCTTCCGAAATTTCATCTGCCGTATTTCTAACAGTGATTCGGAACCTTGGATATCGTTTAAAGAACTATTCGAGTCTACAATCATAAAGATGAGCAGTGTCGGAAGTTGAAAAACTGCAATATTTACAGTTGGCTGTGAGAGGAAATGCATCAAAATTAATTCGAGGATTTTTCATTGAGAGAGGAAAATTGGAAGAACTGCTGGAAATTCTGTACGAAAGATACGAGAATAGCGTCAATTGGCAACATGCCAGATAAATAAAAATTTGCTACAAAAATAGTTAAGAGCGAATAATTTGAAACATTACTCTAGCTAATTGATACCTGTAATGAAGCGGTAAGAAATTTACAAACATTGGGGTTAGAATCTAACAATTTAAGTGACTTAATGATTATAATTTTATGATTTCAAAATTAGATGAACCTCTTAAACAAAGATGGGAAACTAATGCAAGAAATGATAAAATTCCAAATTTGGACGTATTTAAAAAATTCGTGGAAAGGGAAGCGAGAAGTATGGGTGAAACAAAAGTACGAAAATAGAGTCTAATTTTGCCCAGACGCTTAAAACCCTGGAGAATATTGTAGAAAGAGGCATTTAACAATAGTGTGTTGGTTAAAAATTCAAATAATTGTCCAGTGACAAATAATGTGTGATGGTTTGGTCTCAACAGATGCGTTGTATAGTGTTCGAAATTTAATTCTATGCTGGTAATGGAGAGATGGAAAATTGTGGAAATTAATAAATTATGTCAAAATTGTTTAGGTAAGAATCATAAGCTTGAAAATTGTCAGACAAATTTTAACTGTAAAATTTGCGCTGAGAAACATCATATACTTTTACATGTGTATGCGGTGAATAAAGGAATTGGTGAGGCGAGCGGTAGCATGAATCAAGAAGTTTTGGTTTCCAATAGTGCTCAGTGTTTCTTGAGTAATGTATTACTATCTGTTGAACTTGATTAAAAGCCATAGAAAAGATATGGTAAATATATATAGCAGAATGTAGCAGTGGGCTGAAGCAGGAATAAGTAAAAGAAGCAGTCGTTTAAAAACAGCTCTAATTAATGTAAAGAATAGGGCAGGTCAGGTTGTTCAATGTAGGGCTTTATTGGATAATGCCCGCCAAAATTCGTTAATAACAAAGGAGTGTGCGGCAAGATTGGGTTTACCGTCGCATAGCACATCACACAGTTTGGTAGGCATCAACGGTATATTGGCAGAAACCTCTTTGTGTAGAACAGAATTCACTTTTAACCCACATTTTTCCGATGAATCGTTTTCGGTAACGGCTTTCGTAGTTGAAAGGGTCACTTCTCCTCTCCCAAATTTCCATTTCAGGCAGCAAAATTGGCCACACACGAAACATTTATTGCTTGCAGACTCACAATTTTATTTCACAAAAGAAATGACATTCTTTTCGGAGCGAAATATATGCATTGTTAGTAGAAGGAGCTCATTCGTGGGTTTGCCTGGTACACCAGTCGCATCACCAACAAAATTAGGTTGGTTACTCTCGGGTACTGTTGACAATATACCCAAAGGACAAAATCTGGTTTCGTGTGTCCTCTACAGTGAACTATAAATGATACGTTTAAAGAATTCTTTGAATTAGAATCAGTTTCAGAATCAGAAATTTTTAAGACAGAGGATGCTGAGGTAGAAACTATTTATGCAGAGACAGTGAGAAGAGATGCAACCTCTGGTAGATATTCGGTAAAGCTACCTTTCAAGGTACGGTCAGTTTAGGCGAGAGTAAAGTTCGAGCCCCTAAAAAGATTTCACTTACTAGAAAGAAAGGCTTAAAATGGATAAATTATTAAGAGAGAAGTATATAAGTTTTATGGAGGAATACAGTAAATTAGGTCATATGGTCTCCCGTAATATACAGAAGAGTTTAGAGACCAGAATTAATTATACTTACCTCATCACGGTGGTAATCATGAGAATAGCTCCACAACGAGGTTACGCATTGTGTTTGATGCCTCTGCTAAAACATCTAATGGCAACTCCTTAATGTGTTGCTAAGGGTCCTAAACTGCAGGCTGACATATTTACAATTCTAGTTAAATTTTAGATGTTACTCGATTGCGTTTTCAGCGGATATCGCAAAAATGTTTAGACAAATCAATATAGCAGAGGAAGATAGAAAATATCAGAGAATTTTCTGGAGAAAAGATCCCAATGAACCTCTGCAAATTTTTGAACTGAATACAGTCACCTATGGCACATCATGTTCTCCCTTTTTGGCCCTCAGATCAATAAAACAATTATGTAACGATGAAAAAAGGAATTTTCCAATCGCGTCTGAGGTGGCAAAAGATCATTTTTACATGGATGATCTACTCGCGGGTGCAGAGTCAGTAGAAGAAGCCCAAGTATTAGTTAATAAAATTCAAAATTTAATGCAATTGGGAGGGTTTGAACTTCGAAAGTGGTGCTCTAATAATGACGAAGTTTTGGCTCAACTACCAGATTCATTGAAGGTGGAAAATTCAGAGCATTTATTCAAAGATTCATTTAAAAAAATATTAGGGTTTGTCTGGAATGTCCAAAATGATTCACTTCAAGTAAAAGTAGTCGAGGGAGAAGATACTGACACTAAACGGAAATTGTTATCAGCAATCGCAAGAACATTCGATCCTTTAGGTATACTTTCTCCTGCAACTATTATTTTAAAATTTCTTCTGCAAGATTTATGGAAGGTAAAATTGGACTGGGATGAGCCCCTACCGGTAGAGATTAAAGAGAAATGGAACAGATTCAAGAGAGAAATTAAGCATTTTCAACAAATTCAACTGCCTCGTTATATTGGTATTACAGCGAGTAATAAATGTGAATTGCATGGCTTTTGCGATGCCTCGTGTAAAGCCTATGTAGCTGTTGTTTATTTACGTATCTTGTCAGATCCTATACAAATCTATTTGATCGCTGCAAAGACTCAAGTCGCCCCTGTTCAATCAGTCCCCCTACCCAGATTAGAACTTTGTGGTGCTCTATTATTGGCAGAATTAATATATGCCACCATTCCAGCCCTGAATCGTAAAATAGAAAAGATTTTTCAGTGGACAGACTCCACAATTGCCCTAAGTTGGCTAAATAATCCACCAACTAAAGGGAACCAATTCGTAACCCACCGAGTGGAGAAGATTCTAGCATTATCCCCAGTGGAGTCCTGGCTACATGTACCAGAAAAATAAAATCCCACAGATTGTACCACTCGGGGGTTTTTTCCAGAGCAATTGAAAAGGAATTGAGAGTGGTGGCATGGACCAGACTGGCTCCATGAACCAACTGAATTCCCCTCAAGCAATTGTATATCTAGTCAAATTGACTCACATATGTCTGTGGAGACAGGAGAAACAGAACAACTTTGTCTTCTGGCACAGAACAACGAGATTTACAACATCGTTACTAAATTCTCTACTTTCTCGAAATTACTCCGGGTGGTCTCTTGGATGCAGAGATTCATTAAGGAAGTGAAAAAATTACCCAAAGTAAAAGGACCTTTAAGCTCCTCCGAGATAGAAGACGCAACCTTATGCGTGATGAAGCTTATCCAACAATGTAACTTTAAGGAAGAAACTGCGTTATTATTAAAGGGGAAACCACTTCCAAAGAGTAATAAGTTAATTGCACTGAATCCCTTTCTAGATTCAAACAGAATTCTCAGAGTCGGGGGCAGATTGAGTAGACATGAAGCTTTAGCTTATGACCAAAAATTCCCTATACTCATTCCAAAGAGAAATTTCATCACTACATTAACTATTAGGGAATTTCATCAAAAAAGTATGCACTCTGGTACGAACCTTGTTCTCTCTTTGATTTGCCAAAAGTTTTGGATCCCCGATGGACGGTCTAAAGTACGCAAAGAAATCCAGAATTGTATCATTTGCTTTCGCATCAATGCTAAACCCATGCAACAGTTGATGGGAGACTTGCCTCCCTCTAGAATTCATCAAGCCCGACCTTTCAAAAGGGTGGGCATCGATTTTGCCAGTCCGATTTTAACAAAATGTGAACACAAAAGAAAGACAAGTACTTTTAAATCTTATATTTGTCTTTCATTTGCATGTGTACAAAGGCTGTACACCTTGAGGCTGTTTCAGACCTGTCCACCATAGCCTTCCTTGCCGCCCTGTGACGATTTGTGACTCGTCGGGGTTTGCCTAGCGACATCTTCTCTGATAATGGCAAGAACTTTATTGGAGCCAATTCATATTTAAAGAAATTATTCAGCCTATTAAAGGATTCCCAAGTCCAAGATTCATTCGCACCCTCTATCAGATGGCATTTTATTCTCCCATATAGTCCAAACTTCGGAGGATTATGGGAAGCCACCATCAAACTAGCCAAGAATCACCTCTGTAAAACAACTAGAGGAACTCTCCTCACCTTTGAGGAATTGGCTACTATTCTGTGCCAGATTGAATCCTGCATAAACTCGTGCCCATTGGTACCTTTATCATCCGATCCATGACCCCTGGCCATTTTCTGGTGGGAATACCTTTATTAGAAATACCCGAGAATCCTAATGCTAATCCTTCTGTTCTTAGTCTTTCTTCCAGATATCGCCTACTATTACAGGTGAAGGACCAGTTCTGGCATTGCTGGAACCGGGAGTACCTCAACACCCTGCAGTCCCGTCCAAAGTGGCGACTCAGGAAAGATTTTCGAGTGGGCGATCTAGTTATCATCAAAGATGAACGTTTACCCCCATTACAGTGGAAACTCGGCAGACTCATCCATACTTGTCCAGGCACAGACCAGCTTACAAGAGTGGTCTACATTCGAACAGAGACTGGATCCATGATTCGGCCTATATCTCAAGTGTGCATCCTGCCAGGGGCCATTTCCGGCTGGGAGGATGTTGAAAAAGATGATGTAATCACGTGATCTGAGGCCGCAGAGAGGCACTGCTGGCAAAGTCTACATGTTTTCTAGGGTTGCCAGAATCGGTAACCCTGACTCAGAAGAGCAGGAATATATTCGAACAATGTTTTATTCTTAACCTGACATTCGAATCTATTCGTCAATCCATGTTTATAATTCTATGTTAATATCCTGTTCCTATTTCCGAGGTTAATTATCCCTGCATAACAATCTTGTGATTCTAATTTATATTAAATCAAAATTAGCAAAAAGTTATCTTCATTGTGTTGGCTTTACACTTTTTTTAGGATGGCTGCCCGAACGAATCTGGGAGAAGGGTAAGTGATTACCTTTCTATTCTTTTGAATTCGAAATCAATAAATTAAATTTTTAATATCAATTCGGTTCTAATCTTAATCTAATTCTACTTTAATGAAAAAATATACATATCACTTTAAGCATTCTAAACACTTTTAGATAATTTAAAAACTTTATTACAAATATTAACTTCACAGCACTTAAGCCAACATAGATAGCTTTAACAGCAATCAAAATTAAGTTGACAAAGTTGCAGAGGCAGTTTATAACTGTTGTGCATTTAAAGTTTAAAAAAAAATGGTACAGTTCAAAATAACAAATAAACGTTATTTCATATAATATTAACAAAGGGATCAAGAGGCACTGAAAAAAAAATCTATCTAAAAATCGATACTAGTGAAAATAGGACCAAGACCCTCAGAGTTTGTGCATTTGGGATCAATGTTCTATATATCCCACTACAGAACTAAGACAAGTTTACAAACAAATATAAAATGTAGTCAATAAATATACAAATGAATGAAATAAAGACAAATTTTCTTCCAAAAATATGTATTAAGCAAAGAGCAGAGCAACACATTTCTCATTCATTAAGGTTTACATTTAACAAAATGCACAAAGCAAAATGATAGTTTAAGATTAAAAATGATAGAATATTAAATGTAGTCATCGTGTGTTACACAATTACAGTTGTGTTTCATAGTAAAATTTAATCAACAATGAATGGGAAATGAATATTTCAAGCGAAATCAAAAACCTTAAAATATGAAACAACTGTAAAGCTAAAAAGGTTTAGACAAAAATAATTAACACTTTAACTTGGCCAATTGGGGTGCTGGAAGAATGGGACCAAAAACTCCTTGAATTCATACTTTGCTCGTATCCATCGCTCTTTCTCCTCCCTACAAGTTGGAGAGCAGACATGAATACATAAAAAATAACAATGGTTTTTAGAATAACATAAATTAAAGAGAAAGAAAATTACCGGCTTGAATTAGGAGTAGGTTTCGCTCGTACCCCGAGTAGTAACCTTCCCAAATGCTATTGGCCCTAATGCCTATTTCCAAGAGAGAGCATAACACTGACATGTTTCTGGTCTGTTAATAACAAAGAATGCTTTTTAATGCTTCATAATTAATTTACTATTATTGAAAAATAATAATAAATCAGTATATCCGCAGCAATGCGAAGAATACATTGCTAATACACATTATTTAAACTTCAGGCACTAACTTTTTATAACTTTTCAAGGGAAAAATATAGATGTTTGCCTGTATACCATATTGGCAGAGTGTGATATGTAAACAGCAAAATATGCGCACTTAAAAATTCTGTATTTAGATACAACATTTAGATACAATATATATCTGGCATCACCAAATTAAATTTATTTTCCTGAAAATGAATTTAAAAATATTTCTTCATTATATAATTAAGAAATATTTATAATTTTTATAACAACTTCTTCAATAAGTAGGTACTATTTAGTTCAACTAATAAGATCATGAAATAAGGTATATCAGTAAAAACATGTGATATAAATTAGAATATGATTACAAAAGAATGAGATAGTCAAGAAACAAAATTTAAAAATAGTATTAAAGAAAAAAGCATTTTTTTTTAATCCTCACAAATAAGAATTTGTTATAAATGGAGGATATATGTAATATCTCAATCTCAATACATTTAGGAAACCAATTGTAAGAAAACTAGAAACAATTATTCATGAAATGTAAATAGTGTTAAATAATGTGCAAAATAATTTAGAAAGGTTAGCAAATTATGAAGTTAATATTAGCATTTTAATACAATTATTTTATCTGATTTATAACTAAAATTTATGTCAATTGACAGTTTATAACCATATTACTGCTACATTTATAACTGGAGGCAGTACTGGATTAATTACATACAAAAAAAAGATAATTAATAAATTACTAAAAAAATTACAGACACAAAAGGATGTATTAGCAATTTTAAAGTGATTAACTTGAGTAAGATTTAAAACTTACAGCCATTCATCCAAATCTAATGATCGCACTCTAGATATGTGGGATCCTAAATTTCTATGGATACCAGAACATTCAATACACATTAGGGCTCCAATATTCAAGCTAGCCCAGTCAGGATCTGTAAATTTAAAATAAATACCAAGAAAATCATTTATGATGTTTGAAATACTTTGTTGTTTATTAAAAAAAGGTTCAAATGATTTTACTAACAAAGAAATTTTAATACTTGGAAATTAATTTTAACAAAAATTAACTTAAACAGAATTAAAAAAATATTTCCAAATTATGTCTTGCCTGGGAAAAGTTTTCATGCAGTGGTGCTAGTAGGTCAATTTCTAGAGTTGGGGGAATATATACTTTGGACAATTCCCACCCCAACTAACCAATTTTTAGTCTCCTGGGAGAATTTGACAGATTCTAACTTTTTTAAAATTTTCATTCCCTTCCAAGTCCTATTACTCTCATATAAATAAGAGATTATATTATTAAGCATGAATAATATTTATAATCTTTATCAAGATTAAAAATAGATCATATATCCTCAGAACAAAGAAGGTATCTTTCCTGCAAAAATATACAACTCATAGAAAATTTATCTATTTGATTTGTAATATTTAATATTTTAATGTGTAAAAATATATTTTCATAACAGAAATAGTTTCAACACCACTAAATCATTTAAATAAGTCCCTTTGACCACATTACCAACTAGCAAATAGAAAAGATTCATAAAGCAAGAAAGGCAGTTAAATTAAAAGCACAGTGATAAAGGGGAATGTGTATGACAAAAGTTTAATGAATTCAAGCAATTAATTTTAAATAAGAGATTCTATTTACTCATGCAGAAGATTTCCACAGATATGGTAAAATAAATGGAAGAACAACAAAGCCCAGACATTACATTTTCACACAGAGAGAGAAAATGAAAGTTAACTCACTTCCAACCGCAAAGTTCTTATAATTTGAATATATGGTTTACATATTTGAAATCTAATGATACATTTCCTTTGATTTGAATAAAAAAAAAATTTTAAGGGTTTTAATGTTAAGAAAGCAAAATTTTAGTTTGAAACACATTGGTTTTAAACTTAACATTAAAAGTCTAATGAAGCAATACAGCAAGCAATCTAATCTAATAGCAGGAAATAAGTAACATTAATACATTTCACTTGTTCTGCCATACTAAAACACTAGACCCTTGAGATATGAAAATGGTAAAAAATGTTTTGACAACATAAAATGTGATGAGTATAACTTTATTTTAATCATGGATTATCAACAAGAAAACACAATTTCTTGACTGGAAAGAAGTTTTATTGACACTTGCTGAATGAAGATTATTAAATGGGACCATTTACTTGTTACCATATAAAGGAAAACAGATATAGCATCCTAACTTTTAAAAATCCTCTTTAAGTGACAAGTCGAAAGAGTTAATGTAAACTTCATTTAAAACACCATAGCTGTTTGTAGATGACACACATCAAACAATCAAATAGATAATTGTTTCATTATATATTTTAAATAAAAAGGGAGAACAATATCGAATAATCTTTATCTACTTCACAATTGAGCTACCTACAGTTATGATATACCTAAATCTACAAATGTTGTAAGTAGTCATTTTGGCCAGTTTGGTATATCTAATGTTGAAATTTGAAAACAAGCATGGAAAAAAAACTAGGGAGAAAGGAATTAACATATTCCTTTTGTTGGCCAGTTAAAAAGCAAATTTTACTTGACAGACAGAAAATTTAAGCCCAATTAGGTCAAAAAACAGATTGATGATAAAATACTTACTTGGAGCATCACAATCAACACAGTGGCTGTTTCCAGGTATAGTATTTTTGATGGACTGTATGGAAGTTGGATTCACAGCTGATGTTATACGACCTGACTGTAAAAGGAAAACAATGGATTTATCAGTAAATTGATTTTAAAAATAACAATAATATTAGAAAGAAACTAGTTTTACTAACTTTGGATTTACAACTTTCATTCCCTTGTAAACTCGTAAGAATCTGCTGTTCAATTGCAGAAATCCAGGCTTCTCGATCCTACAAAATGCAAAATCTTAAATTACAGCAAGAGCAATCAAAGCCTTTAATTATATATAAAAAAAATGCTAAGTCTCATTAAATATTAGATATCAAATGAATGTACAAATAAAAACCTGCTAAAACCATGCCCAGAGTTTCAACTATAGAATGAATGAAAATGTGAAGCTTCACACTTTCATAAATTGAGACTTCATTCACTACATACTAATTTGACTGCACCCCAAAATAAATATCATCATTAATTTGAAATTCTTTAAAAAAAAAGATCATGTTATTTACTTTGTAATTTGCAATAAAATTTGAATCTTGCTAGTGTATGAAAGTTGTATCTCTTCATCCATCAACGATGTTCTCCAAAATTTCATTTCAAAAAACTACACTTGTACATGCAGATACTCAGAATGTGAACAATCAACATAAGTGGCAGTCTCAGAAATGGCTGGCTTGAGCTGATGAAAACTTGACACAGAGCACCCCCAGAACCGATAATTCAGAATAAATTTTAACAATATTTCTACTGCTATCTCATTTCCTATTTTTTTCAATCAAACGTTTAATTCAAATGATAAATAATGCTGTAGAATGTAGCATAAGCTAAGTGGTCCTCCTTAGTTGAGACCCCAGTATTCCCCAGGATAAGCATTTCCATTCCAAACTCACACAATTATCATGGTTTTGTTGCTTTTGTTTTACACACACAACAACAACAAACAATCAAACAAACAAAACCCTCATAACTGATAAACATAGGAAACTTATAAAGCCAATAATTTAATAAGCAATAATTTTTAAACAAAAAAAATGGACAGAAAGACTTTTAAATAGTTAAATACACTTTAACTTTTTAATGTCTAACAAACAGCACTTCAACAGGTATAGTTGGCAAGCAGTTAATTCAATTTTGACAACAAAATGAAGTTTCATTATATATATATAACTCAATTTTTTATGATACACTCTAAAAAAATTAGCAGCAGTATAAAAACTGTTAAATTTTGGAGGTCTTTTATACAAGGGCACCAGCATGAAGGAGAACATATATTTCATTCTTTCTAGAGAATCATATTATTAAGCTTCCGCCACCACCACCCCCTCCTAATTTTTAAAAAATACTTGTCTTGATTCCTTCTAGACTTTTATCTGATAAAACATTCAGTAGGAGCATCAGCAAATTTTCACACTGAAGTGAATGGTAAAATTAATGAATACTTAAAACAGCAGTATCTGAGACAGGGCAGTCTAAAGCTGTAAGAAATCCCATAATGTAGTTTGCTGATGATATATTCCATGCACATGGACATGACACTTTGATTACCCACAGTACATGACATAACTAGCCTGACTCACAAATGTACCCAAAAGGTTGCTAAATATATTCACAAAAATGTGAAAGAGATCAACACAAAATGTGAATAATCATGATACTACTTACATCAGAACTTGAAGCCTCAAAATGCCATTGTTTGTTGTCAAGTGAAACTATTATAAATTCATGATCATCAGAATCTAGAAAGAAAAAAGAAATTATTATGACTGCTAAATACATTAATGGGACTTTACTATACATTTAATTAATAATTCTTGACCATCAGAATCTAAAAGCAAAAAGAAGTTATAACTTACAAGGTAAGCCAATTAAAATTTCTAATACATACCAAAATTAATTTTCACAGTTAAAACACAACCAATCAAATTTGAAAAAGAAAATAAAACATAACTATGTTCTATCAATTTATCTAATTTCAAGAATAGTAGCAAAATTTTTACAAATAAAAGTGTAATTAGTTAGAAATAAGACATTCAGAGCCTTTGAGAATTTAATAACTGAATTTGCTGAAACCATGTAGCAATCATTAGCTGTAAACTCTGGCTTATTACAAAAAGCATTTTAAAAAAATAATTCAGCAAGAAACTCAACCACTACTCATGAATACATATACTTATTTATAATGGCAAAAAACTTCAAAATATTCTTTTACTCTGGCATTTAAAAATTATTTGAATCTACATACTAAATACTTTTGAAAAATATCGTACAAAATTAGTATGGATCACACAAATGACTTTGTGGGAAAGCCATATTTTGTTATACGAGTCAAGGCTCTAAACTTAGTTCCTTTGGTGAAAATTGTATACTTCATACATTGATCAGATCAATTTAAGCTACTTATCACATAAATAAAGCAAATATTAAATTATGGGCAATGGTAAAAAGCATAAAGCATGAGAAATATATGCAGAAAGATCCTAACCATCCATAGCTTCCATGTTTCTAAGCCCTGTGCTTTTCATTCGCCTATGTCTTTTTTTCACAATCGGTGTATCAAGCCTACTTAGAAGAGGATTCGTACTTGGGACTGCAGGTATTAGCTGGGTTTCACTCCCATTTAGAACACCTGATATACACAGAGATAAAATATGTATTATCAGTGAAGTAATAACAAAACAGTTACAAAATTATATCCAATACTGTTCAATGGAGGAAAGGGAAAGGAGAGAAAGAGATGGGATGAGGAATAATCACTTCGCAGGAGAATCATAGATAACCTCTTTCAATTATGCAATTAAACATTCAGTAATATACCCTAAAGAAAATGCAAATAAGGAAACTTAATGGAAAATAAAAAATTATAGTTGCCTCCCAAAGTATTAAGACAGTTTAGGAAAACAGACACTCATTAAACATATATCTGCTTCATTATTCTGACAAAATAGTATGCCATTAGAAGTTTCTAAAGATTTTACAAGCAAAAAATATTCAAATATCAAAAGGGGAAAAATGTAAACATTACATCAAACCCTTTTTTATTTCTTTACAAAAATTGCTTTCATTTAGAGATACTTCTAAATATCCTAAAGATAATAATTATTTATTGAACTCATAACAATTATTATTAAAACTTGTCTTATTATCTTTTATATAAGAATATAAAATACTGACTGATTCTTTTGATTAATTGATTTTTCTTCTTAAAAGTAATAATATACATAAGCATATGTGTTTATTTTTTTTAAAAAAAGAAAGAAAATGAGAAAATAAAAGATGCCCCTATATAAATATGATACAAGTTACTTTCTAGTTAATTTCTTGAAGTCTCTGAATAAACAAATATTGGAAAATTATCTTTCAAGAAGGGGGAAAAAAAAAAAAAAATAAATAAATAAATACATTTTCATTATAATTTACATGTACAATAATGCTCATTATTTGAATAAATTGCTTTTAACAGAATAAAACAACAGTTTCATTAACTTAAATTAAGAATTCTATTTTCTAATAATTTTTACCTCCAGCAATAGATAAATTGCTCAGATCAGAGGCCAGCTCATTAACCTGATGTGATGAGGCACTAGACGATGCTCCTTGAGTTCTGGAGCCTCTAGGTTTTTGTCCAGGAATTTTAACAGTTGTATGCATCAAGGGAATTTCTTTACCATGAACATCATCCATATAATCCTTAAAAATTACAGAAGTCACTTTATAATAAGTATAGAAATACAAAATGCTTCTTTAAATGAATAGATATTTTAATACTTACATGAAGGCTGGGATGATAGGTTAGACGACCATCACTAGTAAGTGTAACATACTTTTTCTTCCACTCCTTGTTTAAGGCTTTGCAACTTCTTTTATAGAGATAACCCTAAAGCAAAATTTATATATATATATATATATATATATTTTCTCCAAGGTGGCAGTTACTTATGCTTAGTGTATTTGCCCATACACAATGTGATTTTATTAGCTACTTTATTATGAGAGCATTAAATTGGTGAATAAATACTGTATCTTATGAGGAGACAGCATAGGAACATCCACACCTTAACAAAGATTTGAGCTTACCTCTGGAAACTCACAACATATATATATAGGCAGGAAGTCTGCAGGTTTTTTAAGATTTAACTTTTGCTACTAATAACTGTTTTAATATTTCCAAAAATGAAAAGAAAAAATGTTGTTATTCATAAGGGAAAATATCTAAATTGCAGTTGCTTATTCAAGGAATGATATCTAATCCTTCCTTTACGGGTTTTTCATGCATGATTTATTTTCTTTTTTAACTTAGGTAGTTCAACTTTAAAGAATGCTACATCTTACAACAAAATAACCTCTCTTAAAATTACAAGAACAACAATGAGAGCAGAATTTTGGATTTTACTTTTATGCACACAGTTATATGCCATGGGGCAAATAAATTTAAGTACACCTAACTAATCTTATTCTCTCTTCTTACATGTCTTTGGAGTTATATATAAAAAAAGGCCTTGACTGTTTCCTCATTCAGGCCATCCCCACTTAAAACATTCCTATTGTAGTAGTATCATCACTTGAAGATTACTTCAGACATCCAGTTTAACCCTTTCGTGGGCCATGGGAAGATTACTTCCCACCTACATGATCTTACGAAATACACCTTCGGGAAGAGCAAAACCCACTATAATATATTGGCCTCGCTATTATAACGTTGGGAAAACCAATTCCCACATCAGCTTGGTGCTATCATCTATGTTTAAGCGATTGAATTAGAATTAGCACATTTGTTTTGAAAGTTCGAAAGGGGTTGTGTGACATCTGTTCTGCTCTGACATCTGTATTGATGTGACATTTGTACTGCTCAACAATTCTACTGCAAATGTGAGTAAAACACCATTTTTAATAACACTTTCATATTTCGTATATTTTTGCACATTTTGTGCCAGTAACTATCTAATTTCAATAATAAATAATAGGCCTAACAGTGAAATGTGAAAGGGCTATTGTGTCATATATAAAAGCCACGTGCAGTTTGTACTGAATTTTCTCTATGACCGTAAATGGTTCCGTGGAAAGTATACTTCCCACCCCTAGAATTTAAATGTAAACATAAAATTCTGCAAAATAGAATATATTTCCTTAAATTCTAGTGTTTAAATGATAATAAAACACAAAAAAAAAGGGAGGAATTCAGAAGAGAAATATAAATGGCCCACAAAAGGGTTAAGATGGATTTTAATGATTCTATTTAAAAATTCTGGGGAAACATTACACCTAATAAATTAACCAAGTACAGTTGAAACAAAAATGCCAACAATGTGTATGTAACTTCCTACAGAGTAGATGCAGTAATTTCTAACAAAGAACTGAACTGCACTCGTTTAAGGAGGTAATGATGTGTGTAATATACAAGAGTATGTATTTGTATTTTCAAGTTGACGCATGTATTTAATGCTATTTAAGCTCAAATATTCTAGTCCCCTGCTTGCCTAAAACTAAAATTAAATATGTGTTCAATCATTCACAATAACAAAAAATGACAATAGTAAACCTTTCCTGCAAGCTCAACAAATAAACAAAATGATTCACGTATTTGACTGAGTTAATACTTCTTAATTATAATAGATTTTTTTTAAGAACAAAAATCATTCAGATAGTGCTTTATTAGTACAGACATAAATAAATCTTAACAATAAATAAATAAATGCTAATAAATCTTAATTATAATAGATTTTTTTTAGAACTAAAATTATTCAGATAGTGCTTTATTAGTACAGACATGGATAGTTTTTAAAATCATAAGTATTAAGAAAGCTGGAAAAAAGATATAATAGAAAACCATTGCCATATCATTTAGGATGAAAGAATTAAACAAGATAAATGAAATATAGTTAATTAAGATCTAACCTGTCTTAGAGGAATAACACGACCACTACCAACTTCTCCATTTTTGTTTTTCTTGTCATCTTCACCCTTTTTGAGAGGCTAGAACACATAAAAAAAATAAAGGATTATCATATATTTCATATTATTCATACATTAAGTCAAAACAAATATTTCTGCAAAGTTGAAAGAACAACTAACAGGTAAAAAGACCAAAGCTTATTTATTAACAATTAAACTAATGCATCTGTACATGAATACACAGAAGAGAAAATAGAAAAGAAAATATGATACTTCAGACACTAATAAAACTTAAAGTAACCTAAAAATCTCTTACATTTAAAAAAAGTTAAAACCCTAAAATACTTATTAAAATATAATGTTAAAGAATAATATTAAATATTAACTAAATAATAATAATGATTATAATTATCATTTTAAAAAAATTTAAATTACAGCCATAAAACTGAAAATAGAAATGAAAAAATTAAATGGTTTATCAATACAGCCATCATTTGCATTCTGAAATTTCAGAATGCAAACATTAAAGATAAAATGCTTTTAAAAAATTGGAAGCAAAAAATGGGGGTAATATTACACATGCATGTTCATGCACATACTTTCCATGATGATTATTTGTAGATTTTAAATTGATCTTAAACTTAAAGTTTCTACAAATATTTTATTTGCTAATCATTTTAGAATATTTAGTAAAAATAAATAACATATTTAAAAAATTACATGCATATAAGTTTCAGATGTACTTACAGGGAAAAGATTGGATCTCCTACGAGTTTTACGTGATGTAGTAGGAGTAGAACAAGGTGTTGGTAAGTCTTTGGCATCTTTAGGTGCACATAAAGTACCAGTTACAAGTACTTCAACGCCAAGAGAGCGATCAGGTTTTTCCTTAGTTTCTCTAACTGATATGGTGCTGCCATCAATTTTGGTTTCCTGTCAAATCATAAAGTTGACAACATTTAAAAGTTTAAAAAGCTATTTGCATTAAGAGCTCATAGCAGTGGAGACAATATTTACCTTTGAACCATTATTTGCAGTTATGTGACTGAGATGACTAGGAGATGCTGTAACAACTGCATGTGTATTTTCAGAAGTTGTAATTGGGTGGTAACCATTGTTAGTATTTGCTACAACTGAAGAGGAACCAGAAACATAACTATTACATCGATTTGGATGGCTGGGAGTGCTAGGCCTTGAGCTAATACCAGCCATTTTCTGCTGAACTATCTTTTGACAGGCTAAAATTAGAACAAATAAGGAAATGATAAAGTTATTAAAATGTCTCCAGTGATAAACTTATTAAAATCTCCAGAATAAAAATTATAAGATGAAAGAAAATGAAAGAAAGAGGACAAAAGCATATCTATTCAACAAAGAGAATTTATTTATAAGCAATGATGGTAGTTTCACCAATTGTATGTAGTAAATGATGTTTATAAAAATATCTATTTAAAACATTAGAATAAACATGTAAAATAACAATAAAGTACAAATTGCAATTACACTGAGAACATCTAAGAAGAGTCACTATGTAAAAATTAATTATATACAGTTGATTCTGATTAATCGGACCACATCGGGACACGATCATTTTGGTCCTAATAAATGGCTGGTCCAATTAACCAGTGATCCAATTAATGGAATCAACTGTATATATACATACACCTTGAAATAACCTTAACCCCTAAGGTGCATTTGATGAGTCAGGCTTGTTATGCATTTTTTGCACTAAACTGCAGAAATCTATGTGGAGAATTTCTTCCCCTGAGAGGTCATCTAAGGCCTCTTTCAGACGAGGCACATTTCTTGATTCAACTGATTTGCCTTGTTTATTTTCATGTAGTTGACTGCCATGTGAGGTTCTTTTCACATGAGGCGCGGCGCCCAATTCAAGGCGAAACCTTCTCTTCTGTTGTTGTGGCAACGCTTCGTCAGCAGCTAGATGCAGGCGAAAACGCGACTGAAAAATGATGTGGATTGGTTTGGTTTGGAGCGATACGGTCATTTTTTGCTACACGAGGGCTAATTAGACCGGGACCTACAGCTTAAAGCCGATTCCGAACGGCTACAAACATCCATGCCAAGAGTGGGACTCGAACCCACAGACTCCGGTACCGAATGCCAGCGCCCTAGCTATTCGGCTATCGTCCGGCGAAAAATGATGTGGAAGAAGACAGTTTACTACATTAAATTATGTGTATATATTCTATCCATAGGCCATACTTTAATCTACACCTAAAATAATTACAATATTTCCCATAAAAATATTTTTCAGGCAAATGTATTCTAATCTACAAAAAATATCAAAGGAAAAAAATTGCTGTAAAAAATTAGTGATATGTACTTAACTAAATTTAGATAGAATTTGTATAAACATAGAAGATATACATGTATACAAAATTTTAGCAATTTGGGACGATTAGTTTTGAAGAAATAGTGCGCACAAGTTTCAAAATAACAGTTTTTAGAAAAAGCCATTTAAAGTTCAAATTTTCTATAAATTACTTAACTATTAGCTTTATACATTTCGCCATAAAATCGGTTGTAATATCGACATTTTTTTCATAAGATTCCTTTTATTCCATTCTTCATAATTAAATCATAATAAAAAATTGAGTTTTTTTAAGGTTTTAAGGTGATTTCCCTCCTTACATTTTTAAATTTCAAAAACTTTAACTTAAATATTATACCTTTCTTCTACCAATACCTTTCTTTTACACCAATTTTATAACACAATATTGGTCTTTGATTTATAATGATGTAGGGGAATACAGAATTAAGAAAGCATCATAACATGGCACTCAGGTTTTTACTTACAAAAATATAAAATGTATTATTTTTATATTTGCTCTGCTAATTTTTTAAATCGCATTTCTTTTATTTGTAGGACCACTATACCTCATTCTTACTTTAAAAAAAAAATTTATAATAATTAAATTGCACACCTGAAAGGGTTAATGCAAAAACCTCCCTCATATGAAAACTATTCAAATTGTAGACATAAGGCGATGTTCACATTTGCGAATCTAGATCAATTTAATTAAATAATGGGTAAATTCGCGCAATTTAGTGCTCCCACATATATTTTTAAGTGTAACAGTCATAACCTGTACTAATCAATGTAATGCTGTTTGATAAGTAGTGTAAAGAGAGTGACGTATGTCACCATAGAAACATCAAATAAACAACCAAAGATAAAGAATATATTTCGTTGAAATGACCAAATAAATATTTCTGTTCATTTCTTTAATGATAATGCGGCTTTTAAATAAATTTTTTAAAAAATTCTAAAAAAGTTAAAAATTTTGTTTTATTTTTGGAGTTTTTAAGCACCATGAACAAAATAACAAATGAACTTTTAAATTTGAATGGTACCGACTACTTTATTGAGCAGGCATCTGTATTTATTTATATCGATATTTGCAAGGGGACAGGGACGTCTGCGACAACTAAGAAGTTGGAAATTTGGGCTATTCTTTTAAAGCCCATATCTTATACAAATATGCATGTATCATTATGATTTTTTTAAGTTAATTTAGTAAGACCTTTATGAATATTTTAAGATAAAAAAAATTTCTTTTTGGATTGATAGGTAAATTTAAAATAACAATATAAAGAAACATACTTTTCCCCCTGAAATTTTTGAGGTATTCACTTTGTAACACTTTTTCAAAAATTTAGTGAAAATCTTACTTTGAAATCTTGTGTGATGATTAAATACAGTTTATTTTATATAGTTAACCCATTTAAATCTTTGTTACACTATTTTAAATTTTTTTAAAAATTATAAATTTCACTTATCAGAAATCTGCATATTTTTGTCATACATTTTCACCATTTACAAAAATATCTTAAGGTTTAAAAATAAAAATATAGGTTATATTGATACAAGAGCACTTATTCTATTGACGTTTAGAATTACAGAGATGTACTTGCAACAGATTTTGCAGAAAGTGTACCATTACATGAAAAAATCACATTTTGAGAAAAACACAAAAAATACTTTCCCATTATATGGGATTTAAATGTATGTTTACATTTTTAAGTTGCTAATAATTGTTGTTAGAGTGTTAAAAAGTACATAAATTATATATATTTGTAATCTGCAGAATCTGCTCTATTTTTTAAGCCACAAATTCAAAAATAAATTTTTTTGAAGTCTGAATAAAATTTGCATGCCAATTCCCTCCAAGCTTCACCCCTTTTAATTTTATCGCTATATTCATCACACCTCATGTCCTATATCGCGGGATTAATACGAATTTCTTCGATGAATTGTTCCACATTCAAACTTGCAATTGAAACGCTTTCCATACTGAACTGAGTTCATGCAGCTAGGCGGCTGGTGTGAAGAGCGTACCTTCAGTAATGTCTTTTGTGTTGAGTCTACTCATCGGGATGAGATCGTTATCGGCACAAGTGCCAGATGTCAAAATGTCTGGGCACTGAATTCACTCCATGTGAAAAGGTTCCGGCGATTCCCATACATTTTCTATGGTGGCTACACTCCTTGACAGCCGCCCGGAAATCAGTTTGATCAAATATGTGCCTCGTGTGAAAAGGGCCTAACTGTTAACAGATATAAATCCTTTTCTCTTGATATAACAGCTTAATTTTATAAATGTATACAAGTTTTATTATCATCATGTTTAGCATAACTTGTCTAAAATAAGAATTTAATCACTAGTCACTAAGACTAACACCTAAGATAAGAAGAACACAGTTTCATTTAGCTACGAATTTTAGTCAGTAGTCCCTATTTCATAAAACTAAACAAAGTATGATGTTTCTGAAGAGATAACATGTAAGTTATATCTTTATGATTATGAACAAGCAAAAGATAATTTAAAACAATACTTAATGAAAGAGTAGGTGGCTATATGGAACATGAATCTATATATATATATATATATATATATAAAGGGAGAAAGATATACCAGATTTATAAAGTCAAAAATGAGAAGGATTCTCTCAATAGGTTACCTTGAACCTATATTTAAACATGTATAGGGTCATTTGTTCTATTTGAGATCTTTACCAATGGTGAAAATAAAAAGTATCAGAAAATTGTGACATGATTTACAAACAGTTTAAGCCCTTTTTAGACAAGATACAACTGAATAAACTTTGGTCTTCATAAATAAGAGTAAGGTAAGTAATGAAATTAAATATACTAGCCGCTGCGTGACCAGTATGGTCGCTTTTAGTTTTATATTTTCTTTTGCAAAAAATCTCAACTGAAAGAAATGTATGTAAGATATGTTACTAATACCTGTCATTATAAATATACATTGTTAAGTGGTAGTGCGATCTCAGCCAAAAAATTTATAATCATTGCAAAATTATCTATAACGATGATTCTAAAACATCGTGATTAAAAAAATATGAATTTCCATTACTTCAGAACAGAGTTAAAGATAAGACTGAGAAACCCAACAACAAAGATTTTAAAAATTACATTCCTCTCTGTATGTAATATTTCTCAAAATTAAGATATCTACACTTTATCATTACATCAAATAAGAAATTGTTGGAGAAAATTTTTTTCACGTAAAAAAATGGAGGAAAAATTCAGCAAGTACTAAAATATAGTGGGGATTACATCACTCTCTATATGTACTATTGTTCACAATTCAGATATCAACACTTAATCATACCAAAAAAAAAAAAAAAAAAAAAATTGTTGGGAAAATTTCTTAACTTATAAAATGGAGTAAAAATTCAGCAAGTACTACTTAAAATGCGTAGAGAATTAACTCTTACTTACTATTAAGATATCATAATGCAATTATTAATATTTTACTATGATATTCCTCAAACTTCTTGATATACACAGTTGAGTATTTCAGAAATAGGAGATACTACAGTGACAGAATCAAAAGAACGGACTCTAGATAACCTACATACAACTGTCCATGTGAAATTACTGAATTTGATAGGTATAAACACATTTTGTCAAAAGTTTATCCTCTTACATACATTTAGAAAAACTGATGGAAATAGAATAAATTATCTCGTGAATAAATTAAAATTATTCACGTGTAAAATACAGCAATTAAATTGTACCAAATTACGTGCTATCGTCAAACCACTACACACACGCAGTCAGCCGCTTATGTTTACATCTTGTAGTTGCAGCCGTTGCCATTCGGAATGTAGAAATATCGCCGATTTTTGTGCCGCATACCTATGCGTTTTATATATATAGATTGCTTAACACACTAGAAGTATACACAGTATACATTCAAATAGAAACAAACAAAAAAAGGATCAATAAATATGGGCAAGAGATTATTTCAAAACATAATTATTTACCCAAAACTCCATGTATATATACACAGTTAAAGTTAGAGATTATTAAAGTAAAATATCTTTTAGTGATAAATAAAAAAATCTATTCAGTCAATTTATATATATTTGCATTAGCTGATCTAGCTAATATAATACAAAATAGACACAATATCTAAAAATTATAAAATACACCAAAAACTTTATTCTTTTTAGCTGTATAAAAAGTTTCATTACCATCTTGGAAGACTCTTTCAACATTGAGTCCATATGTAGCACAAGTTTCATAATAGGAACACCTTTTAAGATCACTAGCTAACTTTCTAGCACGGGAGTCATCTATTACTCGAGGGTTACTTTCACTGATTGCATCTATAATAAAAAAGCATAAATAAATGTATGCATAAATATATAACCGAGAATAAGAATTTAAACACAAAATGGCACTTTAATAAATCAAGACTTGTTCACAGAAACTACATAAGTTATAATATTTTGGTTAAAATCTAACTTTAAATCTTATATAACAGTAATTGAGATGTTGCAGTGAGAAAACAACAAATTTTATGAAATCAAGAAAAATTCTAGATCTAAATGTTAGGGTAGAATCACAGATTTCAATATTGAGATAATGAACCATAAAAGTAGCCCTGAGTTAAAATTATCTACCAAAGTTTCCGAAAGAAATACTATTTTAATTCTCATGATTTGATTTGATTTATTTAATTGACAACAAATCAATAAGATACACCTCTCAAGGGGCTAAACATGCCTAAGATAAAAGAAACAGCCTTCTCACATGGAATACACCATTAACAGCATATTTGCAAATTAATAAATAAAACTGAAAAGATATCAACTAAACAATCCAGTGTGAAACAAACAATTTTTACTATGAAACGGATTGCACCTTGAACAGTTTAGGATTAGAAGTGAAATTTTTAGAAGCTAGTTCTACAATATAGTCATAGTACAACCTTGTTTTGCGACAAATTTTTAAATTACTTTCCCATTGAGAAACATAATTTGATCTAACAAAATGCCATAGACCATTGGTAAACAAAAATTATATCAGCCCACATTTCCTATCTGCAAATACATACTCTTTAAAAATCAACAATTTATAAAGTTTACATTCCACAAATTGATTAGTTTTGAATTTCATATTTATATGCTAATGAATAAAAGGCTAACTTTATAAACATGGGTGAATTTATGTTATGAATTTATAAATATATTTATCAAACTTACTTCTTAACAGTTGCATAATATTTTAAGGATTCCAAGCTAAGACTTTAAAGGTGTTTTTCCATTATATAAATTAGTAATAAAACCTGACTTTGAAAAATGCGAAAAAAAAATTAGGGACTTTAAATGTATGTATGTATATATATATATATATATGTGTGTGTGTGTGTGTGTGTGTGCATGTGTGTAAGTAAGTGTAATAACTACCTGCCAATATTAATTATCCTATAATAATAACACCACACCAGCTTTAATTCTATTCCATCGATTTGCTACTTTTGATCTTGTCTTTCCTGTTATATAACTAGCTTTTACATTCTTTCTGATGCCTGGGCTTATGGCACCACAGAGAGTCATGTAGTAAAAAGAAACTAATTTTCCTTTGTGTGCTGGTGTTGAGTTTGAACTGTGCATTTAGAGGACTGGATATGCATTGAGCTCGTCGTTATCCATTTTCCCTGTTTGCAAGTATGTAAATAGCTTCTACTCCTTTATATTTTCGTATAATATGTTTAACTATTAGATAACTATAATGTCTTTAAGTAGTAAAAGTATTATTCCATTTAATTGAATAATTTGATTTGGAATTGATGTTGCACAAGTGCTGACTACTAGCTGAATGCCCTTTTCTCCTATTTTCCGAACTACTGTCCAAGTGTCGACCAGTGGATTCATTATATATACATGTGTGTTTTCTTTTGTTGTTTTATTCACATGTTTGAAGATCAAATCACTTATAAACATTATGTAATGCTGTACTTGACTGTCAACAAATTTGTTCCATAACAGTATCAACATAAAAAGCTATTTCATAACTAAAGTTATTTGTTCTTGAGGAACACTGACAAAAAAGTCTTCATAAAATGCCAGCAAAACAACAACTACAGATGAGTAATATATATTTTCTCTATGTATTGGGAACAATTAATTGAAATAACAGTGTTATTTCAATTAATTGTTCTACCTTTACCAATATTTATCACTCTAATCTGGAAATTAAAAATAGATTCATTAACTTATAACATTTTTACCTCAAACTGAACATAAACTATTGTGATTCTAAACTTTACTAGAGAAATATACTAAATTTATTAAAACTTCATCAAAATGTTAAAATACCTTGAATTTAAAAAATGCTAAAATATTAAAGAAACAAAAAAACAGCAGTTTCAAAAAAGGCCATTAGCATTAAAAAGATTTTCCCAACTATAAATAATAATTAAAAAAATGAGTCATTTAAAGTAGCTAAAATAAATGGAAAATAAGCAGCATAACTTTCAAGTAATTAGTCTACAAGAATGAATTTAATAAGACAGCAAAATTTTTACAGATAAAGTGACTCTGGGTACATTTAAAATGTAAACTGATTTCAATGTATTGAGTGTTAATATGAAAATATGAAGTTAATTAATAATTAATATTTTCCCCATAAAAAATTATGCACACATGAGAGTTTAAAATAAAAAAAGAATAACTTTTATTACAAGATTATCTGAATCAAAAATATTTATATATTTACTACTTGTCTACTATTCAGCATAAATGTGTCATAATCAACAACAAACACTAGACTTTTAGGAGTAAAAATATGCAATAATGTCTAATTCGATAGACGTATACGCTTAGAAATCGCGATGGAATATTTTTATATTTTATGCTACTTGTTCCTTATTACTGAAGTATGGAGAAATAAAATATCAGAGTAACGTCTAGCATGAGCTTGCAAAAATATGTAACACAAATAAATAATTATATACCCCAAAAAATATTCAATCAGCATTTGTGCGTATATACAAACATAAAATATATACTGGGGTATACTATGCACATAAACGGAATTTACGTGCATGATCACGTGAGTGAGTAGTTTCGAAATATAATGGAGGTGTTTTATAATGAACTCTATTATTTAGTACGTATTTACTTAGATTTTACAAGTTGTTTAAATATATGGAGATATTGAATCTTCAAAATCAATAGTTGAGAGCTAATGGAATTTCTTTATATATATGCATATAATTTCTGTATGTATTTTTATGTATTCCTCACATTGTATAATAAAAAAAAAATTTAAAAAGGCCTGCATGATAAATATTTTGAACTAATAAATATGTCGTTCATGTACGTATCTTACCTGCAAAAATTTAAAAAAAATAAAAATACACGTCATGATTCAATCGCGTACATTCATGATTCTCGGAAGATTTTATACATATAGTTCTGTACAACCTGGAAAACGATGAAATTATGTTAATATGAAAAGCTGAATATTTTTAAAATGAAAGCACAAACGAGAAACGGAAACTAGAAATTTATAAAAATGTATAATTACAAAACAGTTCTGACCAAACAACACATTTACCTAAAATTTGTAACAGTCTGGCTTTAAAAAATATAGATTAAACTATCATAAATACGGAGCCGATAAATGTTAGCGATGGAGCAAAAAATATGGAGTATTAACTTTTCAATTATTAACAGCTGAAAGCTTATGTAATTTCTTTACATTTTTTCATGCAATTTCTGTATGTATTTTTATGCATTCCTCACACTGTATTATAAAAACAAACTATATGATCAATATTTTGAACTTATTTATACATCGTTCACGTACGTATTCTATCCGAAAAAAGAGAAAAAGGTGACTGGAGATAAATTAAACAATCTGAAAAGGTCAAAGCGTTACAGCTATTCACATTACATAATGACGCAAAATCATTACTACAAGTTTTCACATATTAAATAAAAATAAAAACATAAATTAGAAGAAAAATAAACAATATGCTCTTCCGGTTCAGAAAAGGAAACTTACAACGCAACATTTGTATAGCTATATTCTTAATAAACCAAAAGTCCGTGGAATGGACAAATTTTTAATTAAAACTAGAATTAATTTTTTTTTTGAAAATTTAAAACACGTACAGAAAAAAAAATAACATGAATATCGCGCAACATCATTTTGTTAAATTATTTTTGAATAATTTGACTAAGAAACTCATATCTTTTCATTCATGTAAAACATGAGTTCACTGATTACGAATCATTGACAACGGAATCAAACCCAGCTGAGTAAAGAGGCTTACCATGTCGCAGACCCCTCATCGAATATGTCGAACATGTCTACCGTGCTTGAAAAATCGATCGATACAGCGCCCTCTTTCTTCAACCGCTCGTTTGGCGCCTGGTCACCTGAAGAAAACACCCCAGAAACAGTGCCATGCAAGAAAATACCCGGGTAGCCCGTAAGCACCAGACGGCTCTAGACATGCGGCAGCGTTAAATAAATTAAAAGTGTTAGGTCCATATTTGAGTTACTATTTTTGTCAGTAAGTCGCGTGCTTTAAGTGACAAAAGGTGGATTCACAGTGGGATGTTACGGCAATATTTTTAATCGAGAGACATTCTAATAGTGTTTTCTGGGAACATTAATTATTCTTGCATTTCAGCTAAATATATAATTTCAAGGTATTACAAAATCAAACAAACAAAGAAAAAACAAAAAAGGAAAACGGATCAAAAATGCCGAGAGAGATTATGAAACTTCCTTATTAGTAACATAAAATAAATGAAATCCAGGATATTTTGTTTATCAGCGTTATCTGGTTGAAATATATACAATATGAACCAAGTAAGTAAGTCATTAAGTGCAATTTTATGCCACAAATATGATAATAAAGATTGGGTTAAAACATAGCCCTGACAATCCGATAAAAATATCAAGAGAATATCCCTAGATTTGGAATGACTTGTTTTGGGTTTTAAATATTCACATTTTCTTTATTTAGTTACAGTCTCTATCAAATTGGTTCCAAAGCATGCATATATATATATATATATATATATATATATATATATATATATATATATATATATATATATATATATATATATATATATATATATACATACACAGTGGAATCTCGATCGATCGTTTTCGGATCCATCGTTTTTCCGTATGTGTCGTTCATTTTATTCAGTCCCAACGATCATACTGCTTTGTTATGTTTCCGCATCTACCGTTTTCCCGCATTTATCGTTCATTTCAATCGGTCCCTTGAAAAACGATAGATCGAGATTCCACTGTATATACTCTTTTAATCCAACTTTCAGAAAAATTTAAATTTCCAAGTGGTTGCGAAGGAAGGTACAGCAGATTATGTTAGTGATTCATAACATTCATAAGGTTCCTACTCTAATAGCAAATATATATATATATATATATATACACTCAAGAGCCAAAACATTATGACCACCCCTACATTTTGCAATGAATTCGCCTGGATGACGTGGAAGGCACGTGATCAGGTGGAAGTGGTATTTAACTGTTGCTGGAGAGTCTGAAGAATCATTCTTTCACTTACTTCTGTGTGTGATGGGAAAGGCTGCGGATCTAAGCGACTTTGATAGAGGGCAGATTGTAATGGCTCTAAGGCTCGGAACAAGTATTTCCGAAACTGCACGACTCGTGTGTTGTTCGCGACCTACAGTTGTTAGTACTTATGACAAAGTGGATGAATGACGGTTGAAACCAGCAGTAGACGACATGGTGTTGGACGTCCACGAGCTATCAAAGAAAAAAGGTCGTCGGAGACTGTCTCGCATGGTGAAGCAAAACCGGAGCCAGACAGTGGCTCAGCTGATAGCCCAATACAATGCAGGGCCAAGTAGAATAGTATCGCAGCACACTGTTCAGCGGACACTGTTGGATATGGGGCTACGCAGCAAACGTCCCACTCGTGTGCCTTTGCTGACCAAGCGTCATCGCCAACTGCGCCTGCGCTGGGCCCGGGAATATCGCGACTGGTCCATGGATCAGTGGGAGAGAGTTGCCTGGTCAGATGAATCACGGTTTGTCATTCATCACGCCGATGGCCGTGTCAGGATACGCCGTCTTCCAGGCGAACTGTTGCTCCCTCAATGTACAGTAGGTCATACACAGGCCGGTGGTGGCGGTATTATGCTTTGGGGGACGTTCTCTTGGGCGTCCTTGGGACCCGTGGTTGTGGTAGAGCACACCATGAATGCTACAGGGTATCTGAACATCATCGCGGACCAGTTGCACCTGTACATGGCCTCTGTTTTTCCAGCTGGAAATGGAATGTTCCAACAGGACAACGCCCCGTGTCACAAGGCTAAAATTGTGTTGGAGTGGTTCCAGGAACATGATGCTTAATTCCAGTTAATGGCCTGGCCGCCTAACTCACCGGATCTCAATCCGATAGAACACATTTGGGAAGTCATGGGACGGCAGCTCAGAGTTCAAAGACCACCAATTCGCAATATCTCGGATTTGCGTGACCGTTGCTTAAACATCTGGTACAATCTGTCTCCGGCCATCTACCAAGGACTTGTGGCATCCATGCCAAGGCGGGTTGAAGCTGTGCTGCCAAAGGTGGGCCAACTCATTATTGACAGGTGGTCATAATGTTTTGGCTCTTGAGTGTATATATATATACATACACACACACATACACACACACACACACACACACACACACACACACACACACACACACACACATATATATATATATATATATATATATATATATATATATACATACATACACACACACACTGGTTATCAAAAACTAAGGAAAAGTCACAAAAATAGCGATTACTCAAAAAGTTACGCGTAGAATTTAATGAAACTTATACACATTATACAACACAAAGGTAGGTATAAAATAGCATAAAAAGAAATCGCCAGACAATTATGGTGTTAACTAGCATATGTACACAATGAACAAATCAGATGTGTGAGTTTGGTATAGGAAAAGTAACTTTAATATGGCGTATGATTCCCCCCCCCCCCCGAGAAGCAATAAAGCACATACAGCGGTGTGTGATGCTGTCAATTATGCGGTCTATTAGTTCGGTGAGAGCCATTGCTCTTGCAAAGCAGTTGAAAGCGTGGCTAGGATCCTAGGAGGAGGATTGAGAGCAGCTATATGTCGTTCTAAGGCGTCCCCAAACATGCTCGATAGTATTCAGGTCCGGTGATCGAGCTGGCCACTCCATGCGCTGAATTGTTTTCTGCTCAAGATAAGCATCCACGATGCGAGCCATGTGCGGTCTCGCGTTATCGTCCTGTAGCACGAAAGCATCACCTATTGCCCCGGCATAAGGACGCACATAGCATCAAGGATGTCATCTCTATAGGTGTGAGCATTCACATTTCCACGGGGAAAGGCATGGAGGTCTGTGCGTCCACCCAAAGAGATACCACCCCAAACACAGACACTGCCTGATTAGTATGCATCTCTTTCAATACGCCTACTATCGGTTTGGAGGCTAAACCTGGACGCATCCGTAAAGAGAACAACCCTCCATTGATCACGCGTCCAGTGGACATGTTGACGTGTCCACTGCAAACGTTCCCGCCTATGGCGTGACGTGAGCGGGACGCAAATGGCTGGTCGCCTCGCAAAAAGACCACCTTCGTGAAGCCTTCTACGCACGGTTGCGTTCATACCAACCTTTCAGAGCTTGCAGCGAGGGAGGATCTACAGACGGAGTTGCGGTTCTACTCCTTCGTGCGCATAATGACAAATATCGGTCATCCGACACTCGTCGTAGTGTATGGCCGTCCTTGGCTGAACCACCTGGAATGCGAATCCGTGGCTAGAAATTGTTGCCAAATTCTATGAACCACAGACGGACTCACATTTAGCGATCTGGCTACTTCTGTCTCACTTTGTCCTGCCTCTAGTCTCCCAATAGCTCGCCATCGCAGTTCTTCGGTCAAATGATGCCTGGAGGTCATTGTTAAAATTTAGCTATGTCAGATGTCTAATCTCAGCCTCGCAGATACAACTGCCGCCTTGCTCTAAGACATGCACTTTTATGCTACTCGCAAATGACGTATTCCGACTGCAGCGCCACTATTTTGCATAATATAGTATTGTTCAGCACCATTCACTTAACAACATATTCAAATTTTAAACAGATTGGCCTAGTTTTGAACGTGTTATCCCTCTTTTTTGTGATTTTTCCTTAATTTTTGATAACTAGTGTATATATATTATAGCTTAGTTAGTATAACAGAGCAAAAATAATTAGAGGAAACAATAATGCCTTTTATAAGGTCTTGATATTTTTAAAATCCTTAACAATAACGTTTAAAAGCAAATCATGCTCTGAGTGAAAGCAGTTAAAGATGTAAACGTTTCATGTAAGATGTATTTAAGCCTAATTAACACACGCGCACACACACACATCTTATTCATAATTTCTAATACATGTAATCTTCTAATAGATTATCAAGAAACCAAACGCTCTAAACTATTAATTTTTTTTTCTCTAAATTTTCCTCAAATATAAATAACAATTTTGTTTGTTGGCGAACCAGAAATTTAAAGAAAATCTGGTAATGGAAAAATATTTATTTCCAAAAGTGATTTAAAATGGCGACAGTTTTCGACGTTCTTTAGTTCCATTCAGTTTTTCGAAATTATAACGAAGAATGTATTTGTCATTATTGAAAAATATGTCACATAAAAGATGGAAAATAAACACAATCCAATGCTATTTTTTGAAGCACGTAAATAATAATTCAGAGTTCTAAAAAAATTACTATCATGCAAAATATGAAGATGAATCATTGGAAATTTGATGCGTTTCGACTGCAGGTCAAATTAAAAAAAATAACTGGTTCAAAAAAGAAAACCTTTTTCTAAAGAGAAAAAAAGGAGGTAGAAAAGAACGGGAAAGCGATTGAAAATTGCATGAGATTTAGATGCAAGCATTACGCGTGAGTTTACCCGCAATCTTGAGCCCTTTTCCGTAATAATGCAATAAAATTCCCGACTAGCTCTTTCACAATTCCTCCAGAAAATGCAGAACAGTTACTGGAAATTCGCAACAATCCCATATTTTAAGTTTTTTTTTTCTTTTTTTTAAAGAGTTATTTTATTTAATTCAAATTTCAAATTACATAACCTATATCTTGCAGGGATAGTTTTATAAATATTAAATTTTTTCCCATTAGAAGAAAACATAATTGTTATTTGCTTAATACAAATTATTGAAAATACTGTATTAGAATTTATTTGAATATACATTAGTTCATCTAACCGTGTTTAAGATCGCATTTTACACAACAAATGGAACGAGCGATCGCGTTTTCAAAACAATAAATATAATACTTTACTGACAATATTTTAGAGAGAAAAATATGATTTGATAGTTAAAGAATTTTCTAAGCTTAGATAGTTAATAAATAAAATATGTGAAAATCAAAATAAAATTTCTAAAAGCGTTTATACTAGTTATAGTTTCGGTAATAATGCGAAAATTCTATTATTGTAAATGATTGTTGATTCAAGAAAAATTTGATCGAAATTAGAAATAATGAATCCCAGAAACTTCGCTGCGAAGCTGCAGAAATCCAGTAAGAAATTATCTCCCAATTCTAGGTCTTAGAGGAGTTAACTATCTCTTAGGAGTTTTCACTAACAATATCTTGACTTTTACTTCCATTTTCACGACAAATCAAGGGTTTCCTGAAGCATACGGGCTCTGTTTTATTGCAAAATTTTGGGAAGTATAATTTCATCATTAAAATACATAAAACGTTAAAAATTCCATTCGACGCAAATGTCAAGAATCTACGCAGTTCAACACCCTCAGCGATGAGAAAATGGACAGATAAACTAAAAACTTATTTTTCCCAGGCAATGAATTGAACGCTATATTATTTAAATAGCATTATAGAAAGTTATCTAATTTAAATATCAGTATATAGGTTAAGTTTTTCAAATATATGATAGAAAATTATGAAATTAAGCAAAATGGTAAAGTTTTATCTCGAACAAAGGTCTTTTTTATCTGTAACTAAAATTTAACAAAAGTTATTGTAAATTTATAGTAGAGAAATACGTACGGTAAGTTTTCTCTTAATTTGCCTGTAACGAATACTCCGACAAAAACTTTCAAATATTAGCGGAAATAATACAGGATACGCCAAATAAACTAAAAACTTATTTTTTCCCAGGAAAGGAAAAAGAAAACTATACTATTTAAATAGCATTATAAAAAAGCTATCTTAATTTAAATCTCAGTACATATGTTAAGTTTTGCTAATATTTGATAAGCAATTATAAAATTAATCTATATGGTAAAGTTACAGAATTGGCCAGGATTTTCTTACTATCTCCTATCTCTTCTTTAAACAAGCATTTACCAAATTTTCTCTTATAAAAACAGTGTTTGATTTAAGGTAAATGACAAAGGATATCTTCTACAGAGGCACGAATTTATAGGTATATGGAACTAGGGATGCGACATCGATGTCGATGTTTTGATAAAAACATCGATGTTCTAAACATCAATTTATTGAAGCCGATGTTTTTTTAACATCGATGTTTTGTGCTCGATATTTTTTTTCAATGAAAAAGCCCCATAATAAAAAAATTTGGTGGAGATATGCACAGCAAAGTTTCTCAAGCTATTCTTTACATGATTTGTAGAGATTCTCAGCTGATTTCAATTATTGAAGACGCGGGTTTTAAACACTTGTTTAATGTAACAACTTAGGATTTATTTATTTTTTTACTAAACTATTGTAAGCCTCCTGGAAGTAAATTATTCTCCAACTTGTAAATAAATTTTACAATAATTTTTCCCCATTCAGCCAATTTAAATTAGAAACATCATGGGTTTTTTTTCATGGCTTTGGTTCTATCAATTGTTTTTATAGAAATAAGTTCTTCCTCAGTTTTCTGATAAAAGTAATAAAATGCATCATGGAAATTCTGTGATATGCGCTGACTGTAGCAACCAAGTTTTTGTCATTCGTGTCAGCCCAATCAGAGAGTAAAATTTTATCATCCCCCCCCCCCCCACGACTAACCGAAGTAACATTAATGTTAGAGGTTACTAAACCAGTTTTAAAAAATGGATGTTCTAAAACATCGATGGTTTTTGGGCGATATTTTATTAGCATCGATGTTTTAATATTGAATATCGATGTTTCAAAACATCGATGTTTTGTTGTCGATGTCGCATCCCTATATGGAACACATATTATTCTGTAATACAGAGTTATTCAACCAGAGACATTGTGAGCCGATCGGGCTCTTCGGTCCACACACACACCGAAGCCCTAAAGCTCACGTGGCTGGAAAATCTCCCCACCCTGATCACCCGTCTAGTAAGGCCTGTAAAACATTTTTAATAGAATAAGGCCTGAAAATAACTGCAGATTCTAATACATAGCAATTGTGATATTCCAAAATATTAAACTTATGTGCGTGTATGTGACGAATTCACTCTCTCCCCCGATTTTGGGGAGAAGGGGAAAAGGAATATTAACGAGACACGCCTCAGGAAGAAACAAAATTTAACTGTAATTGAAAAACGAGACACACATTATCAGGAAGTAGACAACAAACTTCATTAAAAAGAATTTTTTTAGTCAGGTTACTAGAAGAAACAAAAGGCAAAGTCAAAATACAGCACAGGAGATAAGCAAAATGCAACATAATAAAGTTTCCACTTCAGTTTGCATTAGAATAAATTGAGTGCCAAGGTCAAACTTGTTAAAATTTTAAAAATCCCTCGGCATCAACTGCATCTGCTTCTTAACTTTTCAACTTCCCACTTTGATCACATGTCCTTGGAGGTACTTCATTGAAATAATCACGATTTAGGACAGACAAGAGAAAAGCAACGGAAACGTGTTTTTAAGTATAGACAAAATAAAAGTTTATTCATGCAACTGAAAAGGTTATGCCAGTAACTCCAACGCGAGGAAGGAAAAAAGCGTACAATAAATAAAGATAAATAAATATACATATAGATACATAATATATATATATGTATATATATATATATATATATATATATATATATATATATATATATATATATATATATATATATATATATATATATATATATATATATATATATATATTTCCCAACGCGGCAGGTACTTTGCCCTGAGGACATTATACAATAAAAATTAGATTTTAGGATTTTGGCATTACAGTGTGTCGAACAAAAAAATCGCCTGAAGTAAATACATGAATGTAATTTAATAATAGGGGATAAATAACTTAATTTAAACAGAGCTTAGTAAGGTTAAGATAATTATTACTTCAATGACGTCAAGAAAATAATTACTTCTTAAGAAGAAAGGAAAATTGGAGTAGATACAAAAATTGCACACAAATAAGTGCATAATTGAACAACGTATTTTTTTCTCACGTGTCTTTGTAAAAGTAATAGTCAACTTCACCTACTTTTTTGGTCTTACTTGTTTTTAGAAATGTTATTAACAATTTGTCAGAGGCGTAAAGCGAGAGAGAGAGCAGAGTGCGGTACTTGCCCCAAGGTCAAGCGCCAGGGGGCGTCAATATGCGCTACTACGATATTATTTTCATCTTGAAATTGGAAGTGACGAAACGTACTGATTGTTCCAAGAGTCTCATTATTCTTTTGCAACATCCCATCATCTGGGATGTATACAATTTGAAATAAGCAAGTGTTGGTCTTCATAAAAATACGGAAAAACAATAGAAATATCTAAAAAAAAATATGAACAAAAGTCGGAGGATGAACCAAAATCGTCAAAAATTTAATTAGCTACAAGAACATCGTTCACAGAAAATAAATTACTTTTGACGAATTTATACTGTTTTAAGAAGTGAAGCGTGAGCTTGTAACTTTCAAAAACCAAACTTCCCAATAGCACATAAAGCTTCAAACAGCTTCTTCAGAGTAGAATGAATTATTTTCGAAGTGCATGGGGAACATTTTTTTACTCTGATGCGCGCTCATGAATTGGTATAGGCAAGTTTCCATGTTTTGGGGGATCAAAATTGGGAAAACAGAGCACACGACATATTTTTCTAGGGGATGAAAATTATTAAATTGCAAATAATTTAATGTGCAAATAAATTAATTAAATGATTAAATGATGAATTAATTAAATGATTAATTAATAATGTGCAAATAAATTAATTAAATATTGCTTGTTTTTAGAATGTTTCCTCGTTTTTGCTGAGCATGAATTTTCGGAATAAATTTTAAAGCACTAGACATAATACTCACTCTATGTTGATATTTTCAATTAAAATTTACATACTGAGATTTCCCAATTATTATGCATGACTAAATTTATTAAACACATTATTATAAAGGATTATATTGTTCTTCAGAAGGTAGGAGTTTTAAGAATAGAGAATTCCAAAAAAAGAAACCAGATTCTGAGAAAATACTAGCTTGTCAAACCGTACGTCATCATAATGGGCGTCGAGAGCCAATGCAGGGCTAGACAGAAAAAAATTTTACGGAGCCTCAAAAATTAATAAATTAATAAAGAATTCCCGATAACCGACCCAGTTCCTCTGAATCATGGGTCAGAGGAATCCTACCCACCCTCCTTTCTTTTCGCTGGGACTAGATAATGAATACCTTCCTTTTCTGTCAAGTTTCCCAAATTGTTTGGGAAGTTAATCTTTGAAGGAAAGAAAGTATTAATTTTACTTCTGCTTCACAGCTTTTGCAGACACTTTTTTTCCCGTCGTTTCAGAAATTTATACATTTAGTTTTAAAGAACGTGCTTTTATGTTATTGCATAAAATCAGCAATGCTTTTTTCTAGTTTTTATACACTAATTTATATTTAAAATAGTTTTGTTTTCTTCAAATACTAAAGTATATTAAATTTCACATGCAAACCTAAAATCCATACTAAATACATAAAAGAGACAACTGAGAGTTCCTGCAGTACTGAGTAGGTATTTAGCCTCCGTAAGAAATAGGAGAGGGGATATTTTCTCTCCATGTTACAAGTTATTTGTCGCACCAAGAATCTAAGAAACATATATCACAATTCAAATACAGATAAAACAAGAATAATCATCAGCAAATTTTGCTTTGCAGGTAGGAAAATGCTACATTAAATACCATTATTAATCGCAACAGTAAAATCTGAAAAATGAGGACGAAAACTAATCATGTGTAGGAAAAAATGGCTAAAATTATTCCAAATATCCATTTAAAACAATGGTAAACTTTTATTGTTCACGAAATAAGATAAAATAATTCACAGCGATATAGTATTTGGTTGGTTTGATTTAATTCTAGCTAAGCTACAATAATACGAAAGAGGTGAAAAGAAAAGGGAATTCTGACGATCCTCTAGAAAAGACGGCTCTCAGAGTCTGTACCCCTGCATGGAGTACTTTCGAGCTCACGGAAATAATGTAGCCACGATAATACACAGTGGGTCTCACAAACAAGTGCGAATAGTTACGAAGAGAACGGATTAAAATAGAACGGAGAGGCCTTCCTTGGAATTAATTTAATTTATTAATTAATTTCATCTATTTGTTTCAATGTTCTTGCATGTTAAGGTTCGTTTACTACCGGAAACTGTTTTTTGGTAACATAATTATCTTAACTGACAACTTTACACAGCGGGTTAAGGTTTCCTAAGGAGCTTCAGCGTTCATGTTTCTGACATATAAATGTCTGACTGTGTAATAATAAAGATAATATGTACAGGAAATGAATATCCCTTTGATTAGCTATATAAGTTAAAGGCTTTCAAGATATTAAGTCACTCATTTCTGAAAAATTATTTTCTTTCGACCCGTTTCAGCAGCAGAATGGTCAAAATTGAGATAAGAGAAAAATACGGTCCTCAATGCCGCGTTGCTGAAATTAAACCAAATTACTGCTATAACGCCCCGAATCCAAATCAATATTTTTTTATGGCTTGTGGCGGCCCAGTGGTACAGCGCGCTGGTTTTCGGTGCTGAGGGTGCTCGGATCGAACCCTGGCATCGCGACACAAAAAATGCCTCCGTTTGTGTCGTCCCTTCATAGGGGGTAATGCTGTCCGCCTATATGGTGCCCCCGCAATAAAATGGGCAGTAAAATTGCGGCGTAGTATAGGCGAATGTTTGACGGCAAATGCCTCCGCATTGGGGGGGGGGGGAATATTTTTGATATTTTGTTTGTAAAATTTAATATTATTAAGAATTCATTAAAAATTATGCTTTTATTTATTTATTTGCTTTATTATTATTATTTTTATTTATTTATTTTTAAGATTTGCCCTTGATACACAGTGATTTCTCACGAAGAGATTTAAAAAAATATGAAAATGCCCGTAAAACAGAGTAGTTCTGAAAAATGCATCTATCAGAAATATATTACAAAAAAAAAATATCGAAACACAAGGAAAACAGATTAATTTTTAAAGTTTACATAATGCTCATATTGTAGCGAATCAAAGATAGCTACATGAAATGGGTAATTGTTTTTGGTTAAAACAAAATAAACATAAGTTAATAACAGTTGAGACTCGAGAGTTTTTCATCTAGTGTTTTTACTCTAAAGAAATTAGTGGCAGGAGGCTACAAGTTTTCCTCTTTACATTATAAATGAGACACGCATAGAAAGAAATACAGCAAGAATCCCCCCCCCCCTCCTCTATGCTTTTATTGTGTACACTAAAACGCGAGGTATTCCCTCATTTTTCGCATCCCCAATGAGACAACACTTTACATCAAAATTAAATTTCTTGGTGTATTTTAGCGATATCTAGAGGCGCCCAAATTAGAAAAGAATAATTCCTTTTAATTCCAACCTAAGATCTACACCAGTGCTTCTTATACTTTTTTCATTCATGACCCCTTGTTATCGAGATTTTTTCGCGACCCCAGGAAATATGGATATAAATATTTTCTCAAAAATAATTAATTTCTTTGGTAAACAATATACATATTAAAAATAGTAGTACAGTGTGTAACAAAATTATAAGACCACCCAAAATATCACTCATTTTAATATTACACTGCATAAAATGAATAATTTTAAAATTTGAAGCAAATGAAAAAAGTTATATTTTCTCAAATAAATCGCTGAAAAGGAAGAAAAAAATTGATTTAATTTCACACAGCAAACGATTTTTTGAAATCTCGGTGTAACATAAATACAAGACCACTTATTTTTTTTTAATTTAAAATCGTTTGCGTTTTTAAAAACTCTTTATTTTTTCTTTCAAAAATCGTAGATAAACTGTAACTTTACATCATAAAAAAGTCCAAACGATAATATTGTAAAAGAAAATAGAATTTAATTTGTTTGTTTTTATGAGGAAATTCACAATGCCGCGTGGAAGAGAATTATCTGAACGAGAAGTTCGAAAAATTTGGTTTTATAAGGGCTCTAGAAAATCGGAACGTGAAATAAGTAAGATACTTAAACGTTCTAAAACTGCTATTCATAACGTTTTACGTAAAAGAGATTTTTATGGAAAATATAAAAGATCTGGCAGAAAGAGTAAATTATCAGCTCGCGATAATAGACGAATTTTCAAGCTTGCAACGAAACAGAACTTGTCTACTCGTAAAATAACACAGCAGACAAGTAAAACTATTTCACATATGACAGTCTGGCGGACTTTAAGATCAAATTCAATGTTGCTCTCGGAAATTAAAAGAAAACCAAGACTGTTAAAGCATCATAAAGAAGGAAGGCTGAAGTGGACAAAGGAAGTCATGACCTGGGATGCTGCTTGGAAAAATATTATTTTTCCGACGAAAAAAAAATTTAATTTGGATGGCCCTGACGGTAATATTTCCTACCGGCATGATTACGAACGGAACCTCGGGTTTTCTTCAGTAGACAGATGGGTGGTAGCTCTGTGATGGTGTGGGGAGCTTTTGCATATGATGGCAAATGTGATCTGCAGCGAGTTCTTGGGAAAATGGACTCTATTTGTTATCAACAACTGCTTTACCAACACCTTATACCATTTTGGCCCATTTTAGGAGGATCAAACTGGAAATTTCAATCAGTAAGACAATGCGCCATGCCATGTGTCTAAATCAACAAAACTGGTTTCAAAAAGAAAAAAATCGAGGTCTTAAACTGGCCTAGCCTTAGTCCAGACCTGAATCCCACCGAAAACTTGTGGGGCCATTTGGCTCGTCAAGTGTATGCAAATAACCGTCAGTATGATTCCGTGTATGAATTGGAAACTAGCTATCATGGATGAATGGGACCAAAATTCCCAATATTTGCTCGAAAACGTAATTAAATTCAATGAAAATCGAGTATTTGAAGTTATTCAGAAAAATGGTGGATCAACATCATATTAGTTTTATTAAATATTGTTTTAACTAGTGGTCTTATAATTTTGTTACAGATATTTGATTGGAAAAATTTGAAATTGTTGATAAAATAATTAGTATATTAAATATATCTTAAAAATATATACATATATTTTATATTTCATTTATTAACATCAACCTAATTAATTTTAAAAAATTATACTATTTATAGTAAAATCACAAAATCCACAGTGGTCTTATAATTTCGTTACACACTGTATATCTGTGCTTGCTGTGCAAGGGTGTTAAGTCCAAATGGGTTAAATGAGTTATCAAACCAGTCATGTGTTGAAAAATCTTAGGGCTATTGCAGGGTACAGAAAGCTAAGTCCAATTCGACTCCTAAATATTTTTATTCATCAGGGAACATTTGGGATATGTGAAACAAAACGCAAACATGTTAGTGTTAATGGGGTCATGTCCCAATCAAGGACTTAACACTCTTTACTCAATAAAAATAAAATTGGAAAAATTTACTTGAAAGAAAAAAAATTAAAAATTAAACTTTAAAAAAAAACTGATTTTACAAAAGCCATTTTTTTCTCCCCAATCCCGTTTTCCTCAAAACTACGATTTTGGACTTGACACTCTTTGCACTGCAAACACAGATATTTGAAAAACAGTAGTAAATAAAATAAAATACATGTCTTGGATACTGGCGGCGGGCGAGAAGAATCAAATTAATGTATCAGAATTCAATTTTCACGACCCCAAAATTACGCTTTGAGACCCCATTTGAGGTCGCGACCCACAGTTTCAGAACGCTTATCTACACCAATAGTTCCCATAATTATTTTCCAGCGAAACTTTCATCTGATCTTTCGAAAATCGCTGAACTCCCATGTATGGTTTACAGAAAAATCATTCCAATATTTTACGCGGCTGAATGGGAAAAAAAACAAAAACAAACTTTATATTAGGGGAACTCTACACACTTTGGGAAACTGTGATGTGCACTGGTCCAAAATCAACCATAACTATCTGTAAGCTAAATAAGACTGATTATAGCACTTAATCATTGCAAATGAAATTAAATTCTCGTAGCGAAGGAGAGGAACCACCTGCTTGGAATAGGAGATTCAAATATGAAATGCACACGTGTATCGACAATTTGTCAGTTACAAGAATGCCATCTACGAGGGTATTATACGCTGAAAAAATGTACTTACCACAGATGTATTTAAATTCAATTATCTCCGAATTATAAACGCCGGATGATGGCCGAATGGCTAGGCGTCGGCCTTCGTACCAGAGTTGGATTCGAGTCCCACTCTTGCCATGGACATTTGTAGCCGTTCGGCAATCGGCTCCAATTAAGCAGTAAGTCCCGGTCTAATTAGCCCTCGTGTAGCAAAAAATGACCCGTAGCGCTCCAAACCAAACCCAATTATAAACATCAGCGATTAACGTAGTTATTTTAATTTTTGTTCAGAAACTCGTGACAGAGCTCTTGCTCAGCCTTTGAAAATAATAATAATTGCTTATGAGCCATTCACAATTCACTTGCTCTTTTGATTGTTTTGGTAGAGAGAAAAGTTTAGTTGGTTTTAAAAATTGTAGAAAATACTTTCTCGGACAACTTTGTGTATCGTAATTGATTTCGTTTGCAAGCCTTAATAGGCTACTCACACACCAATTTAAAATAATATTTACAGTATTTGGAGGTCATGTTTTGTGACCTCATAAAGGTGTTCTTGGAAATACATAAATTTAAGTTTTAATTCACAAGGTAATTTCTAAAATTCAAAATATTAAAAAAACTAATTGAGGCCAGTATTATATAGAAATAAAATTTAATTAAATCTGAAATGAAAGTTTTCATTCAATTTTAAATTAATCATTAAGGATAAAACTATATGAATATACGATTAACAACTGCTTGAGCTAAATATCTCATTGCACTCACCTTAAGAGATATCACCAAGAACTCAGATATAGCTCTTCCAATGAAATATTTTCAGCTCGATTTTATGTGACAAGGTATAACTTGCTGATACTGAGACAATGATTGCAAGACTGTGATATCTGTACATATATGTTGTGTTCTCCCAAGAGAAAAAATTATAATATATATATATAATATATATATTATATATATATTATATATATATATATATAAGCACGCTAGCTAAGAAATGCAATACAACTGCTTAAAGCATTATTTCCAAACAAAATTAAAGTGTATTTACTGCGGTCACTGGAGAACTAGAAAGTCGTCGCAAAGACTAAATTCCCGGTAATTTTCTAGAGGGGTGTTTGCAACCGCAATACTAACCACAATAATAGAAAATGACCATACTTCAGTTTTCCCAAAACAAAGTGGATTAAAAGGTAGGCATCTATTAATACACGACAGACACATAATAAACAAGGTACATATCTTCAAAATTCTGCATCTGTGCAAATATTCTGAAATAATTTCAATTTATATATTTTATGAAAACAATATGATTGAAGGAAAACCAAAATTTAAATAGTGTTATTTTAAATACAGCTGTACATTCAAGAAGAACAGAATAATAGGAAAAACTTCAAGTTATAATTTTCAAGGAGATACAGGGATGTTTCGGTACACCCTTCCGTTACGTTTTATTTACAATATTATGATATTTTAAAATTTTCAACACCCTTCCGTTGACGTTTTATTTACAATATTATGATATTTAAAATTTTCAACACCCTTCCTTTTAGTGACCGGTAGTTTCTATCAATATGCAGTTTTATCTCCTCATGAGCTTAAAGGTAAGTTGTAGTGAACACATTAAAGTAAAGTACTTCTTATAGTTCTCAATGCAATGTAGCTAAACTCGTTTACTTCAAATCCTCTAACCCTGCCTTTCGCCAATGCGGCGGGTGGCTTCAATTATTCCGCATGGTTTTCTATTTTATTAAGGCATTAAAAAAACATTTTCCAATAGTGGAGTATGCTTTGTAATATTCACTTCAAATGCTCTTCTACCAGAAGATGATTTATCCTGACCCAATTGTAAATATTTATTCTAATGCAGATCGTTAGGAGGCGCAGCACTTGAACTTTCTCTTTTCGGTTCAGTAACTGTGCTACCTGCCTCAACTTCAGCTGCAATACAGGTTGGTCCAACTCTTAGGGAGTGTATGAAAATTTACATTTGTTTTGCTTTAAGATAAGTGACCTTTTAAACTCATTTTTAAGACTGTGTGTATCGTAGGTTTGGGCATCCCAGACATTAAAACATCTTTGAAATATACTAAATTTAGGGCTCGAGACGGGGACAACATATGCGTTACTGATACGTTATCTCTATACCCTAAAAGCAATATAAATATACTTCAGCATCATGTAAAAGCATTGGTTCGATGCCATCAAAGGGGGATGAAGGAAAATTTGCAACAGTTGTATGTTATCAACATCGCATTGTTGCAATCATTGCCTATTGACTGAATGAACTTGAGGGATTGAGTAATAATGCAGGGTAAGGGTATTTTTGAATTTGGGAGTTTTGACATTTCCCAGACTGTGTTCTAAAGTTTCATAAGCTCCTTAAAATTTTTAATATTTTTGCTGATTTTTTCCTGACGTTTTATTAAGATTCTGAACTTCTTTGACATTTCTCCAAGTTCTTCCCTCTGATCTATAAGTACGAAGTACCTGTCTCCGAGGTTCCAAGTTTTAAATTAATACGAACTAAAAAAAATGGCAGATGAAACAAAGCTCTACTTCGTCTCGACACCCAATCTTCTAAAACGACGAAACTCAGTAACTCAGATAGGGCTATAAAAAATGCGCGCAAGCTCGTCGTGCGAGGTTACTGGAGTCTAGCTTTGTAAACTTTTCAACAAATTTTTGTTGTTTCTATAAATTACCGAATAATAGAAATAGCCAATTTATTTAACTGGGCAAAAACAAAGTAAATATCCCACCTATTCAATTTTTTTCTGAGACAATCCCTGAATTGCCCATTGTCGACTATATCGTAAAACATTCTCGGTTATATCTTCCGAAAGGATAATGGCATTCCGTTGAAAAATAACAGGAGGATAGACAGGTCTCTTTCTGCTCTCAATGAATGGGTCTTTGCTCTATCCAGTTCTCTACAATACTTTTATTTTAATTTTTGTCTTTACAGAATGAGTTTTGAATGGAACATGACACTAAAAAATACAAGTATTTTTTATGACTGTTGTAAAACAATTCGTCCATATGCTAAATAATGCTAAATATCGAGGATATGGACCCCGGCTGACAGTCATTAATGCATCAAATTGGAATAAATGTCAGTGTGCTGATATAAATGGAGAGAGATAAGAGAATTTTGATATCTACACATCCAGTTTTGATTCTACAAGGGTGATGGTTTAGGTAAATGAAACCCGTTCTTTCATACACGGTTTCATTCAGTTTAGTTTTCTAATCATGTGTATTAAAGCGATAAATATCTATTTGAACAAGGCCATGATATACCACATCGACTCCGTGCATGGTTCATTTGAAAATCAATTAGGAATAATAGCAGTGAAAAACGGCGGCATTATTGTTTCGAATATTTTATGTTTTTGAACAAAACGTGTAACTAACAGATTGGTGGACCTTAAATTTAGTTTGTTTTAGTGACTTGATCAAAAGTGGGGGGGGGGGGGGATGAACCTAAATCCATAACTAATACACATTTCAAAACGTATTCACGCAATTCGAGAGCTATAAATATCAAAGCGAGATTACTCTCTTGAGATTTGACATTATTTTGATATTATTTCCAGAAGAGTTTTAGAATAATATCATTAAGGTGATTTCTTATAACGTCAAAAATATCACAAATCATACTCAATCTAGATTGGAATGCGCAGCTGAAATTTGTTTGTCTCTGAATATAAATATTTTTAAAACCCGAAATGAAATTTTGCACCGATTGTGTGGGCAGAAAACAGTTTCAGTTCTATTTTTGAAACATGTAAAATTTTCAGAGTCCAGAGAAACTTCTTTCTCTATCAGTGTGATGGAATTTAATGAAAAAATATTTTATTTCCAGTTTTAGATGCTTTATAACAGAGAAATTTCAACTGCTAATAGACTTAAACATAAAATATTATTTTCAAGATAAAGTATTTCAATTTATGATTGCCTAACAATCGTGAAAATTTTCCAAACAATGTTATTTGACCAAGTTTATCGTTTGATTTGTAAAGTATTTTTATCTTTTTTTTTCTTTCTTCTTTTTCTTTACCCCTTACGATATCCTAAATGACTCTTAAAAGGAATTTCACTAATCTTAAATAAAATTACGAATAACGGGTTTTTTATAACATAAAACTTATGAAAAAGCTTGTATATGAAGCATAGCATATATAACATCAAATTCTTTATAAATCTGTGTTTGCTGTGTAAAGGGTGTTAAGTCCAAAATGGGCTAAAATGAGTTATCAAACCAGGCATGTTTGAAAAATCAAAGGCTTCTGCAGGGTACAGAAAGCTAAGTCCAATTTCACTCCTAAATATTTTTATTCATCAGTGAAAATTTGGAATATGTGAAACAAAATATAAACATGTTAGTTTTCAATCCCGTTTTCTTCAAAACTACGATTTTGGACTTGACACCCTTTACACAGCAAACATAAAAATAAGATTTGTGTTAAACCAAGCCTCATATTGGATTAATCTCGGGAAGGTTTTCCCAGACTCTTACACCAAAACGTTTCCAAGTCATAAATATGGCGCTATAATAACGTCATTTGTGATAAGAGTAGCACCTTGGTCTAAAAATTTTATTTTACACATACTTGGATAAATATGATGCAAAAAATTTAATTATAACTCTCAGTAATTTTGTGCTGTTTCGTGAACAAAGAAAGAAAGCAAACATTGAAGAGAGATAATCAGAAAATGTACAAACAGATGCTTTATCCAAAATTTAAGGTAGAATTTTTTCTTATTATTATTCATACATTAGTATGTTAATGTAGAAATGAGATTTCAAGCCGTTGAAAGGTATAGGATTTTTAAATATTTTTAATGCTGACACGTTAGGAAAATGAAAACATTTGAAAGCTGTACACGTCTTGAAATTCAATGTTCGTAAAAATACTTATTCAAATAAATAACTCATACACTACTTTAATCAAAAAGTATTGTTTGAAACCTAAGCATAAATAAAGGCCATTTTAGACTGTAACTGACTGCCCTTCCAAGTGGTTTGAATTTGTCTTAGAAAAATTTTCTGTTAACGCATCAATATATTTTGTAATATTTTAGTACTTCAATATAAACGCTAAAACTATTGTAATAGTATTGTAAAGAAATGAGAGCTTTGTAGATTTTAATATTTCCTTTAAATTTTCTTCGCCCGTCTGAATATTACTTTTCAGAAATATTATGCTACACTTCTTTTCAACGAGATTTTCAATCTTAAGACAATTACAATTTTCCAAAACCTGAAAGTTGGTTGATTTTTGAGAGTAACGGTCGTCTTTTTACAGCACGAAGAACTGACAGACTCGAAAGTTGACGGGAAATCACGACATTCACCTATAAAGAGAGTATTTGGGTGTTTTATTTAACCATTTAAGTACTTTTGAAATACGAGGGTTAATATAACCAGGACCTACAGTTCATTGTAGTTCCTAAAAGTTACAAACACCCATGCTTACACGGGAGTCGAACCTGTTGACTCCGGACCCTGATACGAACGCTCATCAGGTTTCACTTAAAAATATTATAACAGCCGAAAAATGTTGTTTCTAATGCCCCCTGCCCGGAAGCAGCCGACGTATGTAATGTAAATAAATTAATTAATATATACGTGGTACCTGAGCCTACATCGGAGTGTGGTACCTGAATATGCCAATAGGGATGCGACATCGATGTCGATGTTTTAAACATCGATTTATTGAAGCCGATGTTTTTTTAATATCGATGTTTTGTGCTCGATGTTTTACGTTGTCTCGATGTTTTTTTTTTAATGAAAAAGTACCGTAGTAAAAAAAATTTACCACGTAGCATAAATTTCACACTCAGTAAATGTAAGACTGAATTCTGAAAAGGACGAATACAAAAGGGGGAATGATTCCTTAGCAAACAGACAAATGGCAATTAACAACCAATGAACCAATCAGAGCGCTTGGAATGTTCCTGACACTCCAGAACCTTCCATGGGGTTTTATTTTACAAATAGTATATACACGAGTGCATCCATTTAAGTTTTTATTTCGTTCTGGTTTTATATAAGTTGACGTTAATATTATTAGTAAGATGCCTCCCAAAAGTATCATTTGGAAATATTTTTACAAAACCTCTGACAAACTGGCGAAATGGAATATTTGCCTTAAGTCCCTTAAAACTTCTGGCAATACCACGAATTTATGTGGACATTTGAAGGCAAAATATGGCGGTATTGACAACGAGAATTTTTAGTCATCAATGTAGCCCAAAGCAACCAAGTTTTTGTCCTTTATGTCTGCCCAATCAGAGAGTAAAATTAAATCACCCCTCCCCCACGACTAACGGAAATAACATTAATGTTAGAGATTACTAAACCAGTTTTAAAAAATGGATGTTCTAAAACATCGATGTTTAAAAACATCGATGGTTTTTGGGCGATGTTTTATTAGCATCGATGTTTTATTATTGAATATCGATGTTTCAGAACATCGATGTTTGTTATCGATGTCGCATCACTATATGCCAATAGATGACACTATCATCCGTTTGCGCAGCTCCAGCCTAACAAAACAATGAGAGATTTGGCAACCCCAGTCAGCGGTTGGACGGAGACGATGTCAGAATTATGACGCGTTTGTCTGATAGCAGCGGACGACTGCTCTTTCATTAGCCTATAAAATGTTAATATTTAACGACGTAGCCTTGTAAATAATAATCTTTGTAAATAAGTAATATTCATTAAATGTTGGGATAGATTATAATAGTTTAGTTATTTGAAACTCCGCACGACTATCCTGTCTATCTATCTATCTATATATTATATATATATATATATATATATATTACTAGATCTCAAAAGATTACAGAAGATACAAATTAGTAAGCAGAACTATACATTGGTATTTAACTTGTAAGATCTACATAATACTATAACAGTTTATACTAAATGATTAAATACATCGAAAATCTCACTGATTAATCCCATCTCAGAAAACATCGATATTGTGAATTCATAATACATGCACATATATTTAAGTTAACAATAGCGCTCTGAAATGCTTGAAGGAGGTTTCAAGTGACTGAAAATGACACTTAACTTTCTTATCCCTTGGCAAATCGACGCACTCCAGTTTTGTATTTAAAACTGATAACGTGAGATCTTTTACGAGATCAAACTTTCGTCTGAGTTTAATTTATTTAGTAAACATAGACTTGTACAACTTCACACAAACATGATGACGAAAATGAAACCAACATCTGTAAAGCTTTAATTTTTGCAAGCTTCGGATATTTATCTTTCCAGCTTAGTGAATCGCCAAACGTCTGAGAAATTTTAGCGGTACCATGCCACCTGAGGCAATTTAATTAATTTTTCTTTTGTACTTGCTCTAACAGAGTAAAGCTTTGCAAAATTTACCTTTCGCTGTCGTAATTGTTTCCCATCATTTGGGGTCGGTTCAAACAGTTTCTCTTTAGAGCGAGCACACACCTACACGCATTAAATTTTTGCCAGCCCTTGGTTTTTCATTCGTGGCGTGAACTCTCATTACCTAAGCATTTCTAAACAGGCAAGAAGCTAAAGCAAAAAAACTAGCATATATGATCTGGAACAGGGGTGACCAACAATCCGGCGGCCATTTGAGGAAAAAGTAAATTACGGTGGGCCAAGTGTAATTTCGGAGAGAAATTTGATGGCTACTGTGCGAAGGGCGAAATTACTTTCGTCAAATATCAGATTCGCATAATGCATTAAATATTTTAACTTTAAAATAATTTTAAATACTTAAAATCCTAATATTTAAAATACATACAAATAGAGGGTCCTTAAAAAGGCTGAATTATAATATAAATAACAATGTATACTGCTGACCATTAAAATTGCAACACCATGAAGGAGGGATAATACAAACGTCAAATTCGCATGAAAGGAAGATGCTGGATATGCAACTGATTAGCATTTAAGCGCAATCGAACGACGCAGGAGGGAGAAACGGCATCCCACACTCTGTATAAAAAGAAAGTTACGAAGCGGGTTTATCATTCGGAAATCGCATTTGAATGTTGGTTGTTTGTGAGAAGGTCGTGTTAGGACTCGTATAAGGAGAAACGGCTACCAGCACGTATCGGGATTCGATAGCGGCAGGATCGTGGCCTATCGAGAGTGCGGTTTATCGCTCTGCGATATTGCTACTCGCATTGGTCGGAATCCAACGACTGTCGTGCGAATATGCAATCAATGGGTCAGGAGGGTCATACTGAACGCTATGCAGGACCTCAACGGCCTCCCGCCACTAATGCCCGAGAGGACAGACTTGTCAGGTCGGCCTTGCAGGATCGTACAGCCACATCATAGACCTTGAGTCAGGAAATGGGCTTGTTTGCAGCACGGCAAGCATCCGCACGGACAGTGAGATGACGTCTGGAGAAGCACGGACTGTCTCAGCGGCAACCAATTACTCTCCTTGACACTGCAGCATAGAGACGCGCGGCGACAGTGGTGTGCTCGACGACAAAACTGGATACAGGAGTGGTTTACGTTGTCTTTTCAGAAGAGTCTCGGTTCTGCGTGCAGCATCATGATGGACGTATCCGTGTCTGGAGGCACCGAGGAGTACGCACGTGGCCTGTTTGCATTCGATATCGTCATACGGGCCCTGCATCTGGCGTGATGGGCAGCCATTGGGTACACGACACGAACATCTGTTCGCGTCGTCGGTAATCTGAACAGCCAGCGCTTACATTCTCCAGATCTTAAGGTCGGTGGCTATGCCCTATCTTCGAGGCCTCGGAGGACGCCATCTTTCAACAAGATAACGCAAGACCACATGTTGCTCCTCGTGTCCTGACATACCTCGACACAGCAGGTGTTCGACCTGTGCCCCTGGTCAGCACGCTCTCAGCTCTCTCACTCATTGAAGCATCTGGTCTTGGGTTGCTGAGCGACAGAGCCGTCACCGCTCTCCAGCCACTACGATTGAGGATGTGTGGCATAGACTTGAAGCAGCATGGTATGATTTGCCCGTATCTGTCATCCAAGCCCAGTTCGACTCGATGCCTAACCGAGTTAGAACAGTTTTAGCTGCCAGAGGCGGCAGCTGTGTATACTAATTTAGGACCCTGTATACCCCCAAATTGCCTACAAATTTAATCATGTTTTCTTCCTACTACACTGTATACGTACAATAAGTAAAGTTTTGTTATTTGCTTTCCTTTCTGGTGTTGCAATTTTAATGGCCAGCAGTGTATTACTGATTTTCCAGAAAACTGAATTATTGAAAAAAAAATGTTAGCTTAGTGAAAAATTAATTTTGGCGATATCAAAATGCGCATATAATTTACAAAACATTGCGAAAAATACAAAACTGATCTTTGTAAAATCAAATGTTTTTGAAATTAACAAGTTTTCGTAACAAAATGAAATCAGGTCCGATTCCCAAAACTATGTTTTTATTTCGAAACAAAACATGAAATCGTTTCTAAACATAAAAAAGTAGAAAAAATTTAATGAGATGCTTGCGGATGGGCATTTGATACAACAATGGTTATAAAATCAACGCCGATTTCGGATGACAAAACACGAAGGAGATGAGATAAATTTTTATCTTCAAGCCTGCTTCTTTACTTTAAATGTTGGAAAAGGTGCGGTTGCACACACAAGTGCTGCGAGACGTGGAACAAATGAGTGAAGTATTTTGTTTTGAAACAATATATTCTTTTCCAATTGCCTTAGTGTCGGAAGCCGATTAAAAAGTCCTGCCGGATGCAGTCCGCGGGCTGCCAGTTGGCCATCCCTGTTCAAGAATAAAATAACACAAGATACGGTAGAAAAATAAGGAACGGGCCCCTCGAGAATACAGATAGGTGTGAATGATTCCTGTAATTCTATTTCAGTAAAAGTAAATACTATGTCAGAATTAGCTGCAAAGGTATCAAGGAAGCCAAAGAAATGGCTGTGACATAGAAGAAGTTAAATTTCACGTCGATAATGCAGTAGTCACGGTAGAATAAAAAGATTTGTTCAGAATTATCTGCAGACGAATCTTAAAGCTCTAATTTCAAGATATCTCTTTTGAAATAACCTATTTATACATATATGTGTGCTTATTAGTGCTATAAAATTACCATAGAAATGGTACCTTCATAGTAGATTAAAAAATAAATTAATTAATAAGAAATAACTCGCGATATCAGTTAATTATGAGCATTTTTGCCCAATTCCACATGAAAGCCGCCAAAAACGTATAATTTTCTGTGAAGTAGAATTTTAAGTGAAATTAACAGTTTCATATACAAAAATCTCGTTATGAATTTAAGTTTTGTTGAAGATTCCTAAAAGGCTACGAAGGTTTTACTGATTAAACATGTAGACAGGTAGATTATGATCAATTTTTATAATTGAATCGGCAGTTTGAAGAAGGGAACAAGCGCCAAAAAATTTAATTATTTTTTCCCCATACTGTTTTTTACATATAGACGCTTCTTGTACGCTGTTAAAAGGCCACTGGAATAGCGGGCGTGAATGTAAAGCATCTTATATAAAGTTTAGTGAAGAAAAAATAATAAATAACAGTTTTTAAGTTTTTTTTTTTTAATTTTCCACAAAAACAGTTATTGGATTCGTTCCCTTCTTCAAACTGCCGATTCAATTATAACAGTAAAATGTCGTATACAATGCTCAGCATTTAAACAAAATCACTTTTTTGTCTCCATGATATTAATAAAAGTTTCTAGAAGAATATGGGGAAATTATCTATTAGATGCAAAAACGAGTAAACATATATATATATATATACTATATATATATATATATATATATATATATAACATCATTCTAAGAACATATCTTTGTTTAATTTAAGATTCTGAGTAGTCATCCTTGTCTTTCACGTGATAGGCTAAAAACACCCTCGTCTGATATTCCATTCCATCCTCGTGTGTTATCCGACCAACTCGTATGTTTATAGACAACAGGCTTCCTGTTCTGTGAAATACGCGCCCCGCGAAAAGAGAAAAAATGGGGGAAAAATTAAAAATGAGCGAGTTAAATATAATGCACACAGCACGCTTTTTATTCACACGTAACATGTTTCGTGGAAACTGGTTTTACGCGCAAATAGTCTAATATTTTTAACACAATACTTCTATTCAGAAAACACCACTAACGACGACGGTAGAAAAATAATCGGTATGACGTCGGTAAAATTTTTCGCAGACACCACAAAAAATATATAAATAACAATAAACTTTAATAATTATGAATTGCAATTTATTTGTACAATACTCACAGTCACAACACATAAGACTAAAATTCTGCAATACACTCTCACTTGCATTTTTTCTTTCACTTAAAAATTACTACGCCGACCCGGGAATCGAACCTAGACATCAACATTGCAGGATGCCTACGATGCTGTACTGACCATTAGATCATCACGCCATGTCATGTCATGAACTTCCCAGACGGTTAATAGGTTAGTTTTTTTAACGTTATGGTGATACTTTTCTACACAAAAGCTAAACCGATCGGGACCTGCTGGCACAAGCCGATTCTGAACACCTACAAACACCCATGCCCACCGCAAAACTCGACCTCGTAGACTCTAGTAGCGAAGTGCAGAGTCCCAACCGTTGGTTACCTTTCCTTTCCTTTCCTTTCCTTTCCAGAAGAACCTCAGAAACTTAACACAAACGTTGTTAACGTTTCACTTTGTTTATATTATTTCGAGTCAGTCCGATCTAGAATTTTGAACTTCTCTGAAATGTGTTTCAGTCTTATACCAGCATCGGACCATTTTAATGATTTACGTACTCATGGGCATTTCGTTTCACATTTACACGCACATCATTCTTAACAACTGTATCCCACATGCAGATTGGAAAAAGTTAGCATGCTAATAAATACTGTTTGTTAAAGTGGACTTCGTTAATATTTCTGAAGAATTCGATATTCCACATATCGTGCGAGTCATGACAACACCAAGGTTTGCATGATATGGATAAACAAAAATATCCGACATTTGAGAGCCCTTTTGTACTATTTACAAAGATAAATTTAGCTTGAAGGTAAGTTTACCATACTTACCCTTTATTATGCCTAAAATTCATAATCTTTTGGGGACACTAAGTTTAAGTTATGATAAACTTATGTATAAAAGATACTACTTCCCTACACTGAATCACTATAATGTGAGATAAATTGGAAAGGGGGAAATTATTCAACAGGATTTTCATCAAACATACAAAAAGGCGTATCAGAAACATTGGCGCAAGTAACTAAAATTTAAACATTTCAGACGCATAAGATTTCTATGAAAGTTTTATCATAAAAAAGCCGATAATTTTTTTTATTCGTTAGAATTTATGTACGTGTGCTATAAATCACTAGAATTAAATGCGAAAATAATTATTATTTTTTAAAAAATAAAAAAGGTTAAAAAGGTCTGTAATCTAGCTTTTGAAAGTTTCAGCACAGTCCAAATCACTTGGTAACCACTAACTTTTATTTGACGTACCGACGTGGCTCTGCGTGCTTTAGAACTAATATGTACAATACGTTTTGATGAATTAGTACTTTACAAGAAATGTGACTATCTACTGAAATACTTAAAAAGGTCAATTTCAAAATGAGATCTAGAAAAGAAACCATGGCTGAAACTAAAAAAACAATGATACGACCATTTTACATGTATAACTAATTATGCGTGAAACAGTGAGGGAAATTCAACGCGTCATGGATGACTTCTAAAACTCACATAAAATAATATATGCGGCGAGAATTAATTGTTAATATATCCAAAAGGAACACACAACAGTTTCATGACTACGAGAAAAATCCTTTAACATAAAAATGACTAAACCCTAGCGTACACGCCCCGATAAATGCTCCACTTACTTTACAAACCGTTAAAAAGACGTTTTCTTTAGAAAATATTCCTAGAGTTCTCAAAAAAGTTGGTTTAAATAGTTCATACTTTTATTTATTTTTTTTTTTTTAACATTCGTGAATACAGAAATCGGGGGAGAAAATTATTACACCCGCCAGTAATCAATTTTAAAATAACCGGATGTCTAAAAGTCCAAATAATTTTCAGCGATTATAAAACATATCATCTAATTTTTTTTAGAAACGATGGTCCATGCTCCTTCTGGCGGAAGCCTAGCAACAAACTGTTCCCCAAAATGCTGTCTCCACTATCAGTGAGTAACTTCTAATGACTAAACGATAAATATGCATATCACAAGACGTTAGTTACTCAGTCACTTACAGCCACTACCAAAAATAAATATATATATACTTCTAATACTCTTTCATCAGCGATCCCTGGAATACATGGGGGGGGTCAATTTAAAAAGGTTCCTTTTTTTATCTCCCTCTCTCTTTCTTAGGGCTTGCTTATAAATAACTGAGATTGGCCGCCCTCAAATAGTTCCATTCTTATTTTGATACCTATTCCTATGGCGTTTCCGCATCTGGATACAATCCTGGAACGCTGTTTCCGGGATCATGCGTAGCTTGGTCAGCAATATTTCTCTTATCTTCTCTGTCATCGCGAATCTTCATCTTTCCAGCAGGAATTTCAACTTTAGAGAGAGAAAGAGAAAAAAAAAACCCGCGGGGTTCAGGTCTGAAGAGTATGGGTGACGAAGAAGCTCAGTCATGCTGTTTTTTTACTCAAAAGTCACGAATTAATCGCGATACGTGAGGTGGTGCATGGTCGTGGCGGAGTAACCACAAGTTGCTCTCCACACTTCATTTTTTTCCTCTTCACGCTATATAGATGAAGTTGCGTCACCTCTAAAACGCACCACAGATAAAGACTTTTCCACTCCTTTGAAAAAAAATAATACCGATTCATTGGCTTCGGTGGATGAGTCGTCAGTTGATATAACCGGGCGTCAGGACAGAGATCAACATCATTCGACTCGCCAACATTTAAGATCGCTTTTACCAGTCCATAGCACGCCGAATGGTTTAAACATTAATCATCGTAATCTTGTTAAGCAATTTGATGCGCCTTAGTAAAGGTTTACTAAGTTTGATACAAAGAAAATTTAATGTTCATACGTTACTCATGAAAATTAATCACCTCAAGAATCAAAATCAGGGAACGCACGACAATCCAAACCCGAATGATACGGAGCTGATCTGGGCGATGACTAACGCCGATAAATTAATGCAGTAAACATGTATCTACTATGAAGGTCAAGTCAAGGCTACACAGAACACCCCAACCGCATCTCGCTAAAACTTCCCGTTGGTGAACGTCACGAAATTTCGAGAACTTAAGAACAAACCTCGTATTAATGATCATTTGCAAAATACATCAAAAAGTTACAATGGTATATTTTTTTATAACTAATATCTCTGCATGTCACTCGGTACTTATATGGAACTACCATGTCGGTATGTTGGATGCGAAATTCTGAGTTAATGGATAAAAAAATTATCGACAAAATGAAAAGCTGAACACACTGAGGAAACAGTCATTAAATGAAAAAGTTCAAAAGTTGTGTTTATTACCAAATTTTGTCTTTCAATAAAAAGGTGACGACCCAAAGTATTAGGTAAAATTAATTAACCCACGGTTGTTGTGCAGTTGAAAGCAACAACTGCCTTTTCCATTTTTCCCTACAAACAAAATTTCCGGATCTCAATGTGATTAAAAATATAAAATTCCGTGTGGAAAATACGAGGTACAAAAAACGCTTACGTACTTCTAGATATGCACTATAGCATACAAAAATTAAGTTCAAGGCCTAATATTAAATCGCTGTTGTACATTAAATTTTGGGTGTCCCTGTAAGTAGAAAAATTAAATCAGTTTTATGAACGCATATGAAAATTTAGCACGGTTTGTATTACTTCCTTTGATGTTTAATAAGTCAACTATACGTTACATAATCAAAAAATTCCCTTCCAAATATTGATGGATTCATGTTTGTTTGTTTTTTGGCCCATTTATGGTATAAGAATTCATAACTTAGCCGAATAAGAATGAATCACTTCAACATGACGAACTTCGAGAAGAAAAACAAGGAAGAGAGCGAGAAAGAGAAAAGAATTAAAAACGAAACAATAAGTCTGAAGCAATTAAAAAATGAAGAAAACGAGAAAAGCTATCCCTCACCAGGATTAACAAAGGCAAAATTAACATACATCTTCAAATGGGTTAGAGCAGAGAAACTTTGAGGATCTCCGGTTCAGCGACAGAGTTAAGAAAAATCAACAGTGTGAATCACGTTCGGAAGCGGTTAGGTGATTCACACACACACACACACACACACACACGCGTCCACAGACAAAAATAGGTGTTCTCTAAATTCTTGACTTTACTGTAGCTCGTGTCTAAGCGATACCTCCTTTATTTATCAGTATCCAGTTCATTATCGAATACTTTAAAAGCCTTTTTTTCTGTTCATTTTCGATACTGGGAATCCTTTTTAACTTTTAAGAGTTTAACTACATTTTTTATCGGCTGCATTTCTCTTAGCTCTTGAAATTCCCTGTTTGATATTTTCAGCATTCTCTTACTATCTCTGATCTATTTTTTACTACATACAGAGACAGAAAATCGATCGCCTCCCCTCTCCCCCCCCCTTTTAGTTTAACCATACGTGAACAAAGTGAATGAGAAGTTTAAGACTTCTTAAAAAGCAAAATATTTTGTGTCAAAGTATCTTTTCCTAGAGAGACGGCGATATAACGTCTCTGTCTGTCTGTCTGTCTGTCTGACTGACTGACTGACTGACTCTCTCTCTCTCTCTCTCTCTCTCTCTCTCTCTCTCTCACACACACACACACACACACACACACACACACACATATTCTAATGCGGAGGCACTTGTCGTGAGACATTCGCCTTTTGTTATTCGCCGCGGAAGTCTTGCTGACTTCTTTATTATGTATGAAAACATCATTTAAGTGAGCCAACATTGCTCCCTATGCGGAGACAATACGGTAACGACCAAGCCTTACTCGGGATTTGAACCCTAACCCATTGCGTGGAAGCTCACGACGTCTAACTACTATACCATGTGAGCGGCACACACACACACATCTATATATAAATAGATAGATAGAAATAGATTAAACTGAAAACAAAGACAAGAAGCTAAACCAAAACAAGACGACCAGAAATTGCTAGTGTAATTATTATTATATCTTTGTGAACATTGCCGACAATATTATCGAACTGTTCGTACTGTTGAGAGATATGATGATTAACTTTTTTCTTCTATATTTTTTCCGTCTGTTTAATTTGGTTTACCTCCAAGTCTTAGTTTTCAGTCCAAGCTTTTTATAATTTTCTCCTTATGTAGGAAAGTACTGCAATCTACGCCTTAGTATGCAAGTTTTTATATTAAACTCCAATACTTCATTTTTTCTATTAGTTAACAATTTTTTTTTTTTTTACTTTATTTCTGTGTGTATTTGTGTGTCTATGTATCTCTCTCTCTCTCTCTCTCTCTCTCTCTCTCTCGAGCCAAAACATTATGACCACCCCTACATTTTGCAATGAATTCGCCTGGATGACGTGGAAGGCACGTGATCAGGTGGAAGTGGCATTTAACTACTGCTGGAGAGTCTGAAGAATCATTCTTTCACTTACTTCTGTGTGTGATGGGAAAGGCTGCGGATCTAAGCGACTTTGATAGAGGGCAGATTGTAATGGCTCGAAGGCTCGGAACAAGTATTTCCGAAACTGCACGACTCGTGGGTTGTTCGCGACCTACAGTTGTTAGTACTTATGCAAAGTGGATGAATGACGGTGAAACCAGCAGTAGACGACATGGTGTTGGACGTCCACGAGCTATCAAAGAAAAAGGTCGTCGGAGACTGTCTCGCATGGTGAAGCAAAACCGGAGCCAGACAGTGGCTCAGCTGATAGCCCAATACAATGCAGGGCCAAGTAGAATAGTATCGCAGCACACTGTTCAGCGGACACTGTTGGATATGGGGCTACGCAGCAAACGTCCCACTCGTGTGCCTTTGCTGACCAAGCGTCATCGCCAACTGCGCCTGCGCTGGGCCCGGGAACATCGCGACTGGTCCATGATCAGTGGGAGAGAGTTGCCTGGTCAGATGAATCACGGTTTGTCATTCATCACGCCGATGGCCGTGTCAGGATACGCCCTCTTTCAGGTGAACTGTTGCTCCCTCAATGTACAGTAGGTCATACACAGGCCGGTGGTGGCGGTATTATGCTTTGGGGTACGTTCTCTTGGGCGTCTCTGGGACCCGTGGTTGTGGTAGAGCAGATCATGAATGCTACAGGGTATCTAAACATCATTGCGGACCAGTCGCACCCTTACATGGCCTCTGTTTTTCCAGCTGGAAATGGAATGTTCCAACAGGACAACGCCCCGTGTCACAAGGCTAAAATTGTGTTGGAGTGGTTCCAGGAATATGATGCTGAATTGCAGTTAATGTCCTGGCCGCCTAACTCACCGGATCTCAATCCGATAGAACACATTTGGGATGTCATGGGACGGCAGCTCAGAGTTCAAAGACCACCAATTCGCAATATCTCGGATTTGCGTGACCGTTGCTTAAACATCTGGTACAATCTGTCTCCGGCCATCTACCAAGGACTTGTGGTATCCATGCCAAGGCGGGTTGAAGCTGTGTTGCGCACCAAAGGTGGGCCAACTCGTTATTGACAGGTGGTCATAATGTTTTAGCTCTTGAGTGTGTGTGTATATATATATATATATATATATATATACGTAAATTATATTTTATATCTGAAAAAAATGTGATTGGCAATTTTGAACCTGAACTTTTAAAATGGATGTTAATGAATTATATGAAAATCAACGAGATTCCTCGGAATATGACACAAAAGGCCGATTATACAGTGGATCCAAAATTTTGCTCCATTGAAAAATACGCTTCTTTTAGTACAATTAACGGCGATTTCAAATAACAAAATTTGAATGGTTAATACGTAGCATATCTATGGTGCCCGGTATAAAGGGCTTAAGTCCAAAAAAGTGATTGTTAGATATTTGTGACTATTGATAAAAATAAATAAATAAAAAATCTTTTGACTTGTATAAAAGGCTTAAGTCTATCAATTTTGTAAACAAAATTACATTTCTTTGTACAAAAGACTCAAGTCGAAATTATTGTTCTGCAATTGGTATAAAAGCCAATAACTTGGTATACTTAAACCACTGTTTTTGACTTAAGCCCTTTATACCGAGTACCATTGATATGGACGGTTAAGTATTAATATTATTTTCCATATTTCTCTAATAATACCAAAACTGAAATAAATTCGTAGTTTGTGATTTCGGATTTATTATTATTTCAAATTTCATTTTTTTTTTACCCTAAAAGCTAAATAAAATAACGAAAAATTAAACAATTAGCGTAGAATATTTCTCTCCTAGACATCACTAGTTTATACATCAACGACCCCATTTCCGTTTATGGTTACTCCATGCAAGGAAGATATCTCTGTTTCGGGTGGGATGCTTCGGTGAAGGGCTTTGGTTATTACCTCATCTAAAACACCTACCCTTCACAGAAAATAAACATGAAAGGTGCAGTAATCCCTGGAAATCCAAAAAATATTTTAATAATTAAAATTTAAACGAGAAGAAAAAATCTCTCGACACGGTTGATACAAAATGAAACGCATAACTATTTAATGCGAAAATTATACACGACTTCGACTGTCACTCAAGAATACGACGTTTTCCGGCTTAATTTTTTCTGGCGTCGTTGAATCAATCAATCGCTCTCTCTCTCTCTCTCTTTCTCACACACGCGCACATGCATATATATATATATATACACTTCTAAAATGTCGTTGCATGGAGGAGAAAAAAATAAATAAATAAAAGTTTCACTTAAAGAATAATCTAACTACAAGAGACAGAAAGGTTTTCTTTTTTTTTTTTTAAATAGAATCTCTTTTGAACATTTTATATCAGAAATTATTCCATTTAACACATCAATAAAATTGAACTTCCAACATGGTTGTAAATCTCATCTACATTTTTAATTAGTAATAATGTATCAAACACTTTAAAAGCAGCTAACTTGGGTCATTTTCTTCCTTTAAGATAATTTTAAATTCCACGAACGCAAAATGTGAGAGTTTAGATATTTTACCAATGATACCAAACGTTTTACTAGACAGTTATCTCTGTTAGATCTTTACAATGAGGATGAAATAAAGGGAAACGAAATTTACGAGAAATAATTTAGAATATATAATTTAATAGAGGTATCCGCGTTCTCTGAAAGCTTGCTTTACGGAAGGCATACTTTAATGCCTCATTTCATATATATATATATATATATATATATATATATATATATATATATATATATATATATATGTATGTATGTATGTATTGGGGGGGGGGGATCTGAAGAGCATTTTCACTTTTCCGAAAAAGAGTAGAAGAGAACAACAGCTTTCGAAGTTTCTTCAGCAATGAGGAAGGGACAGACCAACGCTTCCCAACTTTTTTCAAAGTCAAGGCGCCCTTAATAGTCGTAATACGTATGAGTCCCCCCCCCCTTTACTCATGTATATAACCCTTACGAAAACTGATATATGCACGATTGTTTTTCCCAATAGGTAGATATATTTCTTTTTAAAATATTAATGTTTATAATTATATTTTTAAATACAATATATGACCATAGATGCTCAAATTACAGAGAGTTTAACCAAAGTTTTGTTCAGTAATAACTAAACAACATAAATAAGTTGGCAAATAGGATGGTTGAGTGTTGATTTGAAGCCGTCAGCAAACGTACAGCCCTAGAGTGGATATTTTGAGTCGAAGGAAACGAACCCACATAAATTAAATCCCTCTAAATATTTTTTTACGTGGTTAGGTGGTGGAACGGAATGCCAAGGTCATCTTTTGCAACACGCGGGCTTTTACTTATTTATTTATTTATTTAATCTTACGAAGAGGAGTGATGAAAATGTAAACTCACGTAAAATATTTTACCGCGGGTTAAAAAAATTCTAGAATTTAATCATCCGAGGGCGACTTTTTTCCTATTTTCGAAACTTAAGATACGTCATAGTTTCGTTGATGTGACCCCCAACGACATCAAGAGTTCTTTAAACTTTGAGATTGTACTGATGCTTGATTTTAAAATAATTTAGTTCATTATAAAAAAAAATTATTTAACACTGAAATGCCAAAATTTTATACGTTTCTTTGAATTATTAAGTCAAATTCATAGTCTTGTCTCTTGCAAATCAATCAGTTCAGAAAAATATCATTCAACGGTGGACCTTCGGCTCTTACGGAGGACCTTAAAGGTCCAGTGATCCCAGGGTAGCTGGTGTAGTCAATAAAGCCTTACTTGAAGTTGAAAGATGATGACTCTCTCCTCTTCACCCAAGTTTCCTGAACCTCCCAACAACGGTGGGACTCAAGCTAACACACCATCGTCCAATCCCTACCCCTCATGTTTAATGTTACACCAATTCTCATAAATTAAACTACTACGAATAACCTTAATTTGGTCTTTACAACGAATTTATCGAATGCTTTATTTTGCAATATATTATTGTTATTTTAATTTATTCGGGTTGTTTGATATAATTTGAAGTGTTTATTAAAGTATTTTTCGCGCCCCCAGATGACATTTTAATCAGGAAATGCTTAAAAATATGTTTTTATTCAGGTGAATAGTAATTCCTTATTCTTTTTAAGTACACCTTACGATAGATTTAAAAGGAACGCTCTATTTTTGAATAGCGAAGAAAACTAGTGTATTCAAAATTTTGAAGAAATAAAAATATTCTGTTGATCAAATCATCTCGTTTTAATGATAGGCAAAGGTGAGGGAGAATGTTCATTTCGATCCCTTCAGAAAAAGTAAAGGTTTTTTGGTTTTGGTTTGGAGCGCTGCAGTCAACGTTTTGCTACACGAGGGCTAATTAGACCGGGACCTACAGTTTAAAGCCGATTCCGAACGGCTACAACATCCATGCCAACATAGGGACTCGAATCCACAGGGTCTGAACCGAATGCCAGCCCCCTAACCATTCGGCTATCATCCGGCCAAAAAGTAAAGGAGTTTACAGAATCAATAAATTAACAACAGCAACGGGTTTTTTTATTTTCAGGAATGCAAAATACATTGAAACTTCTGTATTGCGGCCAGTAATGGTTCCAAAAAAAATTGGCGTTTTGCGGGGTGGCCGTGGATAAGGTATTTTTTTTTTTTTAAACATTGGTTCTGGGCAGTTTTTAATCGGTTCTGAACAAAATACGGGGCCAGCTAGAAAAGTTTCATTGTACATGATGGTTTCATATTGTTACATCTATAAGATGGTAAAGACAACATCGAAAAGAGCTGTTGGCAGAAAGAAAAACTTGCAGAACAGTATCCTAGCCATTCGGACATTGCCCGACGACAGTAATTATGTACATTAGTAAGACGTAATAAGCAGACACATTTAAAGACATGGAATGAGGTATACCGTAAGTCGACAGACTACTACAGTGTATAACTAGAACTGCTTTCAGCACACAGACTTCGACACTGAATCACATTAATTAAGAATACCGTCTCGAATATAGATCTGGAAGTGCCGATTCGGTGCAGTTTCCAACAAACCATTCGTAATGAAAATGACAGAGGAGGCTATCATTAGAATGTTACCACTACGTTATGATACAAATTTTCAAAGGTAGATAATCTACATGCAAAGGAATTCTAAACTAATGTCGGCAGCCGTTTTCTACATGTTTACTACTAATCTGCATGTATGCCTCACAATCATGCGGAAAATATAGGCGTATACTGATCCCCCCCCCCTTTCCTCCATAACATTTCTTGGTCGCCATTATAAATCCTCATTTCCCTTGCAATTTTTTTTTTCCTTTCTTTCACGGCATTACTTTCTAATCGCAAAAGAAGCAATTTCGGTTCCTGACATCCAGATAAGTTGGTTCTTAAAGATCCGATGTATGCTACTTGCTTTAGAGAGAGTGCGCTAAGACATAAATGCACTTTCGCCGAGAAAGGGGAAACGAACACTATGCGTATTGCAAAGCATGAGAATGAAAAATTTACCCATGCTCCTAATGCATGTATGTCCTTGGTATGCCTGAACAAAGTGATGGACAAAATGAAATGGCAAATTTTAAATCACCATGAATTAATTTTAGAAATACATATATTGTTCGATTTTTTATATTGTCATGTATGCTTATGCTCTAGATCAGCAGTTCTCAACCTGTGGTGCGCATATCCCTTGGGGTTCAGGAGTATGCGGAAGTTTTTCAGTAATGGTAGAAAACCCAACCTCTTTAACGAAATTTAACCTCTTAAATACGAAAAAAAATTATAAAATATCCAGATTTTTTTTTCCTCTCTTTCTGGAATGATCACAAAACTCCAGCCGAGAAGAACGTTCTAACCGAAGCGAGATAAATTTTGAACATCTGCGCTGAGTTTCTGAGTGGATGAACGTCACTTCCCCTCCGATCCCCAGACTGTTCGAAAAACTAATTGATTCGACTATTTCAATTTTTTTTTTTTTAATTCCTATAACGATTTTTCAGTTATTTTCCTCTTACACGAATTTAATTAAAATTAATTCAACGCACTCTGTTTCCATAATCTCTGTGTCTGTATGTCTATTTCAGTGATTATACTCGGGTACAATTAGTGAAAATTTTTTGCTAAAGGGTATAAAGTTACAAAACGATTCAGAAACGCTGCTCTAGGTATAAGAAGCCCGTGCTAGTGTCGGATACTTAAAGAAAGAATATTTATATTTGCCATTATTTTCTCCGTGGGGATCGGACGAAATATCTCCGAGGGTGCTTTCATTACAATTCAAGTTCTGGAAAATTTAATTGACCAGAACTTGAATACTTTGATTTTTGTTATCATAAATTACGTAAATGAAAATCCGTCAAATAGTTAAGGTTTCTATAAACTGAAAAATATAGTTTGATTTCAAAATTTTGAGCGACTACACTGAAATAATTAAATTAGCTACAATATATTATCTACTTATTTACATTTCCACGTGCTACGATGCTATGTATCTGTCTATAACCTTTTACCTTTTCTAAAGAAATTTCGGCCTAGAATCAGAAAATCACGGATCACCTTGTTCCAGAGTTAGCTGAGACACTTTAAAGCTATTGAGTCAGCTGTACGACTAGATTAAGCAATTTCACTTGCATATACAAATTTAAAAATCATAATTATATACGTCGATAGATGGCCGAATGGCAAGGCGCTGGCTTTCGGTACAAGAGTCCGTGGGTTCGGCTACTGGCATGATATTTGTAGCCGTTCGGAATCGGCTTTAAGCAGTAGGTTCCACTCTCAACTAATCATAATTATATATAGAAGGTTAGGTCTCGCCTCTCACATTTAAACTCCAGCAATAAACTGGTGGTGAAACTTACCTTCTTCCTTAACATTTAACGAAATGGGGAATTATTGGTGTCAACAACAGTCATAACAATTACATGACGATGCTCTTCCACAAACGAGAGAGGCGACTTTTGACCTACTTAAAATACTCTTCAGATTTTATTCCAAGACAAATCATAAGAATGCGGGTATTAACTTTTGATAAAGGAAAACAAAATAAAGTTGGGTCATACAAAAATATTTTTCTGCTTTGCAAAGTAAAATCCAGAAATGTTCGAAAATCTCCATCATACCGAAAAAGTATTGGATTTTCTAGCAATTCTATTACCTACAACTAGTAAGGCCTCTAGAAAAAGGAATGCAACTTCTGAACTTTTCATGATTACCAGAACTCAACGTAAACACTATAGTTATTTTGCATACTAACAGCAATTTTACTTTAAAAAAATAAGCACTTAAAAATTTACGACGTTTTTCTCAATTGTAAAAAACTCAATAATAAATTAAGCCTCACTGTCCACATGTCTCCCTAGTTGAAATTTCTAAAAATTTATTCATTGAAAATTCAAAGTACGTACGAATTATCACACTTTGCGCAATGCTTTTCAAGTACGCAGATGCTGATCAAACTATACATTATGTTAATTATTTTTTAAAAAATGCATTATAGACTCCGAGAACAGCGGTTAATTAAGCATATTAATTATTGTTTTCGAATTCCTCAGAATTAAAAAAATCCGCGAGTAAATTGACAACTACAGAGAGTAGTATGACATGAAACCTTGAAAATCAAAAATTGATCACCACTGATCTGCTGTGTAAGCGGAGGGGTCGCACACTCATTTATCTCGCCTTTTTTTCAAAGGACGTGCGATTTTTAATTATTAAACATATCAAATTACTTTTAGTTCCGCGTAAAATTATTTTTCTCCAAAAGTAATCGGCTTTCCAGCAGTAACTAAAATGGAAGGTTTCCGTAATTGAAATCTCAAACGTAACTTTCAAATGGAGATATTCATCTAATCGCCGATATTTTTTTTTTTCCCCAATGCGGCAGACGGTATCGTGGACAATATCCAGCCCCGATAATAATATAAATCTCCAGAATGAATTACAGAACCGAGAAAATAATAATGATAATACACAAAATATCTTAACTGTGTGTGATGAGTCAGCATCTCTAACACAGGTAATTGAAGTATTGAAGTTTATTAGCAAATTTAAGCAAAAATCTACTACCCCCCCCCCCCCCCCACAAAAAAAAAAAAAAAAAACCTACGTTCCCTTTCCCAGAAAAATGAAAGTAAAATAACAAAATAACTTAACCTTCTGTGAGCATAATGATATACTTCACAAAACATACGAATTTATCAGTATATCTGGTAACTACTTATGATGAGTGTGACAAACTTTATAGATGATATTCGAATAACACGGCATTTAAAAGTTTGAAGACGTAACAGCTTTCAAACACATAATGTGAGAGTTTGATTTGTGGTCATACGAAACAATTATAGACCATGAGTGACTTTGTTTATAATCAACAACCAGGTCTACCAGGACCGGGAGTCGTACTCCGGTTTCCTAACTCCGCGCCGGCACTTTCCCAACTATGCGATCGCAGCGATGTGAAGCCCCTTCCCACCCACCCCACCCTCGAAATGGCACTAGGAGAGAAAACACTCTCAAAGACCCTTTCTACAAAGACTAAGGCTCATGTATGACACTTAATGTACTCGTGATGACTACTCGCCTAAGAAATATTTTCCCCCTCGTAATCCACTAACAACTAGTTACGAGATTCCGACTTGAAGTTGCTCATATAATGCTAGTAACTTTCTTTGTATAATAGTTATGAAATGGGAAAAATAAAAGGTTTATAATACGGCTCCGGATGCAACAAGACAAAGGAAATAACAAATTTTAAAGCAATTATAGCTGTCCATAAGATGTAGAAGACTCAAATGCTAAAAAGAAAAAAAAATCTTTAAAATATATATTTACTTACCTTGAGTACCAACAAGAATTAAAGGGACTTCACCAGGACTTCTATAATGCGACATTTTAGTATAATAATTGTATATAGCATTGAAAGACGCCTCATTTTCTAAACTGAAGACGTAGATAACAGCATCTACCCAACAGCTAAACTATAAAAATAAATGTCGATTTCAGATAACTACCTACACAAAGTAAATATGCATGAAAAATACTAGGTAATTTACCACACAATTCTTAACCAATATTTCCTTGGTTAAGAAATTCAAAGTACTACAAGAACTCTCTCCCTCAGTGTAAGCATAAATTCATAGAAAAACTGAATGATCTTAAAACATTTGATACCGAAGGTAAATGCTCTTAAAAAATAAAATAAACATAAAATTTTATATCAATTAAAAAAGAAAAGAGAGTGGAAAGAAGGCATTTCAGTCTCAATGTAAGTATCAATATAAAATTATTTGAACACAATCAGATATTATGGAAGCTGCAAATATGTTATGAGTTCAAACTTTGCACATTACTACCATCCAGCAGAGTACATAATGGATTAGGTTTAGTGATAAACAAGACACAAGCAACATCGTGTACAGGTCTTATGGTGATATGCTATAACTACAGTAGGCAAATTGAATAAGTAATTGGATAAACATGCAAAGTATTTCTGAGAGCTAGAAATCAGATTTAGTGGGACTTTTCTGATGGTTTGTTGACTGGATATTTTTGACTTAAAATCTATGAACAGACTGTGTCAAACCAACAGACTTTGTCGATGGAGCTATCTCTCCTGCAGTGACACCAGTACATTTCCCATCTCTTTATGATGGGTCATTAAAATTGAAGTAACAGCTGAAATAGGCATTTAAGATAGGACTTTCAGTTATAAACCAGCTCTAGAAACCACTCTTAAACACATTGGCCACATAAAGTATACATTTCTACAGGCATAAAACAATGTTAAAGGGGGTCGTTGTCTCTTGAATGTAAAATTTAGGGGTGCATGAGTTCCTTAAAATGTTAACTTAAAAACATGAAACATTATGTACCCTTCTAGGGATAACCAATACGTAACAATTCTTGAAAATCATTAATTGTCTAAATTATACTTCAGTTATACATTAAGATGCTCAGAGACAGGTTACTGACACATTTTTATTTCAAGAAATTATGGGATGGGTACATAGACTGGGGAAAAATCATTGATAACCGTTAAGGAACAAAGAGCACAGTATGCTAACGTAATGGCAGAATGTACACACTGAACTTTGAAATAAGCACCATAGACACTGAAAATAGGTACTGGTGTCATTAAAGAAAAGTGCATGAATGCAAGTGAATTTTAAAAGAAAGCAACATAAGGGTAGAAAATCTAAACTATGAGTTTGGAACATGCTAGACTGAGGTCAAGCATATACAGTACACGTTTAAGAGCAGACTAATCTCACTTGTACTAAATCAACAGCATATACCGTATTTTCTCGCGTTAACGCACCTCTATAACTTTTAACTACATTTTTTAATTTTTAGGTATATTCTCCATATAACGTGCACCCTTTTTGTTAAGAAGAAACATCATGCCAGTCTAGAAATTGTGTGCGACTCGATAATAAAAGCATGGAATGAAATTAAACCTGAAGTAATTCAAAACTCATTTAAAAAATGTTGTATATCTAACAATCTAGATGGAATGGAAGATGATTATTCATTTATGGATCAGGGTAACAGTGAAGGTGAAGATGAAAGAGAATTCGATGATGTGCCTGACGATATAACGGTTGATGAATATTACGAACTTTTCATGTTATCCGATGATGAAAATTTTTCAGTTCATAAGGTATGTCATTTCTTTTAAATAAAAAACATTTTAGTTACATGTAGAAATCTTTTTATGCTCATCTTTTCCTTATTTTTAAATCTATCATTTTTATATACAGCGCATAACATGCACCCATAATTTTCGAGCTTATTCTTTGTATTAAAAGTGTGCATTATAAGCCCGAATATACAGTATGTGCCCTTGATTATGATAGTGGTCTAAGTCATTGTGCTGGTGATTACGAAAGTGGTATAAGTCAAGAATCTAAAAAAAATATGTTTATTAGCCTTTTCACATTGCATTCTTCTACATTACCATAATCTGAAGCAGTGTTTACAAAAATTTTAAAATTGAACAGTAAATATTTTCTGAAATATTTTATTATATAGTATGAAAATATTTTCAGTTTGTTCATACTCAAACCTTTAAATATATTGAAGCGAAAAATATGACTTAAACCACTTTTGTAATCACTGGTACAGTGACTTAGACCACTTTCATAATCAGGGGCACATATGATCGCAACATCTCAGTTACCTTGTTTCAATTTTCCCTAAGATTTGTCATTATGAGCAGTGTTCTGGATTACTTTCAACAATCAGCACCTCCTATTACAGATTTAGTGCTCTCATCAACTCATTTGTTCAAGATTACAAATAAAATATATTAGATTGAAAACTACTGGAAAATTGCATATCTTAATATTGAATATTAAACTAACCTGTATTTCTGGAGGGCCACCTTCATCTCGTATAAGAAGCAGGTAACTTTGACCTTCTATTACAACTTCCTTTTTAAACCTTCCACCTGAGATTAAAAGAAATACTTATATAGAAGTGTTTACAGTCAGTAGCAGGGGGGGGGGGGAGAAAGAATTTCAGACTAAAAGCTTACCTTCTGGTGATTCATCTTGCATATATGAACCAGTCAAGTATCTATGTACCAAAGCAGATTTCCCACTTGACAGGCTTCCAACAATACCCTATATAATTCAGATATATATATATATATATATATATATATATATATATATATATATATATATATATATATATATATATAATAATAATAATAATAATATTGACATAAAAATAAAAATACAATCATATTAAAAACTGTTTATGATCATCCCTCACTGGGGAATTACCCACTAAATATTTCTTTTCATACAATCTTCTAAAATTCATAAAAAGATTTCCCTACTGAGTGGCATTATTTAAGGAAAGAAGTTTCCATAAAGTTTCAGAAGCAAATAGAATGAAAAAGTTAAACTAAGAGTTAAAAAAAAGAGAGAAATATTAATTTCATTATAAATCCATGATTTGCACATTTACAGTTTATACACATTATGACTTCATTCAGTCAAGAACATGTGCTGTCCTCTACATTATTACATGCATGAAAGTTTCTTTTTTTTTTTTTTTAAATCAGGTCTAAGTAATTCTCTTAAAATCTAACAGTACAGCCATCAAACAAAATATAAAAGCAACTATCTCTGACAGTAACTACGACTCAGAAATTTTTATTTTAATTTCCAAGGTTTCACTCTTTACACATGTGACTGCATTACAGTGGCATTATACAAAATTTTCTTCACCTGAAACTTAATGTTGAATACCATACAGAAAATTCACCAAAAAACTTTACTAAGCATGAGGTGGGCCAATGACTGTGTCCTTAGTGATCCTTAAGAATAACCTACCTTAGAAAACATGTTGCTATTAGATATGTAACAGTATTAATCTACAAGACCACTTAAGAGTCATCTAGTCCATTTGAGCCTATTTGTATAGTCATTAATATGCATGGCAAAATCAAGCCCTTTAAAGTGTGGCAAAATGCAACAGAATTTTTTAAAACAACTTTTCTTATTAAAAAATTATTAAAACTGTTGTTTTAAGATATTTCTATATTATTCATATTATAAATTTTAATTTAAAATATGTTTTTATAATACAGATTTAAATTCTTAACTGAAACTGCAATAACTGACACTCCTACATGAATATTTATACAAAAGTTTACTTCAATCAGAGATAGAAAAATTGTTTAATACAAGCACAAGGAATTATTGATTTTAGAAGAAAAAAAAGTATGCTGGTAAAATGCAGCAACCATATATCTAATAAAAGCATGCCTGTCACACAAGAACATTGGAGTATTTCAACTTGCTTGTGATCACTATCTGTATAAAAGCACTCTAGTTAAAAGGAAGACACAAAACAGGTTTTAATTCAACTGAAGCTTATCAAATGAACTGAAGAATTATAATGGAGAGAGTATGTGGGGCAGAATGCAATAAATATAATATAATATAGGTAATCAAGGAAAATAAAATTAATGTAATAAGAGTTACAAAGCAAAGATTTTGAAAACCTTAAGATTTAGTAAAAGAAAATATGGAGTACCATTAATATTTAAAAACTGGCAAAGCATTTCATTAAATTCATTTAATAAAAAAACCTTCATTTAAGTTTTTGTGGTCATTAAAACACAGGATAATTATAACTGAAGTGACAGTTCTAAAAGCAGTATAGAGATGGATTTACATGACAGTTCAGTGAGAAAACTGGTACATACTTAAATCAAAATGTAAGATGAGAATTTAAAAATAATAATAATGATAATAATTTTAGTACCAAATAATAAAAACAAGGCTTAATATATTTTTTTAAAAGCATTTCAGGGACACATAAGGCACATGGTAAAATGTTATGTCTCCTTTGATCACATAAAAGAACCATGGATATCCGCAAAAGGGATCTAGTACTGCTGGAAAAACCCCTTTTCTAACACCACAGGAATATTACAACTGCATTTCTTATAATAACTATGCAAATTATTCAATGAAACAATCTTTGTCACTAAAATGGACTGAAGAAAAAGATTTTTAAAAAAATGAAATAACAAGCCATTTAAGCATGGTTTTATATAAAGGTGGGTGGATCCTGCTTCAGATATCAATGTGGAAGATGTGTCACCTTTGCGAATATCCAGTTAGAGCAAAAGTCATGTTTACTAAGCTCAAATTCTGCTGTTTTACAGGCTAGAGTAACACAGATTTTCTTTAAGACATCCTTTTCAATATACAACTGTAGCCATTATCAGGATCACTGAGAGCTGGCATTAGGCCTCTAAAATTTACTGACTTGGGAAACCATCTCCCATTCATCTCAACATGTCTGGTCAACGCTGTATCATATTTATATACCAGTATTTCATATACAGGCAATTTTAATTTGTAAAATTTAAAATTATGATTGACCAGCTTAAAATTTTCTTCATTTTAAGAGTGTCAACATCCCATGGAGACACTATAAAGAATTATTTTTTAATCATAAAATTTTATCGAAAGTTCTCATCAGAATACCCAACAGTTTTAGCTTTGATTAATTAAGTAGATCCCTTTTTTACCATATCTCTTTTAGTACTAACATATCAATGATAACCACCCTGCAAAACTAAACACTTTTGATCATATGACACACTCTAAAACTTTTACAGGAAAATAAAAACTCACCAGTCTCAGATCAGGAACAGATCGACTTAGGGTCCATTCTTGACTGTTCACAAAAGAATCTGATAAAAAAATATATATATATAAAATAACACAGTACTACAAATCAAATAAAAAGGGAGAAAACAGAACTGTTAGAAAAGTATATTGCTCAATAATGTTCCTTTAAATCGGTAGTTTTTTAAGGAACTCAGATGGATTTTTTATGCAACTGTGAAAAAAAAAATCACACATCAAAACGTAAGTGATGGTTTCTAAGTTTAAATTAATTTAATAAGGAGAAATCAAAACACTCTAGTTTACTTCTTGGATTTGTGTCATACCCCCATGAAGGAGTTTTTGTTAGCTGCCATAAAGAACTTCAGTATAATTAACTATAAGTTGAAATATTTATGTTTTTTGCTATCATAAACAGTTACCTACATAAAAAGGCAATAAAATTCAACATAATGTAAAAAGTAGCTCACCTTAAAAAAAGAGAGAGAGAGAGAGAAAGGAATTGCCTTGATGGCTCCCTCTAAACTTTAAAAATATGCTGTTTCATTGTTTTAAAGTTTAGTTTCAGGTCAGAAATATAAATTAGAAATAGGGATGTATGATTAAAAAAAAAAAATTACCAGCAATGAACTGATATAGTACATAGATAAAAAGTTCTTTAACTTTAGTATAACACAAAATTTAAAAAACAAGGGGCTAATATCACTCATCTATTATATCAAACAGTTAAAAGCAGATTAAAAACAATCCAGATTTATGTTGTCAGCAGATATAATTCTCACAAAAATTTATTCAGAATGAAAATACATAATTTTGCCTCACAATTATACATAAACACTTGGAAATATTTTAAAATGCTATCATAATATAATCTTATACCGGGTAAAATAAACCTGAATTTAAAAAAATTCAAAAATAACAAGTTTATTTACATTCAGTACACTGGAAGAAAAAATATTTTTAAATGAATAAACTGAAAAAGCTGTGTTTAACATGTTAATCAATACCTAATAAGTTATAAAATACCGATAGTTTATTTATTTATCTTACGTCACAGGTAATAACGTTAAGTAATTGTTCACGATGACTAACACTTGGCTAAATGTAATTAGCAATGTCTATGTTTACATTAGTACGTAAAAGCAACATTTTAATGAAACAAAATTCCGCTTTCCTTTACACTTGAAATAATTTACTGTCAAACTACTTGTTTATGCAATTTGTAAAGGTTTGTAATCGGGAGAATAAAAATCGAAGAAAAAACTAGGTAAGCAGCATTTTTAAAAAAAAAACATAACAACGGACGCGAAACTTGACACTTGGGTCAAGTACCATTAAAACACACGCTGCAAAATCTAAATGAGACAAGGGATAGGATAATTTTTAAAAACTGCACTGACAAGATTAACCAGAAAACAGTGATTCTGTTTAGATGGATGATGAACATAAATAAGAGATTGAATATATGCGGATATATACTTTTTGTTACTAAAGTAACTTTTGTATATACGTTACATTACTAAATGCGAAGATCCCATAACTCTCTTACTCATTTTATATAATTTGATTACACAGAGGTTTAAAAATAAATAAAACTTGTCATACATATTAGAGTCAACAACCCCGAAGCAGAGCTGGTGTACAATTGTCATTCACGATTTAGTATGTTCTGTGTTATAACAACATAAGGATATTTGTGGGGTTTTATTTAAATTTACAATACCTTCGATACAGACAACGTGTTCTCGAATTTGCTGAGCAAGTAAGGGATCAGGCATAAGCTCTAGATGATCATAAATAGCATATATGCTGGGATGCACACTCTCAAATCTTTGGATTTCTTGTCGAATAGCTAACGAATTACTATAATATGGTTGCTGAACATGACCACGATTATTCATTTTAGATCATTTTCTTGTCAGCTAAAAGGGCATAAATCCATTCTAGCTTTGGGCGGACTAACATTTGACAGATCGCATCGAAGCTTCCAAGATCACGACTATTAAGTTGATAACTCACTAATGGCCATACAATCATGAATGCGCATGCGTCTAGCGGACAGACAGTTTATAAGTTGTTTTCATGCTCCTTCTGTTTGGAAACGAAACTTTCGACACACAACGAAACACCACAAAAATGTTCGAGTACAAATTCTCTAAGACATGGTTTGAGTTTCATAATTATCACAGATAACAAATTTTAATACAGTTTACCTTCAACAAATATCTATAAAAAATCTGTATAATATAACAGCAATCAAAACTTGCGCTTGTAGTCAAATGTCGTTCCTTACAAATTAACAAAATATTTTTCATTTATTTTCAGAATTTTGCTAGATATTTATGAAAATTTCACTGTTCTAGGTAGAATTCTTCCAGACTAAAGTGAAATAATCAGAAGCTCAAACTAATATGAGACAATAAGCACTAAGGCAAGAGGATGACCATTTCATTTTATCTTAAAAAGTAATAAATTTTCTTATTTTTGTTTAATTTTATTTGTAATTTAAGTAACCGACATGGACATGGACAAGAAGTTTTCGTGGTGTTTCAAATAGGGCTAAGAAAGCCCTTTACCATCGGTATGGATATGGGAAGCACTGAAGCTTTTCACGCATGGTCCAAGAAGAATTGAATCAAGTAAAAAAAAAAAAAAAAAAAGTTACAAAATAAATTAAAGAAATTACAAAAATAAAAATAAAATGTTGGAATTTAGTAAATTAAAGTTAACACAAAATTATATCAGCAAGACAAGTCCAAAAAAAAAAATCCTAATATAAGATAAAATAAAACGCAAAATATAAAGATTAAACTCTCAAAGGTCGAAGACGAGCCACAGAGGACCGCGAGCAGCAAAGATATTAAACGCTGGGATCAAACCCAAGATGGGAAAGAACTATAAAGCAACCCGTGCTTGAAAACAGTCCGAAAAAGGAAGCAAGATGATGAATTTGTATTACAGAGGTTAAAAAAGATCAAGCTTAACTACTGGTCGAGAGCAAAATGTGTCCCGCAACCTGATTGATTGACGAAACAGGATCCAGGAGCTTAGAAGAAGATATTATCAGGTTTAAGTAACCGAATTTTTCTTAGATGAAATTCCTGTTAAGAGAATCATGCCCACAAAATCACACCATACTAGATAATAACTTTCTTTCAAAATCTGTGTACGCAACGCTCCTGCAAATATTTTCAGTGCCTGTACTTCCAAGAACACTTTGTTTATAAATATATTTCATATAAATATTTGATATTTGTTTGTATGACAAGAATACTTTGTTTATAAATATATTTGATATATTTATACGGACCTGAAGGCCCCCTAGACCGCGGCCTGGTTCGCCTAGTTCTAAGTCTGCCACTGTCCACAGGATATGAGCTTGTCTCACTGGATAAAATATAACAAAAATCCTTAAAGATAACTGAGCTCACACACACACATATATATATAAATAAATATTTATATACATATAATCATAATTATATAATTATTACATTGTAACTAATACTATGTCTTCACTATCACCAGCAGAAATTTCTGCGTGATAGAATACATAAATAACTCTTATGCTTCTTAAGAAATTGCTCCTTTTATATTCATATTTATTAGCATAAATAAAAATTTGTTATGAAAGAAAGAAGAAATAAAAGACTCCAAATTGTTTACTTTCTTCAAAAAGAAATATATGTATCTCGTTATTATTTAAGGTGGGACTCATGGAATAATTTTCTAAACATTTAGTATTTGGGGATATCGCAATAATGATATATTCTTGATGCAAGATGAACTCGTTCTCTCTCTTTCACTTTCTTGCTTTCTGAAACTTATGTTGTCCATTGCCAATACGGACGGTTTGCAACGCATACAGGATTTTGCAAGAGGATTGAAAAATTCATCTGCGTCTCTCTGGAACATAGTTCTCTGCGTCTTTCTGGACTATGGTACTGGATTGAGATTCAGGAATTTGGCTGAACAATTTGTTTCCCTAACATCTTCCTTTTAGTAAAATCATTCACAGGTTTTGCCTTTCGGTATCGAAAGCTGCTATTCATTAAAAGGAGATGTTCCGAGATGATATAACCTACTTTAAGCACATATAATGATATGCTACGATTTCCTTCCACATCAGCAACTATGAAAGTTTTCTATACTGGTTTGTTGATCTTAATAGGCTTCATAAGGTCCAGATAATATTTAGGGAGTTGTAGAAGACCTATATTTAACACTGTTATTTTTAAGAGAGTGAGAAATGGGTTGTACAACATAATTTAAATAAACGTTAACTGCTGAAGAAGTTTTGTTTGAGTTTTTTTAAAAACTTTTGTCTATTCAAATTGTTTGGCGTAAACAGACTGTTAACCCATGCTAAGTTCAGGGGCATTCCAGACAGATTGTGGGAAAAGATCGTCTTCCCTTTTCCAGCCGTTTTCTTGCGAGATGAGCTCATGAAATGAACTTTGTAGCTCACCATCTGCCAGAAACACAGGGAGACGCTTTGAACGCAATTGCGAGCGTCACGTAGTAGACGCGACGAAAAGTGGGACAGTTTTACACCATGGTGTGTTATATTTTCTTCAGTTTCGTATTCATGGTATCTCGATTCACTGGTCATTGATTGTAAACAAACGAAGCGAGAGACAGTGTTTACATTGAGTGTGAGGTCATATTAATGGATGAAGAAAATCGGTAATATGAACACATTTCTGCTTCATACAAATTTAAATAATATTATGGGCTTTTCAGTTAACTGTTTTCATAATTTTATCGTAATAGCATAAAATATTTGTCATCCCTGTTAGTTGGTGCCAGTAATTTTTTAACACCAACAGTTGTTCAATATCCTAGACTGGACGGTGCACTACGTCTGTGTTGACTAAATTTCTCCCAATGTATGTTACCATTATTTAATTCTTCTTTCTAGTAGGTAAATTTTGAAAGGATATAAAATATAGATTTTCTTTTATGAAAAGAATGTATTTACAGTGATTTTTCATAAGCTGCTTGTATGTGTGTTGTCTGTCACCTACATTTATTTATTTACTTATTTTCAGATCTATGATATAGGAACTTTATTAAGATATTTGTGTTACGTGTAAACATGGTTTGAAATTGTCGCCCATAAAATGACAAAAGAGAGAAGTGGTATAAGTGAGTTACTAGAGATTGTCTTTCATTACATTCTGTATTCTAAGAAAATTTATCCTGAAAAAATATTTGAGAAAAGGATCAGATGTAATCTGCCAATATGGGTAAGAAACTACATGTGTTTATTCTTTTAGTTTATTTGTTTGGTTAAATATTTTTATTATGTTGATTTTTCAAATAATTAGGAATGATTTTAGAACAATAATTTTTTATTACGGGAGCCTACAGTGGGTGTAGGAATGTTACTCTCTCTGAGGGGAGAGTATATAAACATCCATGCCTTCACTGTTATTCGAATCTAGGCCTAGAAAGCTGCAGCTCATATCGCTAATCTCTTGGGAGCAGAAATATATATCTTTAAAATGCATATTCAATGAATTTTCTAAAAACTTTTTTTTAAATCCCTGCTTTTGAAAAATAATTTTATAAAGTAAGTAAATATGCTTCTCTGCTTATTTATGTGCTTATAGAACTTTGAAAAGGAAAAAAAAAATTAAAAATTCATGATGTTTATAAAAAACATTCTTTTTATAGTAAAGTTATCAGTAGCAAAGTATCATAAAACTATATTTTATGAAAACATTTCAATAAAGTATTTTGATTATATATTTTATATAATAACTCATCCATGTAAAATGACAGGAATTTTATATGATATGGAATATTCTTTAGAACTGATCCATTATATGTCAAATTAGTATGTAAAGAATCTTTTTTGTACAGCAATATTAAAAAAAAACTTTAAATTTATCATTTTTGCCATACAAAATTGAGTTTCCCTGGGTGGCACTCAAACCAAAACGACAACAGCCAGGAAAAAATTAGACCAGCTAAGCAGTAGTTTATGGTATTCTCAGTGGAAGAAAGAAAAAAAAAATCTGCTTGTCTTTTATTATTGAATCTTACTATTTAAATATGAATGTTTGAAGCTGTATAATTTGGTTATAGACCTTTGTCATAAATTAATATTTATGACAATGCCAGTTGTTTTTCTATCTGATGTATGTGGTTTTTTTTTTATAATGAATTTACCTTTTAGAATTTCTGTAATTTGTATTATATGTATATATGTGCATATTTTCAGATCCATATACATAGCATAAAAATCAACAATTTACTTGTTTACTGATCTGTGTTTTCTCTCTTAGAAATGTAAGCATCCTGCTGTGTGTTCTTACATATCAAATTTTTTTGTGTTTCTGGAAAAAATGCTTGGTGATGAGCCATCTCTTGATGTAGCATTTTTAGTTATTGGGAAATCTAATGAACTATTAGAGGAATTTGTATTCGAAATCCAATATCCAAAAGAATGTGAAAAGGGGTAAGTTAATTATGCATTAAAATATTTAACTGATTGTTTTATTGGTAACAGATTTCTTCAGCTAAGCATAATATAACTTGAATACTTGATTATGTTTTGTGTTATAACTATTGTTCAACCTCAAAAAATTTGTATTTTGTAGTGATTATACAGTTATATTTTCTTAAAAATAATAAAAAGTAATCTATCTTGTTTCAAGTAATTTAATACTTAAACATTTTATGTTAAATTTCAATGTGCTGAGTACTTAAATAATTAATATACAATTAAATGCTATTGTGTTTGATGTTTAGTATTTGTTATATGAATCTGCCATTCTTGCTTTGGTGCAATTAGTAGTATTTTCCATGATTGCCAATTAGGTACAGATGTGTCAGACACACCCCCATAGCATCAGAGAGCCACCAGCAAGCTTGACAGTAGGTATCAATCAGTTTGGACGATATGCTTCATATTGCGTTCACCAAATGTTTTCTTAACAGGTGGTAGAAATAAGTGTGAAGCTCAATTTATCTGACTGGATGATACATTGCCAATCATTTGAACTCCAGTTTATATGTTCATGGTATCATCTGGTGTATTTTCTTGTATTAGTGTCAGTAATGAGTTTCCTCTGGATTGCAATAAGATCATAAATACTAACTTTATGCAGCTCTTACCAAAATTTAATTACTGAAACAGTATCATTATGAATGGTAGTCATCTCTACTGTTATTTGCTGTACTTTTTTTTTCAATGCGGCATACGGTTTCTTGGACCATCCTTACTGCCATATGATACTGCAGTTTTGCTGGCTACTTTTCTGGGAGCACCGTATAGGTGGACCAGCATTACCACCTATGGGCTGGTCCAGTAATTTTGAACCAAGTCAAGTGACGAGACTAGAATACTTGACCCTGCACCTCCAGAGGTAAATTTGAGAGCTTGAAGGACATTGCAGCCACGACATATTTTATGTGCCCTGGCCACCATTAGTGAACACAGCGGTGGATTTATCAGCGACTGATACCAAACCAGAGATGTTTAGATCACTGGCTCGATGCCTTTGTCAACTGGGCCACCATGCTCGACCTGCAATCTTAGCACCTGTGCTGTGGTCTTAGATTTTCATCATACAATCCATACTATATAACATCTACATTTGCCTTTCTACTGTGTCTCACTGACATCTTCATGTGATGCGTATATGTTTTGCATTGAGAGACAACATCTTGTTCATTTCTGTACCATATCTTTATATCCACATAATGTTTGATACTGTACCTTGTAATACAATGATAATTTCTGCCATTTTAGGTACAGAAGTATCTGCAGGCCTTGTGGCAAGAGATAGATATTTTGTACAATGATGTGCTTCCATCTATTCCAGACACACACACATATATATATATATATAGTGAAACTTCTCTAGCCATCCACCCCTCTAAACAGCCATAATTTGTTGAGAACCAATTAAATTAAATACACTCCATAGAGCCAATGTTATTTTACCTGCTTTTCCATGAATACCTTTCAAAGCGGCCACTTTTTTTTCAGAACCATGACTAGCCACTGTAGGTAAGGTTCGCCATATATATATATATATATACAGAGAGAGACTCTACAATGGTGTGCTTCCATCCTGTCTCACTTAGGTATAAAATGCAAAAGTTGATAATGTGCTTTTCAGCAGATGATGTATATTTACACAATAGTAGGTAATGTGTTACAACAAATGTCTTGCTGATACAGCTAACAGAATATTTACTGTCATGTTCCTGAAACCTGAGAATTCAGATAGCTACTAAATCAATTTTGAAACCAGTTTCTAAGAAATGAACAGAAATATGTACCTGAAAATTATTTTAATCACTTGTTACATCATAATTAAAATTAAATGCATTACTTAAACATTACAGAGAAAATTCTTTATGGTCCTTGAAGATTATCAGTGCATATTAATGTCAATATAGTAAATTATGTGAGTCTGTAGATTTAAAAAAAAATAAAAATAAAAAAAATAAAAAAACGTATCTTACTATACCAAGAGCAATAGGAAGAGAGAGTTTGTGTATAGTATAATTACTCCTATTAAAATAAAAGTAGTTGCTGTTGTAATTAAACTTTAATTGTGCTGTGATCTGATTTTTAAAAATGAGTTGTGTAGTTTTGCATTTCAGTGTTTTGTTTTGCAGAAAAAGAAAGTTTGACTAAGTTTCTAGTACTAGTTTAATGACCACTCTTACCATGTATTAATTTATTCTGTATTTTCCAGTAAATCAGCAACAAAATTTAAACTAGAGGAATTGTTATCCAGTATTGCTCTTGCTCTCAACTCTGTGAGTTCTTCAAAATCAAATTGTCAAGGTAAGTGTTTTTAATTTTAAATTTAATGGAACAAAATGAGGATTTAACAATTATTAGAAATTTAAAGAATAATTTTTTAACTTTGTACAAGGTTTGTACAATTCTGGTTATTTTCTAATTTCAAAAGTTTGTATTAGTGAAGTAATTTTTTTAAGAAGAAAAGAATAAAAGAAATATGCCAGTATTTTATAGATGTGTTAGAGAATAACTCTTGTTTCTTGGATTTGAGAAGTCCCTATTTTAAATATTTAGAATTTAGAGTAGCAGTAAATTTAATTTCTGCTTTGTATATTTCAAATATTTCTTGCATGTTTAATTGTTGCCAGTGATTTAAAAAATAATTATGCTTCTAAAATGTAAGAAAAAAATTAGATCAGTATGCTTAAACAAGTGTTGTAGCTGTCTTTATACTAACATTCCTGTCTACAATCGCATATTTGTATATTTTTAGAAGAGTGTGAAGTTTTTAGACTTAGGAGTAGGGTAAGGCTACATTAGTCAAATACTAACAATTAGCATTATGTCTGAAATAAAGCATAAGTTTAAAAAACAAATTTTTATATTTCATTTTGCAAGTATAATTTTTTTTAGTCCTGTTTAGATTTTTATTTTGTATTAATGAAAGTATTAGTAAAATCATAATAATTATTTAAGAATGATTCTGCATGATACCACAGGATAATAATTTAAATGATGTACTTTCATGTTGATATCTCATAATTTAGGCAATACCTTTGAATTGCAAGTTCGTTCAAACTGCTCTAAAGTATCTTTGAAAGATATTGAAGATGATTTGAAAAATGAGGTAGGTAGTCTTTTCATTATTCTGTTAAAAATTAGAAGGTGTTTTACCATTATTCAAGATAGTGATGGAACCTACTTATTAATCACCAAAGCCAGTCTGCTGCTGAATTTTTTAATTAGTAATATGATCTATGCTTGAATTTAATACATTAACAGGTTCCACAAATGTAAACTGTTATGTAAGCATCTAAAGTGTAATTCATAAAATTAATGCCACCCAGTCGTGAGACCATTAGCGTGTGAAACTGAAGACCGGTCGCTACGTAGCAAAACCTGTGTATGCAGCCGAGGGTTGATTTCCCATGTTCGGTGAACAGTGTCATTATTGAAGGCCTGGGTGCCGGATGGACAGTACAGATCTTCTGACCAATTGGGACAACCCACGGCCCTGCATCAAAAGTGTAAACTAGCTAACTGAAAAATGGTTGAATGATCATAGTGACTAAAAATTAGGGGCAGTAGTTTCTGAAATCAAAAGTTAGCTCCCTAAATGATGGCTATTTGAAGGTGTCTGTGGGACTTTTCATAAAAAGTAACAAGTATGATATCTATTAGAAAATCTTTTGTAGATGTTTGTCTTTTTCTGTTTCAGATTATCCTACAGTATGTTAATAAATTCAAATCCTCCATTTTTTTTCAAAGTATGATTTTACTCAGCTTACAAGTAAGCAGAAAACTGAGATTGATCGAAAGATATTTGCTGATTAAATATATTTTCTCTCTGCAACTCCTGCTCTTGATTGTGTAGTTGAGTTGAACTGTGTATAAACTTTGTATGGCTCATGAATAATATCTAATTGAAAACTGCAATGAATCTTTGTCTATCATTCATGGGAAAAGAAAAACTTGAAGAAGGTTCTAAGTGATGTCATAAATTGGTACTAATTTCATTATTCTTTACAGTGCATTTTTTGGTGGTGAAAACATATACCTCCAAAAAATGCACTATAAAGGCTACTTAAATTTTTTGTATGCATTCTCTCACTAGTCATTAAAAATCTCTGATTTTGCCTTAATTGTCCTCTATCTGACCCTTGCAAGTACTACACTTTAATATGTATGGCTTTAAGAGCTCTTTCATAATCCTAACCCTCATATTTTCAGCATTATAATTGTATACTTTAAGTTTTGAGGATCTGAAACTGTTTCATCCAGTAAAGATTCACCCAAACTTTGGCTGTCTTATTTAGATGCTGAGATATTCAAGACAGCAGTGTCCTACCAATGACAGGGTCCAGAAATTGACCCTTCTGTGTTTACAGCTTAATTTGACACTTTACCTTATTTTTTAAATCTGCCCTGCTCTTTTTCATGAGGAACTAATATTTAAATGGTTAGAGTTATGACACTGGATAAAAACCTAGTTCTAATCCAGTTACACATGCATGAAAAGGACAGAGACTTTTAACATGATTTATGGAATATAAATCTCAATTGTTGTTTCTGTATGTATTTTTATGAAGGTGAAATAAATTATACATCTTAACATTCCAGAATTGGGGAAAAAGTTTCTATAGAGTTGCTATTATCAACATGGCTGAAAGCTTGCAGATAACATCATGCTGATTTTGAATATAGCTGTTGTTTTATATCAACAAAAATTATGAAGTACTTTTGAATGAATTCTTTGTGCATATGCTAGTGAAGTACCTGATTATGATTAAATAATATGAAACCATTGCAAATTTTTTGGTGCATCTTATTTTTACTGAAATGTTCATTTTTTGTGTTGCATTTTAGAAATTCCCTTGGACAGCTATAGAAAATCCAGATTCAGAATCATGGTCAAAAATGGTACCATTGCAAACAGTAGATAATTCTCGCTTTAAGGTACTTTTATTTGTTACTGCATTTTTATATTTTCGGAAGAAATTTTAATAGTTGTGTTAAAATAATGTTTTGTGGTATCAGGGAGATGTTTGAGGCTAAAAAGTAAATTTTACCCTGCTTAAAAAATATGCTAAACTTTACTCTTGTATAAAATTTTACAACTTTAATGAGTTTGTCTTTTTGCATTTAGCATATAGTTCTTTTACAGTGTGGGAAGGGAGTTAACTATAATTTCATCTAAAATCACAACTTCTTAAATCATTAGCAACAGATAAAATATTTCTTTCTTCCTCATATTGTTTATCCAGGACTAATAGATCAATATCTGGGGATAATTAGAATTAAAAATATTTATAACATTTAATTTTGAGATAAGTTTCTTTTGTAATTTGGATTCTTCCAACATTTAAAAATAGGCTCTTCTCTTAAAATATGTGATGTGTTAAATTATTTCCTTTAGTAAAAGTATTAATTCTTTTAGTGTTAGAAAAATTTAAAGTAACATTTTATGGTGTGAAAATCAGTATAATTATTATATTTATGGATTTTTTACCAATAATAAATGAACAAATCATTGTCTTAACTTTGTAATTTAATAAATACTTTTTGTATGTATATTTATGCATGTAGGTACACAATATTATTTTAAAAACTTCAGTGTAGTATTCTTATTTACTTATTACTTTCAGGTCCAGATATATCAGTTACAAAAGGAGACAGAAGAGATTGATATTAGCTGAAGTAATCGTTTTATATTAGTATAATTTTTTAAACACAATTTTCTTTTATTTAGTCATTTCATGACAAATTAATAACATCTTTTTCCAAATGTCAATTTGTCAAAGATAAATTTTAACAGGAAGACTATAATACTAGGGGAATTTATAATTGAAGAATTGTTATGATGATGAACTAATATCATGGGTAATATGTAGTAAACTGTTGCAGCATCTTTATGGATTTTTTTGCTAGTTTTTTTTATTTTTTATTTATTTATTTAAGAAGCATACAAAATTTCTTACCTTTCCTATAAATATATATATGTATTCAGACTAATGATACAAACTTCTTGCATGAACTTTGCTATTTTAATGATTATGTAGATGATTCACAATTTTTAATTATTGGTTCTGATTGTATTTTTCCGACCCATATACACACACACACACACACACCAAAAAAAAAAAAAGGAAGGTATGGTCTGTTTTGCTACCATTCCTTATGCAATGTTCTCATATTGCATCTTTCAAGGGTTTTGAAATTCAAATCAAGGTCACCATAACTGTTTTTTAATGAATCTTTAAAATAAGAGTCTAAAGCCACGGTTTCCAACCTGGGAGGCGGCAAAACTTTTTAATAAAAAATCAATGTTCATACAATAATATCTGTAAATAAACAAATAAACCATAATATCTATAAATAGATGAATTTGAGTTGACAACCATCAAAAAAGAAAAATTGATAGAATTGTCATGCGATAGCTCCCTAAAACAAAAGTTTCAAAATGAAATCATAATTCAATTTTGGATGAATCTTAGTGGACAGTATGAATCTCTGTATTGCAAAGTAATGCAAGTGCTTCTACCATTTGTAACATCTTATTTATGTGAAACGAGCTTTTTGGCACTGGCTGCAATGAAAACCAAATATCGAACCAGGTTGATAGTCAAAAAAGAGTTATGAGCGGCACTCTCCACATTGCCCCTAAGATTTGATAAACTTTGTGCCAATAAACAATAACAACCCTCACATTAAATTTTGATGCATTAGATGTAGTTTAATTAGTAATTTAATATAAAAATAAATATGCATGTTTGAAATTGTTATAGCAAAATTTTGTTATTATTCTGTTAATTGTAATAGTTTTCATCTTTTTTGTAATAAAGTTATAATAATACAGACAAGATTTAAATAATAATATCTATTTAAAAATAAGGAGGCGCAGAATTTTTTTTTTTTTTTTTTTTTTTTTTTTTAAGGGAGGTGTAGTAGCATAAAGGTTGGAAAACCGCTGGTCTATAGAGAACTTAATTCTCTAGTTTTCCCCAGTTGGCAAGTACTTATCCTGAGGACATTTTCCCATGCACAGCATGAATTTTATTAGCTACATTATGAAAACAGCACACTACAGGTAAACTAATGTCCTTTTGAGAGGACAGTCCAAGAACATCCATGCCTTAGCTGGAATTTGAACCCATATATACATTATGAAAGCTTACAATACTAATCACCATATAATGTGGATGGCAATTCACATGCATGTATATGTGTATGTATTTGTATTTGAATAACTTTGAATTGATGCATAGAAACTGTAATTAACCTTTTACATGCCAATGTTCCTTTTTTGGAACATCATGTTTAAAATTAAAAAATAAATAAACCATGATATCTGTCAATTTGAAAAAATTACTGTTTATTATAGAAGGTATGATTGATTTTTTGACATAAAATTTGTTTTTCAAATATGAATATTTCAGCGTCGAAAAATTTCTAAAAATCAGCTTTTTTTTACAATTTTTACAGTAAAGTAAGAAAAAAAATTCTGTAAAATTCCTAAAAATTCAAATCTACCCAAAAATTTCTCCATCGTACTTGCAAAGGAAAAGTTTAATAAGTTAATTAAAGAAATTAAAATAATAAGAAATAGTTCCTCAAGATTGCATAAAAATGCAATGTTCCAAAAAAGGAACATTGGTATGTAACGATATACAAAATCAGTGATATCACATGTCTGATTCTGCCGTCTGATTACTTAGAAAATTTAGCAGAACTTACAAAGATGTATGACCTTCAAAAAGAAGATTCTTTGGACGTCGACACAAATGACATTCAGCAGTTTCTTGGATTGCTGTTATTTAGTGGTTACCACTCAGTACCTAATGAAAATTCATTTTGGAGCTCTCAGGAAGATTTGCATATCCCAATTGTTAGCACTACAATGCCCAGAAATAAATTTCGGATGTTAAAAAAGTATTTCCATATTGTTGATAATAGTAAATTGGAACCAGGTGATAAATTAGGGAAAATATCTCCCTTTTATGAAGAGATTGGAAAAAATTTTCGTCAATTTGGATTTTTTCATGAAAATATGAGTATTGATGAATCCATGGTTCCATATTATGGACATCATTCGGCTAAGATGTTCATACGTGGAAAACCAATTCGCTTTGATTTCAAAGTTTGGATGCTCTGCTCAGCAAATGATTATCCTTATGCTATGTCTATCTACGGTGGAAAAAGTTTGAAAAATGAAAATTTGCTGCTTGGATCAAAATTTGTCTCCAAACTATTATCTTTTATTGACAATCCAGAGAAACGCAAAATATTTTTCGATAACTTTTTTTACATCTCACAGTCTGCTGACAGATTTATCTAACTTATCTAAGTCTTTAAGGCAATAGGCACAGTACGAGATTCTAGAACGGTACAATGTCCTCTTCAAACAGCAGAAGAAATGTCAAAATTTTAACATGGAGAATTTGATTACCGATGCGATGGAGAAGTTTATATGTGCCTTGGAACGATAGTTCTGTTGTAACTATTGCATCAAATTTTATCACTCACGAACCATTAAGAAGAGCAAAAAGATATGTCCGAGCTCAAAAAAATAATGTTGATTTGCCCCGACCTTACATTATAAAATTATATAATGAAGGAATGGGTGGAGTAGACCTGTTGGATAGACTTCTTGGAAGTTATCGACCAAAATTACATAGCAAAATATGGTACTGGAACTTATTTATCAAAGCACTGAATATAGTTGTGGCTGCTGGGTAGATCTTACACACTGATTTACACAAAAACACCACATTAGAAATGACTCATCTGAATTTTAGAAGAGAAATTACAGTGATTTCTGCTTATAAGAATCATGTTTGTTATTACTGTTTTTGATTCTTATAAGCGGTTGATTCTTATAGCCGAAATTTAGGTTTTTGGACATGCACACACACACCTATATATACATATATTAGATAATTTACCATGAAATACTCTTTAATTTACGTAAATTATCTTTTATTAAAATTATTTTTTATAATTTTAAAAATACAACTTAAATTTTAGACCTATAAATTGATACACATGATTATAGTAAGAGAAGGAAAAATCCAATATTTGTTACAACATACCTGCTTAACAGTTTTAACATTTCAACTACAGGTAGGGAGCAAGAAAAAGTTTTCTATGGTAGTTTGACGTAATGAAGTTTTCAGGAGGCTGTTTATACCTCTTTTAATACTAATAGTCTCAGACGAAGATCCACATTCTAGCTTACGTTTCGCGGTTTGATAATGTGCTGAATCTACTAATGTCATGTTTGCCTAAGTGATAGTGGACACTTCGCCGAAGATATATGTGTTTCAGGATCCAGGAAGCTGCAACCAGGATGTGAGAGGTGGGAAAAAAGAGTCCCTATTTTTGTTTGTCAGTGGAGAAAAGGGAAATCGGACCCGGATGGGTAAAGATGCCCCCGGGTCAAGCTAATAGGACAATGTTGTGCTAAAGCGTTTAAGGGGAAACTATTATGTTATGTCTAACAAAGAAAGGGATGAATTTTATGACTATATTCTATCCCATCTTATCAATCTTTCTTTAAAAAAAGAAAGAACTTTGTGCCTTTTGAGGGTTTAAGTGGCTTTTTTGGAAAAATGAAAGGAAAGCGAAGAGTGTAAACTGATTCTTAAAATCGGTGGATTGATTCTTTAAAGAAAAAATTTTAACATGGAAATAATATATTTGTTTTTGTTTTCGCGATATTGATTATTATAAACGGTTGATTCTTATAACCAGTGATCAGCGGTGGTTACTGTACTTTGTATTTGCTTTGAGCGAAACATAAAATTCTCGTTATACCTGGACCCCGTGCCCATCAGTTGACATCTGCAAGAAAATCAGATGCACATTATATAGTTACATCATCACAAGGGCGTTGTGTAGTGTGCAAAAAAACAATACAAACGTGTTTTGAATGCAAGAAAAGGCTCCACGTACTCTGCTTCCCACAATATCATGGACACTGAGAAACTGCTAAAAAGGATTACAAAAAATTAGTTTTTTAGAATGTTTTATATTTTTGTGCTACTGGTTGAAATCCCACGTGCCTTCTAAAGGATAAAATGTTTTATTTTTTATTGATAAGGTATTTTACATTTTTAAAATTGCATTTATTCATATTATGTATATTATTAGTCAAGTTTGTGTAAATGTAAAATTGTTTTTATTGCTTCTTTATACTTTTTGGCATTGCATTTCTTATAAAATATTATGCTAATTAAAAATTATGTTAATTTTTTTAATGAGTTTTACTTAAATTTTAGTAATTTCACATCAAATTGTTCAGTAAACCATTATTATAGTATAAAATTTTAAAAGATTCATCATACAACGCTTTTTTTTCCATGAAGTGAAAAAAAAAAGAAAAGATAGCATTACATGCCTATGTTCCAAAAATGGAACATCCGGGAAATCATACAGAAATTTTTTTGTTTTATAGTTATTATGGGTGTATTCTAATGTGAATTTGATGAATTAGTTATGTATTTTATTCCTGGATCATAGTGTGGCATGTAAAAGGTTAATTTTAACCTATTCAAGACTACAGTATTGTGTATGCATCTGCTCAGTTCTTCTCTTAGAGCCCTATAAGTAAATGTGTACCATGTTCTGAACATCTAGCATATTACTTTTGATACCAAATTAGGGAGCATTCTGTTCAAGTTTTAATTGGTACCAGTTTAAGTTATAATTTCAGAAATATATCATTATTGGTAGGTCTGATCATTGATTTTCATGTGCAAATTTCATTTTGTTTTATCATTAAGGTCATAAAATTCATAAAGATAAACAAGTGTGTATGGCAGTAGATGTATCCTAGCTACTTTATAACTCAATAACAACAAGAATTAACATTTTGAGCATGATGTAATGCCTACATTTTCACATCAAAATCTTGTGGAATAATATAAAACAATTCTGATGCACTGATAAGAAACTTACTAACATTTCATACTACAGAATGAAATAAAGGTAGCTTAAACTGTTTTTCCTCTTGGAATGAAAGATTGAATATTTGACAGTGTATACCTTGTAAAACTGTCAATATAAATATTTATGCTAATAATGCTTAGCTAACCTAACAAAATGAAGATTCTAATATGTTAAATTCTACTATTATAAAAAATTGAAACTTCAGTTCATAATATTCTTTTCATAATATCCTCCCAGAGAAAAAAATTATGTATTTCACAAGTTTATGAAAAAATATGTATATACTTTTTAAAGAAAACATATATATTTATAAAGCAAAAAAATTAATATATATCTTCATTAATTGGAGTAATTGTAATTACACAAAAATTAGATCTGCTGAGATATTCAGATTTACTTTAATTCCTATATGTACTCATCAATTTGATTGTAACATATGATGTATTACCTTTAATTAATAAACAATTTTAAGTGGTATGATACTTCTCTTAATGAAATGCATTATTTTCATGTTATTTATTATACACAGAATCATAAATATAGAACAAGGTATTAACATAATTTACTAAGTTACAGATGATTCATTTTTGCAGTTACTTTCTAGTTAGGATTTATTCCGTATGCAAGATTTCAGGTTTAAATTCCAGCTTTGGGTTTACATGGAGAATGCTCATGTTAAATTTTTGCATACCTAAGTCCTCATAAAATGTTCATTCATTCATCAATAGTTCGACAGTCCTGGTTGGACCCTGGCTTTCTCAAGAAGACGGAACCAGTCCTTCCTTCTGTGCGCCACAGCTTTCCAGTCTCTGACATTGATTGAGACAAAGTCACTTTGGAGGCAGTCCGCCCACCTCAGTCTGGGTCTGCCTCTTCTTCTGACTCCTGTTGGCTTCGCCAGGAAGATTCTTTTAGTCGTTTGGTCATCATTCATTCTTAAAATGTGTCCGACCCATTTCGTGCGTTGGATTTTGTGATATTTCAGAATGTCCGGTTCTCTGAATAACCTATAAATTTCAGAGTTAGTTCTCCTTCTCCAAACTCCATTATCACAGAAGCCACCAAAAACGGATCGGAGGATCTTCCTCTCAAAAATTACGAGGGTTCTCTCATCAGCCTGGGACAAGGTCCACGTTTCAGATGCATACGTGAGGACTGTCCTGATTAAACTTTTGTATATCAACAACTTGGTGTTCCTTTTAATGTTGTCGGATTTTAGAAATTTTCTTAGACCACAAAAGCATCTGTTGGCCGCAGTTATTCTCTTCCTTACATCTGGGGACAGGAGATTTTTGGAGTTGATTTCAGATCCAAGGTAGGTGAAGGAGTTCACCTTTTCAAATTTGTATTCTCCAATCTCGATATACATGGAGGTATCGGTCAGTGGCGTACGCAAGGGGGGGTTGATGGGGGTTATAACCCCCCCCCATTGGTTTTGATTACATATATTATTTAATTAGGTTTACATTTTGCACTGATTGCTCAAAACTACTCTTTCATAATAATTGTCCAGTCAAATTAGCTTAAAAGGGCGGCGAATCATGCATTAAATGAAGGGGGTTGAGATTTTTTCAGGAATGTGTAGGGGTTGGTCCCCTGAACAACGTCTAATAAAGTCCCCTCGATTTCAGGCGCCGGGGGGGGGGGGGGGGGTCCAAAGGTCCCTTTTTTCAGTTTTTGGCGTTTATATCGAAAATGGTGCATCGCAAAGAAAATTGTCAAATGTAAAAATTAAAGCTTATTAAATTCCCTTCCAAATGGTATATCCATGTTTGTACCCAAGTGTTACCGTTTTCGAGATATGAACCATTGAATATGAAAAGTTTTCAAAAAAAGTGATAATGGTTCAGGTATCTCGTCAAACTTCCGCTTCTAACTCTTTCCCCTTCCATTTCTCAGAAAACTCGTGATAGAGAAAGTTGTATAGCGAAAGATTTTCTTCAAAAATGTATATAGTTATGCTATTTTATCTTCACCAGGTAAATAGTTAGAGCGTTTTGAAGTTTAGGGGTACTTTTCAACATTTTGCTTGTAAAATGCTCGTCACTCAAGTTTCGTTTCCATGATCTGTAACTCTCTTAATCACTTTGTATGGTGTTTAATTAGATACGTATAATATTCATAACCCATATAAATAATAAATTATGTATACCTGTACGCATAATGTATATCTCGTAATATACAGAAGAACACTTGTAGTACAAAGGAGGAAGTAAGAAAACAAACAAAAATGTATAAAAGTTGTTCATATAATCAAAAAATGGTTATCAAAAGTAGGTTCAAACAACAGTTACTTACATTAAATATATTATATACAATTTATTTCATCAACTGCTTTCCTATATATTAAAAGCCGTCAATCTGATATTTCGGAAAAAGTTTCAAACAAGTCAGTCTTCACTATCATTTTAGCTTCTGTAGAATGTCCGAATTTTCACGAACTGATTTCCCACAAATGTGGCATCCCACTATAATGCTACGATCAAAGTCACTAAGCTCCTCTGACTTACTCATCGTCTCACAAACGCATAAATATGACCTTTCAGGTTCAGATATTTCAACTTGTCAGAGCTCCAAGGTCTGTAGGACTTTATCTCTAATAATATGACCTGACAAACCACTACCAATACTTTTATAGTTTTCGGTTACGCATCAAATTACGTCACCTGCTAGATCGACTTCCTTAGGGGGGTGTCCGGATACTTTTGGCCAGATAATGTATAACGTATTATTGAATATTAATGAATTATATAAATTATTAAATTTACTTAATGGGGTCAGTACGAGCAAAGAAAAATGAAAGGTACCTGTGGTGATTGAGATCATGTTCATTTGGTGGGGCCTGGAACGTGAGCAGGAACATTCGTTCCTCAGCTCCAGCAATGTCTCCTGGTGAAGATTTGGAGTTATAAAACACTTTGGCGATGTTTGTTGTTTCATTGGCATATCGCTGGAAACATTGTACCATTGCTGCTTTGCTTTTACCATAAATCACTGACGTAGTGTCACATCCTGAGAAACTATGGATGAAGAGAATGTACTGACTGAATGATAAGACCTGAAGATGTTGTGAAGAGTAGAGCCTGTATTCTGTGTTGTCCCGTCCGGTCTTCATAAAAAACACATTCGTGTCTCGTGGGGTGAGTGCCACAAGTAAGACGAGCAGGTCTTACCCATCTACTATCACCACAGTTGAATGAGAGGTGTTTTGCCACCCACCTGTGACAATACTGCAGTCAGCATCTCCTTTGGCTATAGTAGACTGTATACCTCTTGCACCTAAGGCCTGAACCAACATAGTAATGAGCTTGGTTTTGTTCCTTTCATTAGAAAGGAAGTTTTCCTGATGAACAGTAGCCACCATGTTCTCCAAGTCAATATCCACTGATGTTTTACTTGATGCTCTCCGATGTTGTTCGTCTCTTTCCGTGGAGTTCCTGTCTTCATAACCATCAAAAACCACAGCTGAACTGCTGCCGTAATGATTGATTATGTACGATACATATTGATCGCAAATGGAGGCGAAGGTGGTGTTGGTGTTCCATTTTACTCTATGAAACAGGAAGCCGTCATCGATTACCGTGAAACTGTTCTTCACATTGATCTGTTGATTACATTTTGGGAAAGCATCATACAATGCTGACTTTTGATTTATCTCATTATCCCCTCGGCGAATAGAGACATAGGGTATGGGGCTAACTCGTACGTTAGCAACTCCTCTACATCCCCTTCTTTCTTCTTGGTGATCAGAGTTCTTTGAAATATCATCAGAGGCTCTACCACCACTACCTCATCATTAACTTTGATCATATTGCTCATCGCAGCTAAAGGAACGACTGAGTCCTTCTTGGATTGTTTCACTTCTGAGAAATTCATTCCAACAAAAGTGCTCATTGTGCGGGTTCCAATTTACAAGGCCTGGTAGCTGTTGATGTTACTTGTTCCAATTATTCCCGTTGAAAGTGACATCAAACAATTACGTTCAGCAAAAGGCGGGTGATCGGCCAACCATTGAGCAAGCTTCCTTCTGTCTAGATCATCTCTGGTTATGCGTGATGCTCGAACCTCAACATGTTGTTCTCCTCTTGCAGTATGGACGCCACAAAACATCTCAAGTGAACCACATATTGCTGTAGCTGTGCGTGCTCCCCAACCCATTTCGCCAACACCGAATCACTAAAGCCTCGCCCACGTGTTAATTATCCTTCACTCTTCATGTCACACATGAGTGTCACCTCAATTGCCATGTCAGACCACACACCAGCCATTGGTGTTCCAGTTGTGTTGACAGTGAAGTATCCACGATTTATAAAATCCTGTTTAAGTTGAAGGTGGCGAGTTGTTAGTCCCAGCATGTGTTGTACATAAGGTGAGTACACTTTGCATAATGAAAATGCCCGCTGGCATGGAAGTAAGGTATCATCAGTTGGGCACATGTCATATGATCTTCCCAGTTACCAGTGTGCTGTGCTGCAATAAATTTTTCATCAACACCATCATTTCAAAGTACTGGACCCACGAAGCTGTTGTTGGCCCTTTACTTTTGAGACGTGACAATTCATTGCTCAAATTCCACTGAATGCTGGCAAGGAAGGTATTTGTGGAAATGTGTTGTGGAGTAATTTCTACTGAGGTGTGAAGTAACTGAACTACTTATTCTTTTTCATATGGTGTGATATATAAGTTTTCCAAAATGATCTGAGCTAAAGTGACACTTTTATACATTTTTGTTTGTTTTCTTACTTCCTCCTTTGTACTACAAGTCTTCTTCTGTATATTATGAGATGTACATTATACGTACAGGTATACATAATTTATTATTTATATGGGTTATGAATACTGTACGTATCTAATTAAACAGAATGCAAAGTGATTAAGAGAGTTACAGACCTTGGAAACGAAACTTGAGTGACGAGCATTTTACTAACAAAATGTTGAAAAGTACCCCAAAACTTCAAAACGCTCTAACTATTTACCTAGTGAAGATAAATTAGCATAACTATATACATTTTTGAAGAAAATCTTTCGCTCTACAACTTTCTCTAGCACGAGTTTTCTGAGAAACGGAAGGGGAAAGAGTTAGAAGAAGAAGTTTGACGACATACCTGAACCGCTAACACTTTTTTGAAAAATTTTCATATTCAATGGTTCATATCTCGAAAACGGTAACACTTGGGTAGAAATAAAGAAATACCATTTGGAAGGGAATTTTATAAGCTTTTTTGGATTTGACAATTTTCTGTGAATTGCACCGTTTTCGAGATAATCGCCAAAAACTGAAAAAAGTGACCTTTGGACCACCCTACCCCCCGCGGCGCCTGAAATCGAGGGGACTTTATTAGGCGTTGTTCAGGGGACCAACCCCTGCACATTCCTGAAAAAATCTCAATCCCTTCATTTAATACGAAATGAAAACCTAATTTGAGTGGACTATAACACCCCCCTTTGAAAATTTCTGCGTACGCTGCTGGTATCGGTGTATGTAATCTATATATATATAAAACAAATGCCGTAACTGACTGATTCATTCATTCACTGACTGACTGACATACAACGCACAGACGAAACCGCTGGACCTAAAGGGCTGAAATTTTGCATGGCGATTCTTCTTATAGTGTAGGGGTGCACTAAGAAAGATTTTTGAAAAATTCTTCTTAGATTTTTTAAAATTAAATTTTTAAGCTGTTTTTTTACTTTTTAAAGTTTGCATTTAAAATAATAATTTGAGGGTTATAAAATTTATATCACGAGAAAGATCCTAAAAATTCCTTTAAAATGAAATCTTTTTCGAATCTTTACCTCCATTTCCTGATTTTTGGTGAATTTTTAAAGATTAATTTTTTGAATTTAATTTATTAAATGCTGATCACGTGACTTCTTTTTCTGGTACTTTAAATAAATTCATCGTCACGTGCATAAAACTAAATCGACAAAAAATAATTTTTTTTTCTTGCTAATGCGGCAGACGATTGGACATTATTCAAAAAAATATTAAAATACAGTTAAAGAAATGTTCTAGAAACTGTACTATATTAACTGTACTATATTCTTTAGTATTCTTTATATTAGATTTAATTTGAATATCTTCTTCTACATTATTTTGTCTATAAAAATATCCCTTACGATTTTTTATAAATATATATATATATATATATATATATATTTTACATCAATTATATACATTGATCGTCGTATTTATTATATATATATATTGGCATTAATTGCATACATTGACCGATGTTTTTACTTTGAATGTACTCCGTAGCGAAGTGCGGGTTTTCAGCTAGTAAATTGCATATACATACGAGCCCGCTTAATGGAATAGCCAATTTGCCACGAAAAATTATTCTAATAAGCGGATATTCCATTATCCGGGATCACATTGAAACGCCCATAATGTTTAAAGTTACAGTTAAACCTAGAAAGCATTAAAAATTGCCTTAAACCATAGGCATATTTAAACTATTATAATTAACAACAATTATTAATTAAAAGTAAGAAACAATTTAAACACATTAAAATTTAGAAAATTGATGAAAAATGAGCTAATTTTATTGTAGAATATACAAATTTCCCTTAATTTTTTGGAAAATAATTACAATGTTACTTAATTATATGTTGCTAAAGAAGTTGGATATTTTAGAATGTTTACTGTTCTGTGAATGCAGCAAATCTTTATTTGATTTTCTAGTTTATAAAATAATGACATTTGGCTTCGTTTCCAAGAAACATCTTATAATATCACAAGCATTATTAACTTCAACATGTGAAGGAACCTTTTTAACGATACATTCTTCATCAAATTCATCTTCATCGACTTCGCTTTGATCAAATTGAGGGCCTGAAGTTTCACCACATTCTACCAAATAATTGGTCGAATTTTACAAAATTGGAAAATTTTCTTCTGTCATTCCTTCTGGTGGTAAATCATTTACGTTTGTAATTGATTCATCATTTAATTCATCATTTGTTACGTCTGTTGAAAATTTACATTTTACGAAACAACTTTTAACTGCGTCAGAGGAAATATTATTCCATGATTTGTTCATCATATGAACAGCTGTAAGAATTGAAATGTTCTAATAATTTTACTAGTTGAGCTATTGATAGAAAATCCACTAGTATCATCTATGCAAGCTATTATCTTTTTAACGATTTCTTTTCTGTAATTCCTCTTAAAAAGTGATATAATTCCCTGGTCCATTGGCTGTAAAATAGCTGTAGTATTCGGAGGCAAAAAATGAAGTGCTACATTTTCTAGTCGTACGTCGACTTTGTGGGCTTGAAAATTATCGATAAAAGGATAACTTTTCTTTCATCTTATTCATCTCATTGTCAAATGACACTAACCAGTTTTGAAAGAAATTAGCAGTCATCCAAGCTTTTGGATTCGCTTCGTATTTAACTGGAAGAGGTTTTACACCTCTAAAACATCGTGGGCTTTTGGATTTCTCGATTACAAAAAGAGGCATTTTATGACTGCCATCAGCATTACTACAGCATAAAACTGTCAGTCTGTCTTCGGGATTTTTCCTCAAATACTTTTTCGCCTTTAAGCACAAAGTCCCCATCAGGCATTGCTCTGTAATAAAGTGCTGTTTCGTCACAGTTATAGATACAAGAAGAACTGTAGTCTTGTAATAAAGCAGGTAATACTACATGTTTCCAAGAACTGGAAGCGGCTTCATCAGCAATCACTTGCTTCACCGTGAATTTTTTTGAAAGAATTGGTTTCTTTGCTTTCCATCTGCACAACCAACCATTTGTAGCTTTAAAATCAGTTATATTTAACTGTTGTGCTAAATCTTCAGCTTTCTGATTCAATAAGAATCCACTAATAGGAACCTTACACGCTCGTTTTTCAGCAAACCACTGAAGGAAAAGCATCTTCAACTTCAGATTCTTTTCCTGTACGTTTTCGTTTTTGATTAAGATTTTTATTGCTTTCCAGTCGTTTCAAGACCTTTTTCTTTATTTTTTTAAACAATTTCGAAACTTGAGCGGGGATATCTCAAACTTTTTGAGAGTATAATTGCGTACACTTATTACTTTGGCAAACTCTATGACTTTTCTTTTCTTTTAAAGTAAGATCTTTTCGTCTCAAAGACATTGTAAGCACAAGAAAGATTACTGATTTCACGAAAGCGAACTGTCGAACTAATCGCCGTAGAAAAGGTACAGTTAAATGTTCAAGGTAGAGATCCCCCAAGTTAAATGTTGCGCGTTCTCGAACAGATTCGTTAAGTTGGTTAATCCACGTCCCCTTCAAGATAAGTACCTGTTGAAGTTTCACATTTCCTTCACACACCCACTCATTTTCTAGCATCTCATTTGGGGGTGAAGCCTATTGTTCATTCTCTGAATAGGGAAACGTAGGCCAGCGTTTGAGCAATAAGGGGAGGGCGGGGGTTGCGGCTAGCAAAAACAGCAACAATGAATTGCCCTTCAAACCGAAGAAATCCCCATTTCCTGCGATTGGACACTTTCTACGAAGTGACAAATTGCTTTGAAAGACATTCAGTTACTGCAACATTCATTATTGCACTTTACAAAAAAAAATTCTGAACAGAAGTGCGCGAAATAGAAAAAGATCGATATCGCAAGGCTAAATATTATTCCTTTAAGCGGGATAACTTCAAACAATATATTCCATTAACCGGGAAATTTAACACAGAAACAATTACTACTACGGTTTGGGACATTGAAATTTATTACATTAAAACGGGATATTCTTTTAACCGATATTCCATTAAGCGGGTTTGACTGTACTTAGTTTTACTCCGATTAATTGAGAGATTAATTTTTTTTAGCCTCTCTTTCCAGATCCAGGAATGCTTGCTTGAGATCTTTAGGGGTCTTGCTATGATATCAATATCATCAGCGTAAGCATAATTTGAACAGATTTAGAAAAAATAGTTCCTCTTGTGTTGATTTTTGATGCTCTTACTATTTTCTAATAAAATTTTTATAGTGGCATAAACTGAGCTGTAAAATATAATTAAATTTGTTTTGATTATAAATTACCAAGTCCATGTTTTTCTTCAACTATTACATACTTCTAATGATTACGATGAATTTGCTGAGAAACTTTTTTTATTATTTAACTTTGTTACAGGGATAACAAAGTTTACTCTTAACTATGTTGTACTATTTTATATTAATATGAAATATATCAAAATTGGAATTACACAAAAAAAAATCTATACAGGTGTATTTATCTTAATTCGATGATCTAAACTATAAACCTGAAATATGATATATTTCATGAACTATAATGTATAAAAATATAAACAATCAATACAAGCAAAAATTTTAAAAAGGCCGGCATAGACTGCAAAACAAATTAAGTCCAAACCTACCCTAGCATTGAAAACAAAAATAACTTTTCAATAAAAGATTGCGGAGTTGCTGCTATCTTCATATTGAAAAAGGCAATATAACTAAATTTAACAGAGCTAGATAATTATAAGAAGAATGTAGACAAAAACTGTTGGATACTCCCCACTCTCTGACTTCCCAATTTGGAAGTTGAACGTTATGATGTTTTTCCCTCACAGAGCGTGAGGTGCATGCTTTGGGAGTGACGTGATGTAACCGTTTCTTTGTGATCGCAAGTTACGATGTTCGGACGTCCATTCCCGAACGCTGGTTGTGATGTTTGAATTTAACATTTCTTTTTTTTTTTCGGTGTTTGCTTTTGTAACGTTTGTTATTGTAATTGTAGTCATTTTTGTTATTTATTATAAGTGAAGTATTACTTTTTGTGACCATTATATTGATTGTTTATTTGGACCGTAAATTTTTTCTACATATGCAAATCAGCCAGAAACACGTGGTTTGAATGTATATAACGTACTGGCTTTACTTAGCTCTCGCGTGGGGTCAGTCTGAGCATTGTGCTAGACCGAATGCTATCGTCGACGCTAAATGTTAGCTCGAGTTTACTTTGTGGTGAAAATAAACCTACGTTTTTGTTACATGAGGTGTAACTGCCTTCCTCTAAAAATAAAAAATGGGTGTAGCAAAGCTCAGGTGAGTACGGGAAATGAAGACCAGGCGAATGAGCATCTAACTCCTTTTATTTAAAATCATTTAAAACTGGAGACAAGATTTGTTGTCTTTAACATAATTAACAGGCGCGTCCGTAGCTCCGGAACGTCGTCGAACAGCTCTGCTCTGGTCTGGCTGGAAAGCTGAAAAACTCATTCTATTTATACAATCAGTCGCTCCCACGGAGCATGCGCCGCAGGTTACGCGTGCCCAGAAAAACGCATGCATAATTAATGACGTTTAACCTGCGGCGATTGCTTCGGGAAAGATTCGCAGATACGAGAACGCACGGTAAACAAAATAACCAATGCCTCCGCTATTGCTAACATCGGCCCGGGCCCATCGTGAACACGATGGCCCCGATCGGCCCCCCCTTCTCGTTTCTGCGAACCGCTCTCGTGGCGAAAGCCCTAATGGATGTTTATACACGTATGCTTTACAGACATTTCACTGGAAAATACCCTGATAACATGAAAAAGACATTTCAATTAAAGTAATGCGATTCCAATTACATTTTAGAATAAACACACTTGCTAATATTTTGGTATAAAGACGCTTTCTAATTGCATTATAGAATAAACACATTTGCTACTATTTTAGTATAAACACGCTTTCCAATTACATTATAGAATAAACATTTGCTACTATACTTAATACATATGAAAACTAAATCCAATATGTACACACTTGTTCAGAAAAATTCTATTCTAATATTTGTACACAAAAAAATGCTATTCATAAACTTTATGATTTTTCTAGTAAGAAACTTACACATTTAAAAATATAATCATTATACAAGTAAAAGCGAGCCAGACGCACCTAAAAAAATATATTTACAAAACGAAAATAGCTTCTGGTTAGTCAGGCTGAGATCAGAGTAGCAAAAAAAAAACCGATTTTCTATTTTAAATTTTCGTATTCTAAAACTTCGTCCCTTGCGACGAAGAACACTTCAACAAGCGATTTTTAATACCACTATGGTATAGTTTTACCTTTTAATCCAATGACTAACCTTCGGCACATGTAGTATAAGTGTGTTAACAAAAATATCAGTACTTCATTTCAGCACGACATAAATCTCACAAACAAATTAAACGGGAACATTTAAAGAATGAAAAAAAAAAACTAGTTAAACAGTTCGTTTACAAATTTTTGAAGACCTTCCTTAGTTAAAGGCTTCGTCAGCACATCTGCATAATTACTTTTGCTGGTACAAAACTTAAGCTGAAAAAACTTTTCGTTTACCAGGTTTCTGATAAAATGGAACTTCCTGTCTATGTGTTTAGAACGTGAGTTTTCAATAGGCGAATTCGAGAAGTTAATCGCTGCCTGGTTCTCACAAAAAAGTTCATTTGAATTGATATTAGGGATTTCTAAGCCGATTTCTTTGCATTCTTTTAAAATGCGATAGATCCACATTAATTCTTTCGAGGATTCTGTTAAAGAGATGAATTCTGCTTCCATTGTAGACACAGTTACCGATTTATCTTTGAAAGTTCGCCAGGAGACAGGAACCTTATCAAAAAACAAAATCGTTCCGCCTACAGATACTCGGTCATGTAACGTATTCCTGCGATTTGTGTCAAAAGCAAACACTTAGGTAGCGTCACAGGTTACGTGTAAGGTAGACAGCTTACTAAAATAGAGACTTTCAAGATAATGAGAATTTCAGATTTATTTAATATACGCGGTTAGGCCGCGATCTCGAATGATAGATATACAAAGCAGTCCATAGAAGTTGGAGTAGAAAACGTGGATTGTCTCTCAAGGATGGAGCACACTGTCGCTAAAACGAGGTGACGAACCGCTGGTCAGGTCACAGAAAAAAGGGCCCGCACTCGTCCACTGGAAGCTAGCAACTTCTCTGAAATAACACAATTGGGGAGATCAAGTTCCGATCGGTTTCCCCGACCTTTCTCGGTGAAAAAGGGTCTTCTCACGTAGAGGCAGAGCCTCACAAAAAACAAGTCACTTAAAAGTGCGTGGAGCTAGGAGATCAGGTATCACTCCTAAACTCTCTAAGGAAAAACTCTCCGCACAAAACTGGTCTTCAAGCCCTCGTCGGCTTATTTTAAAAACTTGATCCCTGGCGGAATTCTTTCTAGCCTCCTCTCTATAGCTCGCTCCGGATAGGCTGAGCGTCTAGCCGTGCGCAAAAAACGATGCCGATTATTACATCTTCATCGCCCGCTCACTCATTAGCGATCTCGTTTCAGGGCGTAAACTGTCATTGTCGGCCACTGTCAAAATATGGCGCCAGACTGTCTCCTCTTTTCATCCCAGGAATGCGTCCCAAAGAGGTGCCCATTGTGGTCTTCTTTCGCTCGGGGGATCTGCCATTCTTTAGCATCGGTTCACGGCTAGCGACGATTTTAATGGTTTTTCCTACTCGCCTCGAGGGGGGGGGAATTGCCACAGCCCCTTCCCCCTTTGAAGAGATTTTGCGGTTCTGCAAAATCTGAAAATCAAGGGTTAGGTACAGGTATCTTACTTGTATTCCATCTCCAGAGGCATTCCTAACAATTTTAATTTATGCATCAACTTCTAGGTTAAGTTTACTATTCATGTTACACTTAATTTACAATAAAAAAATTTTACACTAACACAATACCTCAATTAAAACATTAAATGTCATTTATATTTACAGAAACACAAAAAAAACATTCATATTTACAACACTATCTTAGGTTTAGAGGTTCAAACTAAAAAGAAAACTTTATCTTATCACAATTTCTTAATTTAAAAACAATACACTTAATTCCAATTACAATACGAAAAAAAAATGAAAAATATTACAATTCAAGTAAATTTAGCTTATTCCGCTCTACTGAGACAGTCAGCATGTTTGTTTTGTGATCCTGGTCTATGAACAATTTTGTAGTTAAAAGGTTGCATAGCTAGAGACCACCTCATATGCCTATGGTTGTTACCGGCATTATTTTTCCTATTCGCTGACACGGGTCGCAAGATTTTACGAACATCTCCGCGTCTTTGGTGCACTGGGGCCAATAATAATAACGCAATAGCTCATTTTTTGTTTTGAGGACCCCCATATGTCCCCGTAATCCCTCGTGAGTCAAAATTAAGATTCTGGCTCGGAGACATTTAGGAATGACTAACTGCCTCCGTTCTTTGCCTCTGTGATCCGTGGATCTTCTGAACAACAACCCTTTTTCAACCAAATATTCGGTTGTGGTTTTATTTTTAACCTTATTCCAGAGGGGCTTTAGTTCTTTACACCTCTCTTGCTCTTTTCGGAAAATTTCTGAGCTTGCACCCGCTAAATCCATTTCTGCGCTCCCTTCTCCCGGGGGCAGTACTAATTCGCTCTCGACCTGGACCGTTCCCTCTTCACTCTGACCAGTTTCGGTTTCAACTCCTACGGCGGGAATTGAATTTTCTAGTTTTTCTCCTCGACTTACTATGGCTAGCGACCGGTTTCGCGTAACGATGCCGTTCACGGACTGGGGTTCGCTTTTGAGCCTCTCTACGAGTTCCTGGGTGTAATTTCCCATTAAGTAATGGTTCATTCCTACTGACTTTCCTACCACGGCTGCTTTCGTGAGCAGATCCCCATATTTCTCACTTTCTATTCGCACTCTAGCGATCGGTAAACTCCGCAATTCATTTTCTAAGGCTGTGCGGACCCATACCCTTTCTCCGGTAAAATCTGAGGCGTTTATTAATTTAATAGGGGCTAGATCAAAACTCGAACCACTGTCCCTGAGAATGGTGGTCTCGATACCGTTTATTTTTGCCTTACTTAAGTATGGCTTGAACACTGGTTCAAAGATCTCCGCAGTAGCTACACTGTTTACACGCTCGGCAGTGTGCCTGTGTAATTCGGGGCACTGAGGTCTCAGATGATCGGTCGACCCACACTGATAACAAGCCGGGGGCTTACGTTTTTCGAACTCGCGTGTGCGCCAGTTATTCCCACCTGATCCTTGGCTCCTCCCGTTAAAAGAGTTAGACCTTTCCCAGTCTCCCTTTTTATCCTCATTTATCTCCTCGGCGATTTTGGGTTTCTCTGCCGCCTTTTTCTCTGGTGGTTTTAAATTAAGGAGTTTTCGAATAGTGCGCCTTGTCGCTTCATATTCGTCCAATTTTTTCACTAAGATGTGAGGGTCCACTATAGCTCCCCATTCATCCAAAAAATGTTCTCGGATTTCCGCCGGGACGCGTTTTTTAATCTGGTCTGCAACCATGAGATTCTTAAGGGCTTCAAAATCTTTTACACTTACCCCTTCAAGCCATCCCTCTAAATAATTTCTCAGCTCGAAAATTAAATCTTTCCATAGGGCACCTGGCCGCCTCTGGTGTTGATTTAGTTTAACTCTAAAAGTCTCCGGACTTAACTTAAAACGGCTCAGAAGTAATTTCTTTACCTGATCGTAATCATCTGCTACCTCAACGGGTTCGCGAATAATTATTTCAGCGATCTCCGTGGGTAATGAAAGCAAATGCATCATTCGTTCCCCGTCTTCAACCTGTGCTTTTCGTGCCTGACGTTCAAACAGGGTTAGGAAGAGAGAAATGTCCGATTTTTCCGGATCATACTTTTGCATTAGGGCTTTGAAATTTTGTACGGGCCTAGCGCTCTCATTCTGGGACGAAGCTACGCTGGCGGTTTCGGCTGCCTGAGTCAACCGTAATTTTTGCAGTTCGAAATCTCTCTGCCTCACTTCTCGTTCAAATTCTAATTGCCTAGCTTCGCGTTCTAATTCTATACGTTCTGTTTTTTCGCGCTCTTCCTTAATGATTTTTATTTGAGCCCTAACACTCTCTTCATCATACCTTGCACTGGCCAAAATTCTGTCGTATAGGTCACATTTCCTATCGTGATCCTCGAAATCAATCCCTAGATCATCTGAAAGAACCTGGAGGTCTTCTTTCTTATAGGTCATTAAGAAAGCCATTTTGCCTAACCCAATATAACCCCAATACACTAATCAAAACCCAATTCTCCAAAAATAACTCTAATACAATACTTAATAATTAATAAAAATGCACTTTTCTTAATCTCTAGCACAAATACACTTGATACTATAACACAATATGCAATTTAGGTTCAATAACATATGCTTGCAACAAAAAATTTCTACGATACACTTTTACTAAATTGGTAACACTTCGCGACTTGTTCATAAACCAGATCACAAACCCACAAGTCTCGAATGTCTCGGACTCAAAAAAAATATACTTAACGAGCTGATGCTCAAACGTTTCTCGAATTTCTCAAGTTATGTTAACTAAGGAGTTAATTATAAAAAACACAAATATTCTGTCGACTTTCTCGACGGGTAATTAACTTAAGAGTTAATATTTAAAAAAACTGCGTTCTGCGATTACTACGAGAGCGTTTACACGAGAGCGTTTCTGCGAACCGCTCTCGTGGCGAAAGCCCTAATGGATGTTTATACACGTATGCTTTACAGACATTTTCACTGGAAAATACCCTGATAACATGAAAAAGACATTTCAATTAAAGTAATGCGATTCCAATTACATTTTAGAATAAACACACTTGCTAATATTTTGGTATAAAGACGCTTTCTAATTGCATTATAGAATAAACACATTTGCTACTATTTTAGTATAAACACGCTTTCCAATTACATTATAGAATAAACATTTGCTACTATACTTAATACATATGAAACTAAATCCAATATGTACACACTTGTTCAAAAATTATCTATATTTTATTTACACACAAAAAATGCTATTCATAAACTTTATGATTTTTCTAGTAAGAAACTTACACATTTAAAAATATAATCATTATACAAGTATAAAAGCGAGCCAGACGCACCTAAAAAAAATATATTTACAAAACGAAAATAGCTTCTGGTTAGTCAGGCTGAGATCAGAGTAGCAAAAAAAAAACCGATTTTCTATTTTAAATTTTCGTATTCTAAAACTTCGTCCCTTGCGACGAAGAACACTTCAACAAGCGATTTTTAATACCACTATGGTATAGTTTTACCTTTTAATCCAATGACTAACCTTCGGCACATGTAGTATAAGTGTGTTAACAAAAATATCAGTACTTCATTTCAGCACGACATAAATCTCACAAACAAAATTAAACGGGAACATTTAAAGAATGAAAAAAAAAAAAAACTAGTTAAACAGTTCGTTTACAAATTTTTGAAGACCTTCCTTAGTTAAAGGCTTCGTCAGCACATCTGCATAATTACTTTTGCTGGTACAAAACTTAAGCTGAAAAAACTTTTCGTTTACCAGGTTTCTGATAAAATGGAACTTCCTGTCTATGTGTTTAGAACGTGAGTTTTCAATAGGCGAATTCGAGAAGTTAATCGCTGCCTGGTTCTCACAAAAAAGTTCATTTGAATTGATATTAGGGATTTCTAAGCCGATTTCTTTGCATTCTTTTAAAATGCGATAGATCCACATTAATTCTTTCGAGGATTCTGTTAAAGAGATGAATTCTGCTTCCATTGTAGACACAGTTACCGATTTATCTTTGAAAGTTCGCCAGGAGACAGGAACCTTATCAAAAAACAAAATCGTTCCGCCTACAGATACTCGGTCATGTAACGTATTCCTGCGATTTGTGTCAAAAGCAAACACTTAGGTAGCGTCACAGGTTACGTGTAAGGTAGACAGCTTACTAAAATAGAGACTTTCAAGATAATGAGAATTTCAATTTTATTTAATATACGCGGTTAGGCCGCGATCTCGAATGATAGATATACAAAGCAGTCCATAGAAGTTGGAGTAGAAAACGTGGATTGTCTCTCAAGGATGGAGCACACTGTCGCTAAAACGAGGTGACGAACCGCTGGTCAGGTCACAGAAAAAAGGGCCCGCACTCGTCCACTGGAAGCTAGCAGCTTCTCTGAAATAACACAATTGGGGAGATCAAGTTCCGATCGGTTTCCCGACCTTTCTCGGTGAAAAGGGTCTTCTCACGTAGAGGGCAGAGCCTCACAAAACAAGTCACTTAAAAGTGCGTGGAGCTAGGAGATCAGGTATCACTCCTAACTCTCTAAGAA